>CAUJGJ010000072.1:1515000-1665000 GCA_963170055.1 Halisarca cf. caerulea | reverse complement strand
GTGTATTCCTTGCAAAGTTACTTCAAATTTGGAGGAAAAAGTGTAAGACTTATATCAGCAGGGTACCTTGATTAAGGAGGTGCTCTACTTGAACAATATGGTAGTTACAGTACGGACCCGAAAAAAGGTAACGCGAAACATAAACAAGAATCCGCTAAACGAAACGCAAAGGCGAGAATACCGCTAATAGAGAAACATGCACTGCTAAGCGTAAACAGAAAAAGGGCTAAATGAGGATCGCAAAGGGGATAAGCGCTGACCGAGAGAAGTAAACCGAAAACTGAGACTTTATAAGGACGAGAGTTGAGTGGTAGCATGTCGTGTGAGCAAGGAAGAAAGATCGCTAGAGAATGCCCATGAGCCTTTACTGGAAACAGCAGATAGCCTCCAACTTTATTCCGATTCGGATTGCTCATATGGAGATATCGAGCGTGTCCTTCGACACGAAGGGAAGATCGTTCCGAAGAAGACCATTTGGGCTATTATCAAGAAGTACAAGGAGCACGGGACGATTGGACGTTTGGCAGGGTCCGGAAGACAGCCAAAGCTTACTGCAGAAGTCCTAGCGTTAGTCGAAGCTAAAATGCGAAGACGACGAAACCACTGCCGTTCACCTGGTCGAGATAGGTGAACCGTCAATCAGAAAACGTTAAAAGCCAAACCAGAAAGCGGGAAAGGCTTGGCAATTCGCGTAAAGGTAAGCGCAACATATCCGCTAAAATATACGAGAAACGGAAACGACTAAGGCTAACCGCGATTATCGTTACTTTTTTTTCTGTCCGTACTGTATTTAATGGATTGGTAATGTCATAGATTGTGGTGAAATGAATGGGATTTGAATGGACTATGCAATTTTTGTATGTGTCCTCCGTCTTTCATGGCGCTCAAGTCATATCACTTGTTCACTTTGCCAAACCCTATGTGTTGTACGTTCAACCAACAAATTTTTTCATTGGTTCCACCTGAATTTTTCTGGCTGCTTGGCATGACCACCTTCGGTGATGAGTCCATTAGGTCTTATACTCTTTCTTTGATCATCTGTTTGTCTCCTTTGCCCTATCCTGTCTTTAACCTGGTAGTTGGGGTGAGCCTGAGCAAGCCCCACAATGATGTGATGTACGTGGGTCGTGTCTGTGGCTGGTTGGATATGTGCTAATGTACGTATATTTGTGTTGTACGTTCAGCTGACAAAATTTTGACAGGTGTTGTACATTCAGTCAACAAAGTTTTCACCTGATTTTTCCGGCTAAATAACACCATGCACCTTCAGCAACGATTCTTGGGTGCTTTCTGTTCTTTCTTTGTGTGTTTTGCCTGCTCAGTGGGCCCTCTCCTCTTTTTCACCTAGGGATTTGGGATCTAATGGGCAATTGAGGCACTAAAATTTGTTTTCCATGTTTGTCCTTAATAACACAACTGCACGTTGATTACCTCCTCTGAGGTAAACAACAAATGCAGGAACAAGGCATCCACTCTCCCCTGACTCCTGTGTTGTACAATTTGTGTTGTACAGTACAGCTGTAAGCTGAGGAAACAACAGGAGAGTGACCATTGTGTCAATTAGCTACAGCACTGCTGTTGCAGATTGAGGTAAATAACAAAGGCACGTACAAACATATTTACTATGCAACGTGCAGCTACACTTGACATTGTTCAATCGGTTCTAAGCTTCTATGCATTCCTGTGCCAAATCTCTAGCTGCCCCGTGCATCACTTTCATGTGTGCACATAACCACACAAAGCCCACAGTAGGCAACCATCATTGTCATCCTATTGTGAAAGAATGGGCTGCTCATTGATTGTCTTTATGTCTCTAACAGTAGCTCAGGCTCGCCCCCATGATGATAAATCATCTGCGTAGTTATGTAATAATGTAGCACTGCGATCCTACCTATAATTAAGTTTGCAACTCACTGAAGGTCAAGTGATTGTACCTTGGTATCTATGGTTGTGCCATGTACAGAGACTTGTCAGGATTACTGAATAATTTGATCACTTTTGGTAACCTAGTGAATATTAGAGTCACACGACAGAAATTGGAATGGGTGGAAATTCAACATGATTAGAATAGAAATATACCAAAGAATTTGGCCTGAGATACCCTCTCCATTACGTATAACTGGCCACTGGAAACATTCTCTGACTCTGCACCTGTGGAAATCCATTCTCCATTGATCATTCAATGATCTGCAAATATGGGGGCCTTACCACCAGTGATATACCAACATCAGAGATCTAACCTGCACACTATTGGAAGGGGTCTGCAATTATGTTCAATCAGAACCGATTCAGCAAGAAGTAAATGATGAACCTCTACACACAGCAGTAAACAGAAAAGATGATGGCCACTGTGACATTTCATGCTCTATGATTTGTGGGGAAGAGGACAAGTGCCTTTTTAGGGTATTTTAGGGTATTTTATCCAAACGTACAGTCCTACCAAGCCTTCAGGATTAAATCCCTGTACAGATGCCACCAAAATGAAAAGAAAAAAAAATGATTGGACACCGAGTGTGTGAAATTGGGAATGGATGTTTCACTCCAATTGTGATGTTGACCTTTGGAGGAATGAGCAAGCAGACTACGATTTTCTACAATCAATTGACAAACCTCCTCTCTGAGAAGCAGGGCACATCCTATGCTGCCACCGTAACCTATCTGAGATGTAGAATTACTTTTGAGCTGATCAAATAGGCAACAATGTGCGTCAAAGGAAACCTATCTACTTTATGCACCAGTGGGTCGTAGTGACAACATTGAACTGGCCATGGCTGAGAGCCAGTTCAAATGCTGATTTCATTTTAGAAGATTGACAGTTTTTTTCTAAATATTCATTGCATAGTTTGTTTATTCCTTTCTTATTTTATCTACGTATATACAGTAATTCACTATCTTACTATTATGTAGATGATGCTAAGGCTGTCATTCAGCTGGAACCTGCAATTAAGTTTAATGGTGGAGGGCACATTAACCATTCAATCTTTTGGACCAATCTTTCCCCAAAAGGAGGTGGTGAACCAGAAGGTGAGGGCTGATGCTGGTTGACAGCAGTGTTTCTAGGAATGCTACTAGTTCAAATTGTTATCTTGTTGTAGTGTAAATGTAGTCGTGTTTGTCATTTGTTTGGTGTCATACGTTTATCTACAGTTTATGTGCAAGCATGTTCAGCTATTGTTAGTAGGTAGGTAGCAAGTACAATGTACGTACTTACTGTATACAGTATGTACGTACGTAGCACTAATTTTTGTGGGGCATATATTTTGTGAATCAAAAACTTCGTTGTATTTCACGATTTTATTTTTGCAAATGGACGAATCCCTACTGTACATTAGGTTATTATTTATAGACTATGAATTTAACCAAACATTTGCATTTGAATTTTCATAAATTCAAGCTTATTCGGGAAATTCACGTAAATTAGTACCTATACAGATTGGTGACTTTTTACTACAAGAATGGGACTGATTAAGGTAACTTGGTCTATTTTATCTTCTTCATATTTTCAGTGGTTCATAAGCAAGCTTCCTACATACATGAGCAGACGTTTAGATATTTTTTTATGTATGTCTATGTGCCAGTGATATTATTCTAGTCTAATTTTATAATCATAGTAACTTATTGGAAACTTTCTTTGTAATCCAAGATCATGAATTTCAATTGACTATTATCTCGCTTGAAAGTTTTAGAGTTGTAAATTCACCAATGGGTTCTCTACAAAGTTTTAACAATTTTTATTTAGGATTGAAACACTGACTTAGTACTACTCTAAACAACCAAGTAATTTCATGCATACAAGTGTATATAAAATGTGGCTCAGAGCTGCATCCTAACAACCACAAAGTTCTACTCTTAGTGAATGTGTGCTATACAGTATACAAATGTCAATCCTTCATGTTTCCCTATTAAGATGTACTTGTGTATTCAGCTGCGCGGATCCTCTCTGTACATTGCATTGTGCATAGATTGTACTCTCATCACACTCTTGTGTTGCAGGTGAACTTATGGAGGCTATAAAGAGGGATTTTGGCACCTTTGAAGAGATGAAGTCGAAGTTGTCCACGAAGAGTGTAACTGTGCAAGGATCTGGATGGGGTTGGCTGGTGAGGGGCTTCACTATGTACATATTTGTAGCAGTATGTGTTTGAGTAATGCCATTTAATAGGGCTATAACAAAGAATCAAAGAGACTTGAAATTGCTACATGTGCGAACCAGGATCCTCTGGAGCCAACTACAGGTGTGTTGTACAGGTAGACACTGAACATGTGAATGATAGCATTGTGCAGTATGTGATGTTATGTTTGTGGCATGTTCATGTTGTATTCACCTATCTATCATAAGGTTTATTACAATACTACTTACTGTTTGCCTCTGGGTTATAAGGACATTCTTTAGATTTATGTATTTTGTATCCACTATGTTTTTGATCTAGTTATAGTTTGTGTGTCTGGAAGCAGCTGAATTATGTATGTATCTGCTGTGGCTGAGGAGATAATAAACCAATAGAGGTTTAAAGAAGCATGTCTGTTGAATATATTCACCATTGCTTTTAAGCAATACTGATTAGTATTTGCACTGAGGGTAAAAGTAAAGTTATTTTAGGATTCTAAGCAAACTGATTGCATTTGCACTGAAGAGAAGGAAAAGGATGCTGTATTTCATAGAAAACTGCTTTTTGCCGCTAAATGGAGGGGTATATTTGAGCTATTTCAGTAGTCTATGGACTTATGTAGTTGCCGTGATGCTCGTCAATGTCAGAATTGTGGTATATCTCTAATGCTCCCGATCTGCACACACTCTCAGCTCTGACTATACCTAGCCTAGAAACTCGGGGCCTAACAAAGTACTATACGTTCACTGTCACTCAACTCATTAAAACTACTAACTAACTACAATACAGACAGCAAGCACTAGATAGTCATGCAAGTCCTAACAAGACACAACAGGTTACTACCAGCTAGAATAGTCTACACAATAACTACTTAACACTTAACAAAGTCACATCATGCCACATCTCCCTTTCTCCTGTACGTTAGTCTATTTGGAGGGGCAATAACTGTTCCAGTACGAGAACGCGTGTTACGACTTGGACAATCAAGATCATTTGATGTTGTTGCACCTCTTTGCGCTTCCTGTAAGCTGTCGTCATTGTCATTTCCATCTCGATTGAGAGTGAGGTGTGCTCGATTTCTTCTGACTTGTCCGGAGGGTGTCTCAACAATGTAAGAGCGAGGAGGTCCTGCATTTCTGAGTATGCGCCCAGGGACTTGCCTGTCCCCTGTACGAACCCAAACCTCTTGATTATCAGGCAAAGGGTCTTGAGGTCTCACACGGTGACGTCTGTCATACTGCTGCTTTTCTTTCGTCTTCAATTCAGCATCTTTCTCGCGGAAAGTGTCAAGAAAAGTCCATTGGGGTATGAGATCATCAGACACCTGGGGTATATCTGTCCTCAGTTTCCTCCCCATGAGTAATTCAGCTGGGCTGAATCCACACCAGGGCATTGGTGTGGTTCGGAAGGTGAGCAATGCTAGATACTGGTCATCCGTTTGGCATAGGATAGACTTCATGGTCTTAACAGACCTCTCCGCTAAACCATTGCTCTGGGGATAGTGTGGGCTGCTTGTTAGGTGACAGAACCCGTATGCTGCTGCAAAATCTTTCATCTCTTGTGACACATATTGAGGTCCGTTGTCAGACATTAGTATGGACGGGATGCCATGTCTTGAGAACATAGCTTTCATAGAGGCGATAATGCTGGATGATGTTGTGGAGTTGAGCTTCTGTACCTCAATGTATCGCGAGAAATAATCGACAACAAGAAGGTATTGTGAACCACGGAATTCAAACAGGTCGGATCCAACCTTTTCCCATGGATGTTGCGGTAGCTGGCTAGCGATCATTGGCTCCTTTGGTGGTGGTGTTATCTTTGTACAATGAGTGCAATTTCTGACCAATTCTTCCATCTCTTTGGCTACTCCTGGCCACCATACGGATGACACAATCTTGAGACGGCACCGTTGTATTCCCTGATGACCGCGGTGAACTTTCTCCAAAGTCTTCTTCCTCAAAGCAGAAGGAACCACGATCCTCCTTCCATGCAGTAGTAGGTCGTCAGATAGAGAAAGATTGTTCCTCTCTGGCCAGAAACGTAATATGCTGCTGTCTAGCTTTCTTCTGTCTGGCCAACCTGTCTTGCAGTATGAAATCAACTTAGCACAAACAACATCCGATTGTTGGCTGTGCTTGTATGCCTCCAACGTGTGGCTGTGAGCTGGTAGAGAAGATCGTATATAGTTGACAAAGGACTCTGTTTTGTCTGCTTCCTCTACATCCAAGGAATTTGCTTCAGTGTGTGGTGCTCTGGATAGAGCATCTGCAGTATAAAGAAGCTTTCCTGGAGTGTGAGATGCTAGGTAATCAAAACGAGCTAGTCGAAGGCGGAATCTAAGGACACGTGGTGGCAGAGTATCCAAATCCTTCTTGTTAAGAATAGGGACCAAGGGCTTGTGGTCGGTCTCGATCATAATCTTCTTGCCAAGGATAAACGCTGCGAAGCGTTCACAGGCCCAGGTGACTGCCAGTGCTTCTTTCTCAATTTGTGCATATCGTCTCTCAGTCTGAGACATGGCACGAGATGCATAAGAGACTGGTCTCCAAGTTTTCGCTGGACCTGGTGTTTCCTGCAATAGAACAGCTCCAATACCATACATTGATGCATCTGCACTGACCTTGGTAGGTGCTTCAGGATCATACACCATCAACACAGATGGTGATGTGAGCTCCTCCTTGAGCTTGACAAAAGCTTCCTCCTGGGCTGGGCCCCACATCCATGCTCTTTTGGTACTAAGTAACTCTCTGAGCGGTTGACTGATCTCTGCAATGTTGGGAGTAAACCGGCTAAGTTGATTCACCATTCCCAAAAATCTGCGAAGTTCAGTTGTAGTCTGCGGCTGTTTCATCTTGGTGATTGCTTCAGTCTTCTCTGGGTCTTGGGATATACCATTGCTGTCAATGACATGGCCCAGAAAAGTGATGCATTGCTTGTTGAACTCGCACTTAGCCTCATTGAGGGTAACACCAGCAGCTGCAATCTTCTGCAGAACACTGTGCAATCGCAGGTCATGCTCCTGCTGTGTGCGTCCAAAGACAAGCACGTCATCAATGTGGCATACTGTGCCTTCCTCTCTTTCCAAAATGCGGCTCATCTGCTTTTGGAAATGCTCCGGGGCACTACTGATCCCAAATGGTAACTTGTGGAAACAGTATCTTCCAAAAGGTGTTATGAATGTGGTGAGATGTTGACACTCCTTTGAAAGTGGTATCTGCCAAAATCCTGAATTTGCGTCGAGCTTACTGAAGACAGTGGCTCCCGTAAGCTTGGCTAGCGTTTCCTCAACCTTTGGTAGTGGATGCACCTCCCGTAGTACACTCTCATTTAACGGCCTAAAATCAACACAAATACGGACGTCCCCAGACTTCTTGGGGACCACCACCATTCCTGCGCACCAGGGTGTTGGCTCATCGACTTTAGCAATGACTCCAAGAGCCTCCATTCGTTGAATTTCAAGCTCCACCTTCTTCCTAAGAGGTAATGGAACATTTCGCGGTGTGTAGAGTGCGAAGGGCGTAGCATCTGGCTTAAGCTTAATTTCATACTCCTCTTGGAAAGTGCCCAGCCCTTGAAATAGGGTGGGGAATTGGTCTGGAATCGACTTGGTACTCACACTGTCAGCCTGGGTGAGCAACTGTAATCCTTGGATTGCTGGTAGTCCCAACAAGTTGTGGCGTAGATGCTTCAGGACATACAAGGACTGCTGGCATTTCTTCCCTTTGTGAGCGAGGGTACAAGATACACGCCCAAGTACCCCAAGGGGTTTGCGATCAGGACCACACAGCACCTTATCTGCAGTTTCCAGCTTTCCCAACTTGAGGGACTTGAAGGTGGTCTCTGAGATGGTTGTTACTTCAGCTCCAGTGTCCAATTTGAAGATGACTTCAGCACCTGCTATTGAAATTGTTGTTGTCCACTTGCTAGATTGCCCTGTACCAACAGCATCAAGATATGCGGTGTCGTAGTAGTCTGAGTCCTTAGCCCCTTCAGGAGAGTGAAGAATTGGTCCCAAGGTGACATCTGCGATTGATTTGGAAAAACATTGTGAGCTGTAATGTCCCTTCTTCCGACACTTGTGACAGATTGCGTCCCTCGCAGGGCACTGCTGGCGGGAATGGGATCCTTTCCCACAACGGCTACATTTTCCTTTTGGCACATGCTGTTGTTGTCTGTTACCGTTCGATGGCGAAGGTTTTCCAGACGTCTTGAACGACTGTTAGTCTCGCGGCGCCAGACCACTTCCCCCTAGAAAAATCGGGAGAAGCGGTCTGGTATTTAACCTAGTGCAAACTGGTTAATGTCGTGGAATGTTGGGACGCTTTGATATCAGGTGACCTCGACCGCTAATTGTGACGTGTCAAATTTTGGTGCGAACGTGCGCTTGCTAGTCTTGCTCGGCGATGGACACTCTGCAGATATTGACGTAGACGTGTATTATTCATTTGATCGCCCATCATTTTGGTTTTTCCCTAAAATCCGAACAGCTAAAAGCTGTATTAGCATTCGCCCTAGGTAGGGACGTCTTCGTCTCTCTGCCAACCGGGTATGGGAAAACGCTCGTGTACGCGATGCTTCCAGCCCACTAACAGCTCTCATGGCAGAACAGAAGAGAAGGTTCGTCCCAATGGGGATTGATGCCGAATTTTTGGGGGAACTACAAACGGATCCCTATGCAGTAGATCGCGTAATAAAGGGTAGCCATAGCCTGGTCAGCCCAGAGAACTTGTGCTATACTCACATGTTAAGGGAGATGCTCCGCAACGAGATGTACCAGAAAAATCTTGTAGCATTTGTTGTGGATGAGGCCCATTGCATCAGAACATGGTTAGTCCTCTATAGCATACATGTTTGTACTGACTCTTCATCTGCATGTGCATTTACAGGATATTGCCTGTTCTCTTTCAGAACTTGCTAGGGGAGTTCTTAGCGGCGTTCTCATCCTTACAGCTGGTGTTCCATTGTCTGCAGGTGACGCTGCTGGCAAGGTTGTTCTGCAGAACTTTAAGGCTTGCTCCCATCGCACCTTGAGCTTAGGCAGCTCGATGAAAAAGTTGCAACACTCTTGGCAGACGTAGGTGCTACTTACAGGGGGAAAGACATCCTCTACTGCGATATTCTGGCCGAGTTCGTCTTTGTAATAAATCAAAATACCAGAACGAACATCCTTGGCCCTCTCCGTAGGCCCGTACAACATTAGTCTTTTCTTTCTATCCCTAATCGGGCTCTTGCATACGCTGCAGGCTGGATCCATCGTTGCTATTGTTCCGTGAAACGACGCGCTTAACTTTGTGCTATTGTTTCGCTAACGACGCTAGTAATGATCTCACCTTGTTGCGCAATCTTACCTTGAAATTACGACAAGTTTGCATTCCTGTGGGCTGATGAATGAACGTGGGCGGAAGAGTTTGCACTAGGTTAAATACCAGACCGCTTCTCCCGATTTTTCTAGGGGGAAGTGGTCTGGCGCCGCGAGACTAAACGACTGTCGGTTACCTTTGTACGGCTTACTTCGCTGCACGAATTCGACCGTGTGCTCTTCCTTGAAATCTTTCTTGAGAAGAGCTTGTTGCTCCTGTACTGCCACTCTTTGGCGTACCATGGTCTTAGCCTTCTCTAAAGTGAGATCCGCGTCCAACTGCAGCCGTTCAGAGAGAGCTGCGTCGAGAATTCCAACAACGATTCGATCACGGATCATTTCTTCCTTTAGATCACCGAAGGCACAGTTTTCCGCTAGGTTGTACAAACTGGTGATGAATTCATCTACCGTTTCGTCTGATTTCTGATTCCTGCGGTTAAATCGAGCTCTTTCGAAAATTATGTTCTTCCGAACTTTGAAGAATCCGTCGAAATGGGTGACTACTTGGTCGTACTTCTTGCGATTTTCTGCACTGATGTTTGTTGAAGAAAGAACCTCTTCTGCATTCTCGCCCATGCAGTAAAGTAACGTGGAAACTTGTCGTTCGTCGTCCTCCGAGCTGAGACCCGAAGCGAGGCGAAACTGATCAAAACGTCTTTTCCATCGTAACCAATCATCAGGCTGTTTGAAGTCGAAGTTAGCTGGAGGTTGGAGTCTAACGCTGGCCATCCCACTTCTGACACCATGTGGTATATCTCTAATGCTCCCGATCTGCACACACTCTCAGCTCTAACTATACCTAGCCTAGAAACTCGGGGCCTAACAAAGTACTATACGTTCACTGTCACTCAACTCATTAAAACTACTAACTAACTACAATACAGACAGCAAGCACTAGATAGTCATGCAAGTCCTAACAAGACACAACAGGTTACTACCAGCTAGAATAGTCTACACAATAACTACTTAACACTTAACAAAGTCACATCATGCCACAAGAATAAAATGGTGGAAACCATACAATGATAGTTTGGTAGTTACAGAGGTCTGAAGCTGGATTTTAGGAAATCAAACAAAAAATCTCTTCTTTGATACGTAGAATGGTTTAGCTTGCAAATTAACTTTTTTGACCAAAAGTGGTATGGCTATGGCCGCACCAGCCGTACTAGCTCCGACAGCCTTGATATTAACTACATTTTATATGTGGCTATATTATGTATAACTGATTTCAAAGGGCATCTCCATAGCTTGCTATGTTTTCATTATATTTAACAGGTATGCATCCTTAAACCTCTATAGTATTATTACTGCCTCTTGCACAGCAGATACATATAAGAGTGTTAAAAACACTGACACACAATCATGTAAAGAGGCATTGTCCAAAAACTCTTGAAACAAAGATACTGTAAGTCGAGACAGAGTTTAGTTGAAGCGAGTGTACTGGTAAATTCCTACATCCTGCACAGTCGTACCTCACAGTCTGTGTTTCCAAATTCTTAACAGAGATGATCCTAGGAAGCTTTTAACTTCTGCATCTTGATAGCTACGTACTGTATATAGTGTACCAAAATGCACCAATAATGTTGTGATAGGTGTTAAATATTATTAGTTTTTGGATGAAATCAGATTTGTGTGAATGGATGGTGGCCATGTTTTTCAGTGTTACGTAATTGTACATATGTATATGTACCACATGCAGTACTACCATACTTCATATTGTTGTGTATACTGTGCATAGAGTCTTTGTACATGCTTTATGAATATTGTTGTATTGCATGCTTATAAAGTATGTGGCACCTGTAATTTCCTCACACACAGGCCTTGTTCCCCTGCTTGGATTTGATGTTTGGGAGCATGCTTACTACCTGCAGTACAAGAATGTCAGACCAGACTATGTCAAGGCTATATGGAACGTGGTCAACTGGACCAATGTTACTGAACGGTTTAAAGAGGCTCAGTAGTTTAGTACAGTCATGTGTACACTTGCTATAGCTGGAAACGGAGTACATTGTACCAGTAGTTAGTGCAGTCATGTGTACACTTGCTATAGCTGGAAACACAGTATATTGTACTTTGCTGAGTGAAATTGTTGACATGTGTCATGTAGTCATGCTTCTGAAATTCCCAGTAGAACCAATAAAGTAGTGGCTATGTACAGAGTAATACTGTATAGCAGTTAATAGAATCTGTCTATTTGAACATGGTGCAGGTTCTTGCATGTGTCCTCCAATACATCCGTCTCAATAAATTGTACGTATATAGCAAAGCTCTTGATTAGCAACAATTGCAAGTACGTATAATAGTCGCTTTCCTGGACATTTTGAAAGGCTTCAACCCCAGCAGCCACAGGGTCTTTACATCAAAGCAGGGTTCTATCCAGTGGGGGGGGGGGGGGGGGGGGGGAGGGGGAAGCTTCCACCCCAAACTCCCTAGCTTCCATCCCAAAAACATTCCAACTGCAATACAAATAACTATGGAGTAGGCCCTACTAGAGTGTCAAAATTTAACTTGAATGATCTAAAATGGCCTCAAAGACAACCTTGTATAACCTAAAAACTCAAATTTTCCCTATAAGAGCATGCCTCGAAAACCCTCTAGTTAAGTACATATACTCCTGCACTCCATAATATATCCGGTCGTGCACAAACACACACACACACGCATACACACACACACACACATGCGCGCATGCGCACGTGCATGTACACACATCTATGCACATGTATACACACAGGCACTCGTTTTACTACTATAGAGAAGGCCCTACTTGAGTGTCAAAATCAGCATTGAATGGTCTAAAATGGCCTCAAATGCAACATTACATATATAACCTAAAAACTCAAATTTTCCCTGCATGGGGAGGCATGCCTCCATGCAGATCGATCCCTCTGGTTAAGTATGTATACTCCTGCACTCCTATATATATAGGCGTGCACAAACACACACACACACACACACACACACACACACACACGCGCGCGCGCATGCACGCATGTACACATGTGTGCACATGTATACACACAGGCACTCATTGTATTACTATAGAGAAGGCCCTATTTGAGTGTGAAAATTGGCCTGAATGGTCTAAAATGGCCTCAAATGCAACAAACTCGAATTTCCACTGGGGGGCATGCCCCCAGACCCCCCTAGTTTCATATGTATATATATACCCCTGCACTCCATAAACATATCTGCATGCACCTCTATTATATATATCACTGCACTACATGTATTTTATAGATGTCTAGGATACCACATATACATACATGTACCTGCCCCCCTACTATACTTTGTAATTACCCCCCCCCCCCCCCCCCCCCATCACCCTGCTATATACATACAATACATACATCAAATCTATGTGTATATCTTGCATGCAGTCATTCACTGTAGTACTCAAGCTTCACCCCCAATTTTTTTTATCCTAGATAGAACCCTGCAAAGCTTTCTCATCTTGGTCTCTCCCTATGTACTCATTCTCAATTGGTTCAATTTCATGAATCTTGTCTCACCCTATAATTGCCATCACTAGTGTTGACGTTTCTTCCTTTTCCATTGGTTTTCCATTCTCGTCTGTCCCTCAAGTCTTGACGCTAACCCCAACCCTAACCCTATAACCCTAGGTTTTCATACTGATATATAATGTTATACTCCACTACAGGTTGCCTGTGGAGGGTACAAATTTAGGGGTATCTGATACAAAAATGAGCCTTGGGAACAGGGTATACACATTGTAACATCATGCATGAGTTTGTGATATACCATGCAGTCGGGGCTGCACGGTGAGTTTTAAGCCAGCATGAAGCTAGTGTAATCATGTGTAGTTAATATAACAGGGTGATAGTACACTATTCTATTAGTACAATATTAATGGGTGAGTGCATGAGGTGAAATGGATAATATGTGTGTGATGTTGCATGTGATGTGTTGTCTGATGGTATTACATGTATTTTACATGTAGTACCTCTTGTGCAGGTGTAACGTTGATACAGACACATACATGGGCGAATTAGCCTGAGTTAATTTATTACCCTTGGTGTGTCTGTATCAATGCTACAGCTGCACTAGAGGTACTGCAAATAATGTGGTACTGTATGTTCCCTATAGTCTTGTTTGTGCAATGAAAGTGTGATGCGAACTTTGTTGCGTATTGTTGCCATTGGCAACCTCCAATTAATTACTATTAGAAGTGTGTGAAAAGATTGCAAAGGCTTGCACTGTGTACACAATGCAAGGACATGTGCTTATGTCATATATAGATACTCCAACCTATGTTGCGTAGGTTGGAGTATCTATAATATGCATCCTTTAATAACACCCATGCATGCAATATAAATATATAGGGGTCGCAACGAAGGAAATCATGCAACATTGTTGGAATCTTTCAAAATTTGGTAGGCAGGTAGAGTCTAGTTAGAAGAATATAATGCAGCTTTTTGTTCTTTTGTCATGAGTGAATAATTGTATTCTATAGGTTCTATATTTGTAGCACAAAACATGACAGTGAATGAATGCAGTCACATCTTATTTATTCGACACCCTGTTGCATGTACATCCCCATCACTAATACAGTGTTTCCCCTAAAGAGGGGGGGGGGGGGGGGCGCTGCGCCCCCCTATATATAATCTTGGATAGCAAAACTTTCAACCTTAATGACATTGTAGTACACTAAAAGCTTGAAAAAAGCACAAAAACTCAATTCTACACAACACGAAAACAACTCAATTCTAATAATAAACATATTGTCACTGGTAATAACCATACAGTGTTTTCAATATAGTTGTTCACTCCAGCAAATACCCACATCTAATTGTAAAAAAACAGAGTTTTCAGCCAAGAAAACTAGAAAGCCAGGTACCAAGCAATGCTAACCACCATACCCCCCCCCTTTAATTTTTATCTGGGGGAAACCCTGCTAATAACTGTAGTATCCTATCCACCTGATTTATCCAACCCATTTATGAGGCACAGATGCCATCACATAGAACCAAATCCCATTGTATTTACCGTACAGCAAAGGTATTGCACATGCACATAGCAACAGGAAGTATAACTTACTGGTTCAATCAGTATGTACGTACGTGAGTCTCTATTGTGCATGTCCTTCTGGCACCTGGGCCTGGACCTTGGTTTTATATAATCACATAATGGAATTGATTACAGTGATTCCCCAGACAACCTACTGTATATTGCTGATTAGCTCACATGCATAGTTAGAGCTTAAGTTCACACTGCCACTCCTAGCTGCAGATTTATGCATACAGCAGCCAGGTATATACTTGTAATTTATTTTATGTGGCATTGTTAGCAGATTCATTAATACACAACCATGTACGCATGCCAACAGCATTATACATTAAAGTTGTTTATAGAGATCAACTATATACTGCAGTGGTACTGCAAGACTGTAGCTGGTGTTTATAATGTGCAAATTATTGTATTTTATGGGGTATACTGTAAGTCATGCACAGTTTTGATGCCTAAATTTTACTGGCAAAATATGAGGTGTGACTTACGCACCAAATAGTTCATTATGGCTGATGAAGTGATAATGCTGTTCAAAACCATGGTGTGGCTTATACTCCGTTAAATACGGTATACCAAATCTCTATGGCCACCCTTGCATGGTGAATGAATACTATAGACTTAGAATCTTCCTATCTCTGTATGCAGCATAATATACCACATACACTGGCCATGCACATTAAGTTTATCCAATATATTCCTTGAGCTTCAGACAATCAAAAGATCTTTAATAATTCTCTGCTTGAGCTCAGTTTCTGTATACATTTCTCAGCACATACATGATTACCCAACATTTTGTCATCCCAAATACAGTGCATTAATTATACTCTTCACTCATGCAGTTGGTCACTTCCTCATGTTACCTACAGTACCATCATACAACTCGTTAGTTAAAATTGTATCAAAACTTGATCACACTACAGTAAGTTAACTCCACATGCGCCATGCACTGCTATTGATTTTGTGAGCAGTGACAAAGATGCATTTGGATGATGTCTTTTCACTCCAAATCCAAGAAACTTCAAAAGCACACAGCTACAGGTACACTTGTTCAAGTATTATAACATTATAATGTTAATAAAAATTTTAATAATTATACACAGTTGATAATTCTATCACCAGCCATCATCATCAGTTGCATGATGATCGATGCATGCATGCAGTTCAAAGCACTATGCACAATTGATCGAAAATTGCAACTTGCATAATAATACGTACAGTACATGTGCATATTATGTAATTCATGATCTATAATATCGATAGCCTTAGCTATAGAACAATTAATATATCGAACATTAATTGTCTTCAAATACCATAAATCATCATAATAAACATCATAAGCATACTACAATAAGCAATCAAGTAACTAAAGCGTCAGTAGCATAATATTATACAGTAAAGTTATTGTTATAGAGTAATTGGCTGTGTAAGTAGTTTCAATAATTATGTGGGCATTTCACAGAGTGTGTGATGGAAAAAATAGGAATGGCATAGTAATCATTGTATTCCTTGACTATCAGTTCAAGAAAAACCATGCATCAGGAGGAATGTCATCATAATCAGATGTAGGAGGGGATGCCATGCCAGTGAGGCTCTGACAGTGAGTTACCAGTGAAGTACGGGCTTTGCGCTGAGTTTCTTCCTTAGCTCTTGCATTGAATTCTCTATAGTTGAGTCTATAATCTAAAGCTCTTCCACCATCAGCAAGGTCAACCACCTCCGGTGCTCTCAGTAGATCATAAATTTCTTTGAGTATTTCCCTTATTGTGAAATCTGGCGAGTAATAGTTCCTGTTGAGCATGTAGCAACAAATGTGACCATCCTCTGTCACATTGCAGTGTAGGATTTTGGTCTCAAACCGGATGTCAGGTGGGCTTGTTGGATAGTCATCTGGGAAGTGAATGTTAAGAATGAAATGGCCAGCCTCATATGGTGAATTTGGAGGCCCAGTGAGAACAACTTTCCAAAAGGTGACATCCTGCTGGATGGGGAAAACATTTATTCCATGAATTGGCAATTTAGCCATGCTTGCTAAACCTTTCAGGACATATTTTACTTGATTACCTTGACGCATTGGTACTGAGCCTTGGGTAGCAATTTTCTTCAAAGCTTCAATTGGAAACGTTGACAAAGTGCAAAATTCAGAGTTGATTTTCACAGGAATGTGCAAAGAATATGCTTTGTGCTGAAGTCTGGCAAGATGGGATTCTCTAGGAGCTTTTCCTGCATTTAACACAGATTCTCTCAGTCTGACTGATAGGAATGCTTCCATGTCAGGTAGGCCCATAGCATCCTCTATCCTCCTATAATAAAAGGCATGACCTCCAGTTGCAAAAGCAACAGCCTTTGCAGCTGGGTTGTTATCACCAATGAGGAGGCAATCCATGACAATACTGCTTTGACAAAGGACCTGTACACAGCTTCTTCTTTGAGCTTCATTTCCATCTTGGCCATCAGTAAGGCATAAAATACGGCGAATACACTTGGGATACCTTCTTTTTATTTCATCTAGCTCTTTACAGGCTTGATCAAGAGCACACCAGAGACGTGTACCTCCGCCATGTCTCAGCTTGTCTGCTTCTTTGGTAAGAATAGTGACAAATGTTTCACCAGCAGTGGACAATTTACAAATATTAGTTGTATACTGCGTAAATGTGTTTAGACCTATAGCAAAATTGAAGCCAAAAGCCATAATTCTTTCAGCAAAAACAGTGAATATTATCTTGGCAACATCTAACTTCGTAAATTGAGGATAAGCTTGTGATCCCATGGAGCCACTGACATCCAGAACTACTAGGACCGCTTCATCTGGTGGTTCAGTGATATAGCTTTGTCTGTTGTAGACTCCACCTGTTGCCAAGGCCTGAAGACTGTGGTCTATCATATTGAGATCATATAGGTCTTCTTTGCCTGTCAATGGATCCAGAAGATAATGGGTTTTCCCTCGATCAAGCTGCTTTGCTCGTTCAGTGAATATCACTGTAATCACAGATTGAGTATGTTGTTTTGTATTCTGTGTAAGCTGAGGTGGAAGATTCACTTGGGGTCTAAGACGTAAATCGTTGGGTTTTCGGATTTGGAGATAATCAGGAACACGAAACGATCCCCTTGCAGTTGATGGCTTCATTGGAATTGGCCAAATCCTTTCATCAGGGATCAAATTCCAGTAGCAAACATCATCCTCTAAAGGCAGAGCAATCATATACTTGGCAAATTTTCTATTAAAATGGTAGCTTTTTGTGCATTTGTCAATGCAATTTGTACAAAATACAACTTCTGATTTCTCATCTAATGATTGAGGATAATGAATACGCTGGCTGCATGAAGTGCAAAAGAAGGACATTGAATTCTCATAGTCTTCTTTGATGAGGAACAATTCAGCATTTGAGAATATAGCTGTCCAACATTTTAAGGATTCTTCAAATACCTTTGCAGGTGTGCTTTTGGGAGACATTTCCTTGAATACTTCGTAAAGTATTTCATTGATAGCTACCTTTTGTGCAATTGTTATCATTCTTCTATCAAAAAGCATAGCCAAAGCATGAATAAGAGGCGGGCAAGCAGTAAGGTGGAGTAGGTAACCAAGAACGTGCAGATCAATACCATTTTTGCTAACGTAGTGCGATATAACAAACAAAACTGAGTAGAAAGCTGACAAACCAACATCTGACTGAGCTATCAGAGGCTTGCACTTTGATGCATTAAACAGACTGTACCAGAATGGGTTAGAAGGCTTTGGATTCAGTATCAAAAGAAGTTTAGAGAATTCTTTTATGTGGAAGTCTAATTCTCTAAGAGGCCTTTCACTTTTCTCAATGTCCTCTCCATTGTACTGCAAAGTCATCCAGTCGATGGGGATGTTGGTAGCAGAGGAAACTTTTCCATAAAGAGACATACAGTTATCTTGATGCTGATCAATCTGGATCTTGCAACTTTTCAAACCTATAATATTTACCATGCAAGAGCCATCATTTGGATCAGCAATATTTCCATTGTTGACAGATGAGCAAAGATCCTCATGGCCATTATATTTAGTGTTACAGAATATTACAAGAAGAAGATCTCCTTTTTCAATTTGCCAGTCACGAAGTGTCCAGGATTCAGATGCAATATTGCGGTTGAGAGGGATTCCATTGGGTAGATACAAATGTGCTGTGATTTCTTGGTCCTTCCTCTCCTTTCGGCAAATTTCTTTCACCAGTTCCCCAAAGGTGGTTGCTGGGTGTAGACCATCAATCTGTTGTTCTGGTTGACCTGGATACAATGGCTGAAATGTTCGGTACTTTATATACAATGCCATGACTAACAGATGTCTGCTGTAAGGAAAGGTAAAATCACAATTACTATAAGCATGAACTGGAAGCAACAAATAAACAGAAAACAAGGACTGCATATACAGTGCTACGTATGGCAGTGAGTGATATTGAATTTACATAAATCATGCATAAACATATTGGAATACCAACACTGAAGAGGATTTGAGAAGCCCAAGTGGGAAGTTTAAAGATTTCAAATTTAATCTCAATGGAAAAACTTGGAACATGTGTACTCATCTGGTCCTGTACTAGGCATTTTTACTTATTGTGAACATAAGATCTAGTCTGGCATTGTCAATACCTGCATGCGAGCCTATCCTTTCCTCTATACATGTACTTTTAACAAAGGAATTACGTACATTGAAAATGCAAAAATGTGGATTGAGGAAAGAATTGGCAACACTAGACTATATGCATGAGGTAATCTAAACTACTAAAACATCATACATCTGAACAGCATACACTTATTATAAATGCAACTAGTGAACATACAGACAAGATATCAGCAAATTAATGTTACTTATACCCCGAGGGGATGTGCCATTCAAAAGTTGTCAGTAAGATGCTCACAATAGACTACATGGAATCTCGGTTGCCTAGTTGGTAGCTGTGGACAGGCCCTCCTCAATGTGGACAATTTCTCTGTTATAGTTGATCAATATCCATTGATGTGAAGGATTGGGCCAGAGGCAGTAGAATTAGCTGGTGTAACCTTTGCCACAAGAGCGAAAACTTTGGTTGTGACTGTGACATCCTCCATTCCAATTTGTCCATACTGTGCACTATAGACAACAAACCCTTGACTCTAACCTTTAGCTATCCCCAAATGTATACAAACTGCAATGGATCAATACCCATTTTATTCTAGTCTAAACTGTTAATAATTACGTACGTAGGTTACCTAATTTTTATACACCTTACATGCTCGTTTACGTCACACTTTAGACGTGACGTCACACTTCCGAGTGGCAGAATGCATGTGAAAGAATAGAGAATCAATCAATCAATCAATACTTTACAACCAGTATAGGACAATGTGAGTTACGTTAAAGTTATGATGGAAAAGACAGGTTGATGGTCTGCGTCGACTTACGAAGCAGCCAGAGGGATGAGTTCAGAAATTAGGGTGGAAGCACTCGTGGGTATTGTGGATTAATTTGATGTAACATTTGAGAGATACAGTAAAGAATATATGTCATGAGGAAACGTTGCATATAATCAAAATGTATGGTTGTGGGCCCATCATAAGATACACAAAAGAAAAATGAAAAAAATTATGCAGCGTGTGAGAAATTAAAGTGCATGCTGTGTGCCAGACAAAAAATTTTTTACACAAATAAACAAAAGAAAACAAAGCCACGGTGAACAAGCAATTGACAAATAGCACTGGACTGGGTACTGGATATACACTACAGTGTCATGTACGGCTGGGGCGTAAAGTGAGAATATATCCCTTCTTTCGATTATAACTGAACGCTCGATCGGAATATCCAAAATTTACATCGAGAACTGCTATCCCACGTTAGAAACAAAGATCGCTATGTCCTTAAAGATAGACGCTAAAGGCAAATGTCGATATTTTGCCCCCCCCCCCCCCCCCCCCCCCCCGTCTCTTTGCAATCACTCGAGGCAGATTCTAGCCATACAGTTGTACTGAAAACGCAGGGGCGTAGGAAGTTGTTTCACAGTGGGGGGGCTGCCCTCAAAGGTCAGCACCTATGTATACTAGTTGCAAAGCGGGGTACATGGGTGAATATTCTAAAAATATCTAGTATACTTACGACTGACGCCGAAATCCACCATTTTATTCACGCTACTGAGGCGAATAAAATGGCCGACCTAACGGCTATAGTGAGCTTTGGACAGAATCAAAAGTGACGTTCAAACGGAAATTCTTGCCTTCTTTGGGCATAAATCTAAATAAAGTTGTGATAATTCGTACTTAATTGTAAGCTTTTCTGAGTAATATACAGTTTTCCTCTCAAGTTACCATTGTAAGTTGGTTATTTCAAAGGGGGGCTTAGCCCCCATGTAAAATTTACAGGGGGGCTGCGGCCCCCCCCCCCCCCCCTGGTTCCCACGCCAGTGAAACGAGACAGAAATGCGTTTGAGTATCTATGGAGAGATCAAGGTTTGGCAACAATAATGGTCCGCGTAATGATGCTATTCAGCAAAATCAAAACTTACCTTTAGCGCTTTTTTAAGGAGATAGCGATCTTCGTTTCTAACGTGGGATAGGACTCCTCGATTAAATTTTGGATATTTCAGCCGAGCGTTCAGTTATAATCGAAAGAAGGGATATTCTCGAGGATATTCTCTATCCTTGCGCGTGCATTATTGCCATTCGGAAGTGTGACCATAGATCATCCGACATCGATACTCAAACCCCAAGGGTTCCACTGTACATGTCGGAAAGAAACTGAGAAGAACGATGTTCTGAACTTCAGAACATCGTTCTTCTTCTGACTGAAGCAAAGTAGAACAAAATGGCTACCACCACGTGGCGAATGAGTGAAATGAACAAGAAATAGGATGACGAAGATAGCCACGATCAATGAAGATTAAGATAAGAACGGTGACTAGGAGCTGAGGCAACATTTCTTTCCAATTAGAAACGCGGAGGATGATGGCAGCGATTTGGAGACCCCAACGCGAATTTGCACTGCTGCCACCATATTGATTCAACGGTCTGTTGCCGAGATGTTGCTTCTTTGAGCTCCGGCCTTGCCTGGGAAGAACCCAGCGTCCTAGACCAACAGTCACATAACCCGCTATCAGCCTTGCCAGGGCCTGGAACACCCCAGTACAGCCCCAGAGCTGCCAGAGGGCCTATTACCCCTGTGTCCGAGGTTTTCATCCAGCTAAGAGAAACTTAAGTAGTGTAGTTGTAGGTCGTAAGTAGAAACTCTTAGCAGGATTTTTGTATCTTATTGTTACTTTGATTAGTAATAATGAGTGTCTCCCCTGTGCATACCCACAATTATCTTGCCAAAAAACTCACAGTATAAAGTGTTTCCACGAAGATGTGATGATGTGATTGGAGTATCTTTGTTTGAAATGGTCCTTCAAGCCGGGTTTCAATCGAAACAAGGCGATTTAGAGCTACGCCAAGTGAAGACTTCGCTGCTTCCTTCTGTATTTGAGTCGATAATTTAAGATACTTGAAACATAGACTCTCACGTGCTATATGCGTACTGTATTATTATTCCAAGAAAGACCTCATGTTTGACCACGCCTCTTTCCAATTCTTGTTTGATTAATATTCTCAGTGCTTTCTAGGAATGGCCAACAAGCACGATATGAACGTTTCCCGCTAGTTGTACCGTTCATTCCACTGAGTTGAACCATAGACTAGGTACGTAGTTGAACTTTTGAGGTCTAGACTAGTTGCGGAACCCTCGAGCTCGGCAGTTGGGGCAAACGCAAACTTAAAAGTTGTTCTGGTTTATTGCTACGTTTATCCTAATTATCTTCTCTTCTTTTCATCGAGTTTTTGAAGGTAAGATAACTTGTCTTTCTATAGAGATTTATTTAATTGATGCCATGCATGGGCATAAGCTCCTTAATTATAATCTGAAGACTTAGTACACGTGTGTCTTCTTCGGTGTTATTTGTTTGCTTGTTCCATGTGACTTTTCTTTACTTGTGTAATTACATCTGGCATACAGCATGCATTTTGATTACATACAGCATGTTTTCAGCAAATAAAATCTTCATTCCTTTGTGTAAAGTAAGATGGGGTCACAGCATGCACTATATAGTATCATTATTATGCAAGAATTTCCTCTATTTTTTCTTGTTTCTTGCTTTGTATGATTTAAGTTTCTCAAACCTTTCTTTGTATTGACCACATAACAAGTTTACTGAATGTTTTCCATCCTTATTCTGCCTTTATCTCCGGCTGCATCGTATAAGTCAATTGTAGACCATCAGCCTTTGTTTTCAGTCATTACATGTAACTCACATTTGTCCTACTGGTAGAGCCCTTAGTCATGAGGATATGGCCTATTGCTATCTTGTCCAATGACTGTACATTGACGTTCCAAAGGGCAATGCATTAATGTCCGTCTGCAGTATAATGGGGCAGACCACTTTGTTTTTGTTTTTTTGTTTTATTTTGTTTTTCATGGATTTATGTATAGGTGTATCATACATACTTACATATGCACGTGTAGTATGAATATTGACATTGCATGCTTTTAATACTTATTATTTTTTTTAATATTAATTAATAATGTGATACAGTATCATCGATCATCATCATCATAATCATCATCATTGTATCTGCCATTATAATAATAATAATTTGTTTTCTTATTGCAGATCTGACTCATAAATCCTACCAAGGGCAAGGTAGACAATATTTGCAAGCCTCATTCCGACCATGGCCATGGCTATGGCAGGTCAGATGACAACTGAAGGTAATGCTCAGACATCTATCTCTCTCTGTATCATGATTGTATGATTCAGTGACATTTTACTTGAGTAATTCTCTTGTGATCCTAGCTAGAGGTGATTGCTTACAGGAACTTTTACACACATGCAGGGACACAAACTGGCCAAGCTTTGTCCAACTCCAGTGGATCCGAAAACCTTCAGTTGCAGATTCGATCGATCAAGAATACAGGTAGGGACTTGTTGCTTGCAAGTGTGTCAGTCAAAGACATTGTACTAAGTTTGTATAGCATTTATTAGGCAATTGTATGATTATCCGACAGGCTCAATGGACATCTCAATAATTACTTTCAACAAATCATTCACGACAGTAAAAGAGAACTACTAAAACTACTCAAACACTAGAAACTACCACACTGCTATATAACTAAAGACAGAACTGACTACTTGTCCAGTACACAACATAATAAGGACACACAGTATAAGAAACAAGGCATCACAATAATAAACATGTATTCAGCTGCTAGACATAAACTATACTAGTTTAACAGTAACACTGTCATGCGAGTTAGTCATGCCACATCTCCCTTTCGGTGATAGCTGAGGCGATCAGGTGGGTTGATGGCTGTTCCAGTTGTCGAACGAGTAACTGGTCTGTTGGCTACATTTGGTGGCAAATCGTCTCTAGCATTAGTGGGGGTGTCCGCAGTTGCTGGCTGAGGAATGATGTGATGACGATTTCTTCGGACGCAACCACTTGGGGTGTCTACCAAGTAAGAACGTGGTGCAGGGGCTGTGGTAGAGATTCTACCTTGTTCCTGTCCACCTTGAATGGTTACCCATACGTCAGTACCAGGTGATAGGCTTGGTAGTGGGCGAACCCGATGGTGGTGGTCGTAGTTGTTTTTCTGCTTTTGTTTGTACTGCCTGTTCTTCTCCTCAAATCCTTTGAGATGAGGCCAAGATGGAATAAATGAACTCAGAGGCTGTGGTACATCTGTCTTCACACATCTGCCCATCAGGAGTTCCGCTGGGCTTAGACCACACCATGCCAAAGGTGTTGCACGGTAGCTCAACAAAGCAAGGTAGGCATCCTGAGTATCCTCAAGTAACCGTTTCATCGTTCTCACCCCTCTCTCCGCCAAGCCATTGCTTTGGGGAAAGTAGGGGCTACTGGTGACTTGTTCAAATCCGTAGGTTGAGGCAAACTTTTTCATCTCGGAAGAAACAAATTGTGGTCCATTATCACTCACCAGAGTTCAAAACGATGGCGTTAAATGTTGTGGGAAAAGACTGAGATAGTCCATTCTCGGCGTTGATCAGGCTAGCAGATGTAGTGGATGTCAGTTGAATGACTTCCGGATAGTGGGAAAAGTAATCAACCATTATGAGATAGTCTTTCCCATTCTTCTCAAAGAGGTCAGCTGCTACTCTTTGCCACGGGTGTTGTGGGAGAGGGGTTGGCAACAATGGCTCTTTGGATTGTTGTGTGTTCTGAGCACACTTGTGACAGCCTTGAACGTAGTCTTCCACCTGCTGAGAGACTCCCGGCCACCATACGGATGTGTTGACTCGAAGACGGCATTTCTGAATACCCTGATGACCATGGTGGATCTTGGTCAGAGTATCCTTTTGAAGAGCTTTCGGTATCACAATGCGTGTTCCGTAAAGAAGCAGGCGATCACAGTATGTGAGCTCAGCACGTACCTTCCAATAAGGACGAAGATCACCTTTAGCTGCTTGACGGTTTGGCCATTCGGTTTGGCAGAAACGTATCACACGTGAAAGGAGTGGGTCTTCCTGTTGAGCCTGGCGATAACGTTCCAAACAGTCTTCTGTGGCGGGAAGTTGAGAGGTAACTGCTGCTATCTGAGTTTCCAGATTTTTGGCACTGATTTCATGGGCTGAAGAATACTGCTGTGGAGAGCGAGACAGCGTGTCTGCAGTGTAGAGAAGTGTACCAGGTACGTACTGTACAGAGTAGTTGAACCTCATGAGACGTAAGCGAAAACGAAGCACTCTTGGAGGGAGGCTGTCCAGATGCTTGGTATTCAGCAATGGAATGAGAGGCTTGTGGTCTGTTTTGAAGAGGACATCTCGACCGATGATGTAGTCAGAGAAGTGCTCTGCAGCCCATGTGGTAGCTAGAACTTCCTTCTCGATCTGGGCATAGTGTAATTCTGTGCTGGTCATGGACCTAGAAGCGTAGGCAACTGGTCTCCACACATCTTCATGACATTGCAAGAGGACTGCTCCCAGACCGTAAGAGGAGGCATCTGCTGAGATTTTGGTGTCTTGAGATGGATCGTACCAAGCAAGGAGAGGCGGCGAGGCAAGCTCTGTCTTGATTTTCTGAAATGCGGTGTCTTGGGGTGGTCCCCATAGCCAAGAAGACTTTTTCCTGAGTAGTTCTCGCAATGGCTTGGTCAATTCTGCAATGTTTGGTGAGAATTTCCCGAGCTGGTTGACCATTCCGAGGAAGCGTCGGAGTTCGGGAACAGATTTGGGTGTCTCCATGTTGGTGATAGCGGAAGTCTTCTCGGTTTCGGCCTGGATTCCGTCTGCATTGATAAAGTGTCCCAGAAAACGTGTACTGGTTTGTGCGAAGACACACTTTCCTGTGTTGAGAGTGACTCCGGCTTTACGAATGCGATCAAGGACAGCAAACAGGCGACTCTTATGCTCCTCTTCATTGGATCCATGTACCAGGATGTCATCCACTAGGCAGACAACACCTGGGAGGCCCTCCAGGATTTCGTTCATCCGTCTCTGGAAGTGCTCAGGTGCACTGGAAATGCCAAATGGCATGGTATTGAAGCAATACCGGCCAAATGGTGTTATGAAGGTGGTTAGATGGCGACTTTGCTCTGCCAGTGGCACCTGCCAGAAACCGCTGTTGGCGTCCAGTTTGCTAAACAGCTTGGCTCCTGAGAGTTGGGCTAGGAGATCATCAACCCTTGGGAGAGGGTGTGTCTCCCTTAGGACGCTGGTGTTGAGTGGCTTCAAATCTACACATATCCGAACATTTCCATCTTTCTTCGGGATGACGACCATCCCGGCACACCATTCGGTTGGCTGCTCCACTTTGGATATCACGCCAAGCGATTCCATCCGCTGTAGCTCTTGGTGGACTTTCTCACGTAGTGGAAAAGGGATCTTCCTGGGAGTGTAGAGAGCAGTGGGTTTGGCGTCATCTTTGAGATGAATCTCAAATTCTGCTCCTGAAAATCTCCCCAGGCCTGTGAAAAGCTCTGGGAAGTGGTTGTGGACTTGGGCCTCTAGAGAGTCAGGTTGGATGCTGTCTACAGGGGTTAACAGTCCCAGAGACTTGATAGCAGGAAGGCCTAGGAGATTGTGCTTTAGTCCCGAGATGACAAACACATCTTGTTTGGTTGAGCCGTTTGTGGTTGTCATGGTAGCAGAGGCCATTCCAAGCACGTCCAGTGGAGCTCTGTCTGCTCCGCACAATTTCTTGATGGGCGCAGTCAGAACTAGGCCAAGTTGTTTACTAGTGAGGTCGTTTAGGGCGGTGACTTCTGCTCCTGTGTCTAGCTTGAAGCTGACATTGTGTCCCTCAATAGAAACAGTGGTGTGCCATGCGTTGCTGGAGTCGGTGACTATCGGGGTTAGGAAGAAGACCTCCTGGTTATCATCATGATCCGTAACTTCAGCAACTCGACGGCCTTTGGAAAGACATTGGCGGCTATAATGTCCTTTCTTTTCGCAGTTTTGACATGTTGCATCCTTGGCTGGACATACATTCCTAGAGTGTTGTGCGCCTCCACAGCGTGTACATGAAGTACCGGGTAGCTTCCCCTGCGGATGGGAGCGTTGTGGTGGATGGTGATGTCTTCTCTGGAAGTTCTTGGGGTGCGAGGCAGGTTTCTTGCCTTGAACAAAGCTCACGGTGGTTTCCTGTGGCCCTGTTCTCCCCAGAGTATGCTGCTGTTGCGATACTGCCTCTTTTTGGCGTATTTGTCTCTTAGCCTTCTCCAAAGTCAAGTCTGGGTCTACCTGCAAACGTTGAGACAAAGCGGTATCTCGAATACCTACCACGAGTCGATCACGAATCATTTCTGTGGCCAAATCGCCGTAATCACAACTGCTGACCAGGTTGTACAAGGCAGTGATGTACTCTTCGGCTGCTTCTCCCTCTTTCTGGTCGCGCTTGTTGAACCTCGCCCTTTCGAAAATCACGTTTTTTCGGACTTGAAAGAAAGCGTCGAGTTTATCCAGGACCGTTTTGTAGGTCTTCCTGTCGTCTTCGGTGATATTTGCTGATGCTAGGACATCCTCAGCCTCTTCTCCTAAGCAATACAGTAGCGTGCTTACTTGTCGTACCTCATCCTCCTTCGACAGGCCTGAAGCAGTGCGGAATTGTTCAAATCGCTTGCGCCATTTCGGCCATTCATCCGGTGAACGAAAATTGAAGGCATTGGGTGGCTTAAGAGATATACTTGTGGCCATTGTCCTGCAGTTTAGGCAAATCCCACTTCTGACACCATGTATGATTATCCGACAGGCTCAATGGACATCTCAATAATTACTTTCAACAAATCATTCACGACAGTAAAAGAGAACTACTAAAACTACTCAAACACTAGAAACTACCACACTGCTATATAACTAAAGACAGAACTGACTACTTGTCCAGTACACAACATAATAAGGACACACAGTATAAGAAACAAGGCATCACAATAATAAACATGTATTCAGCTGCTAGACATAAACTATACTAGTTTAACAGTAACACTGTCATGCGAGTTAGTCATGCCACAGCAATGACACAATTATACAGCGGTTTTATATTGTATAAAACATGGGCGTCTAACTGACCCATGCATGAGTTTATACTTGGAAGCCCTAATGATACCAACCTATGTCACGCCGAAAAGCGAGCTTAGCATTGTAGCTGCCTGAGAAAGTCATAATGATCTTTCATGAGAAAGTCATCCAAATCATATCTATCCATTGATGCCAAACTCCCTCATTTCCCCCTAAAGACGATATATGCAGTTGTGTTACCCTTACCTATTAATGTAGGTTAGTGACATAAAGCAACCAATCCTTTCCTAAATCACCATTTTTATAATATGTATATACAGAACTATACGGTTACAATACAAAGCTGCAGAAACTAAACACTGAGATCATCATAATATCTGTAGATGGAAGAATCGATCTTATCGGCGTACAGATTGAAGAAATTGTTATTACTTTAGGGTGAATTTAAAATTGAAAATGATTGAAACGAACTTATGTGTGTTACAATCCTAAATATTTTTAAACTCTATATGTATTGGTCCACTGGTTGTTGTTCATTTCGCCGACTTTGGGATAGATTTTCTCTTCTGTCCAGAATTGCTATTTTCTCCCGGGCAATACATCCATACAAAATGTGCAATACAAAATATTGGTGGGTACATTGATCAGTGGATGTAATTTTTTATAAGCACTTAAGTTAGCGAATTTGAGGCTCCTCACTAGTTTTGCTACGGTAAGTACTCTCTAACATTTGTAGTTATAAGGTATAATACAGCACAACTAAACTGTCATAATAATTGAAAAACAAATAAATATATTTAAGGGTGCGAATCATGATTAATTCTACCTTGCGAATTCCTGCATCCCGTAGCATATACATATTTGCGGGATGTAGGAATTTGCAGTGTGCACTCAGTCCAACTAAACTCTGTCTAGCCCTATACCTGTCTAGCCCCATGTATGTATAGTCATATGTATGCTCGTCTAGCCCCATCCCTTTGCCCCACCTAACCCTGTACCTGTTTTGCAACTTACCATTGTTACAAGTGTTTTTGGAGGATGCTTTTTTGATAAAGCCTTTTTGCACGATCCTGTGTCAATCTTACATCCTTTTACCATTTTTAAATGGATTTGTACACCCTTGTTCGTGCGGTTTTCCTTTAAAATGAAGTTGCTTGAATAGAGGCTGTTATGGGAAGATTTCCACTGCAGTTGGGAAGGAACACAATCAAATCTTGTACGTAAGGTAAAGAAACTAAAATTATGCAGCTAGTTAAATCAGTGTACCCAGCTAGAAGCAAAAACTTGAACAAGAGTGCTTGAGGTGATTTTTATCCAATGCGTGGCCTTGTGCATGTACCCATACGCCTGGTCTCATGCAGCCATTCTGCTGTTCTGAAAATGGTTGATCTGGCAAATGTATAGAATTTGCGATAGAATTTTTTTTCTCACTTTAGAAATGTAGATGTTGCTTCAAAACCTACCAAAGGTACTTCACTTAATTAGAGCTTACTGATGAGAGATGAGACCTATAGAACCTTCCTGATGGCCTGTAGCTCAGTTCGAAAAGTAGCAAGAATTAATAATCCTAAAAATTAATGGTACTGGTGTTGTGGACCCATACCTTGGCAAATGTACTTCGAATTTCTTTAAAGATATAGGTTTATGAAGCTTTTAAACTACTTTATCTTGTAGCTGGTTTGTCAAAATTCACCAAAATCCACGTTTGAAAGCTATGGAGCCTCCATATTGTTACTTTTGGAGCGAAAACAAATTTTCGCTAATGTATGGTGGCCATGTTCCAAGTTAATCCTACATATGGAGTACTACTCACTCTATAATAGTAATTATTTCCAAATACTACAGTTGAGTCCAGATAAGTCGAAATTGCCTGAGTCAAATTTCTACTTAAATCGAATTGCAGTCTGTTCCCCTGCCAGAATCCTATACTTCCCTATACTAATTTCTTTGAGTAACTCAAATTCTAATAGCACGATTTCTGTATAACTTGAGGCTAATTTACAGATCTTGCTTATCAATAGTCCTCTAGATACTGTTTAAGGAACGAGAGCTTTGCTGGCGCCTGGTCGAAAACTCCAAACTTTGCCTTTGAAGGGAAACATTAAACTCATTGATACTGTTGAAAAGTGCCCAGCCAGGAAGAAGAAAAAGAAATTGCCCAGAATTTCGATTGATATTGTACCAAACACCCTGTCGACAATTTTTTTAACAAACAATCAAATTCTACAGTTAGAAATCATTTCAGGTCAACTTAGTAGTTCCTTACATAAGTGTCTCAAGTTTGTTGCATTCCAAAGAGAGCCTTTTTCAACACTTTTGGATAAGTAGAATTTCTGATAAGTAGAAGTTTTTTATTGGTCCCAAGAGACTTATCCAGACTCAACTGTATTAGTATTTCTGTGGTGATAAAATTCAAGTATGACAATTAATAATGATCAAGCATTATTGTTTACATAATGTCTTTTATTTGCCATCACTTTGTTCCCGTGCAGTATTGATGTATTCCTTTGAAGATAAAGAAGATGACATTGTAACGGTACAATGTGACATTTTAAATGGGGGTTTAAAGCTCATGGAAAGAAACTGGACACGTTTCGTGAAGGCAGATGAGTCAAAGACCACTCATAATGAACACATGTGCTTATATGAGCTTTGTGAGAATAATTCATTAAGGCAGTTGAAGATGGTCTGCGAATCACCATCACTTAAAGGGGTCATATTGGTGAATAATGCAGGCGAGGTTGAAGACAGTTTCTGGGATGACAATGAAATTGCTGTTCCTATATGCATCATTAGCAGTTCTTCTTGTGGGAGGTTATTAGAGTACTTTGGACTCTCTCCATCATCCACGGCAAAAGTAGGAAATGCTAAAGGTTCATCCACTGCACTTGTCAAGATTTCCGCAGATCATGGAGGTAAGAGGAAGTTAGAAGTATGTTAACAGATATCTCCTTAGCAGCTGATAGGTTTTTGATAGTTTATTCCACTGATATACCATGCACAGGCTAATCTTTGCAATACTATGGAAGGTGTTGGGAACCAAAAAATTATATAAACATGGCACTGTACCACTAAGTTTTAGTGATTCTTGATTGACCAGCTTAGTGATGGTCAACTGAATGATTGTTGATTGAGGATGAATGATATGGAATGATTGTGCAATGCCATGAGTCGAATTGTTTGTTCGTATCTTCAAAGCCTTTTAGGCAGCTTATATACTCTCTGATAAACCTAAAGAGAATATGGCTATTAATCTTCACTGGAGAAAGATCATCACCATCATCCTCATCATTTTTAGAAGGTTGCCCCTTCAGCACTAGGGCTGCATAAATAAGGGACCTATATACTATTTTACAACAGATGAGACATTCTTATCCTGCTAGCTGAAGCTATCAATACTGGTGTCTGAGAGCGAAGCAATAAAGTTAGAATTTATACATAGCTTCTAAAATAGTGAATCCTTAGCTTAGTATAATTGGAATAGACCATGATCAATAACTTAAGACATCGCTGAAACTCACTAAAATCCCATTTGACTAAAATACCAAAATAAGACTTGCGCAAATATATGCTTTATATATTGCCATATCACGTGTGCAACTACTGATGATTGACTGCTGAGTGGACAAGGATCGATAGGCCGAGAGAGTGAGGGGGAGTTGTTGAAATTTCTATGTAAAATGCTGTATATGGAAAACACTGAAAATGGAAAGCGATGTATGAATAATTGTTCATTCCACAAAATGCTCTGAAATGAAGTAGGGACGTTTGCTGCATAGAGCTAGACACATGTGGAGCTAGTTAAGTTTAGGGCTGGATGGGTATAGAGCTGCACAGAATATTTATAGCCACCTGCATGGGTTAAAATGCGATATTTGACCACTTTAAAACAGCCCGTTTAATTATTGATCGTTTAATTCTTCTTAATTTTACTGGAGTTTACTAATATTTTACTAGAGCTAAGATTGGCATATTCGGAGCATGATAATGCTGAACTAGTGATTATTCCCTTGCTCTGCACAAACAATCAAAGGACAAACTTTGCCTTGAGTGGAACGTTAGATCCTTCTTAGTTCACATGCAGCTAATACGAAAAAATAAGTATTTGTGGTAATCAATTCAAAAACAGCTCCAAGGTATAGGTTGTATAACCTTTCATAAGAAAGTTATAAAGTTATAACTGCAAAAGCTATTTTTAACCCCTCAAATGGCCAAAATTGAGCATAAAATTAATGCATGAATTGCAAGAAAACACTCAATTGAGCACTATGCTCAGAGTTGATACTCGCAAACTGCAACATATAAAGATTTAATAGAAGTAAAAGTCATTACAATTTGAAGGCATCTAGAGATCCACCCTAGCGATTTTTTCGTCCTCAAGGAAACAGCCATTTCCATGACATTTCACTTACGATGTAGTGCAATGTCACCAAGTCACCTTCTCTTCCCATTCTGCTGACATGTGAAATTGTAAATGTCATCTGAAAGACGCTCAATGATGTGTCAAAGCAGCCACTAATTGATGACATTGTAAACAGGTAACAACTACGATCCGAACAAGACACAGGTGGTTATAAATACCCTGTGTAGATGGGCTTATGTTAAGAGAGGCATAAGGCTAGACAAAGCTTACCGGGTGCAGTGTGCAATTTCCTTCATCCCATAGGTTGCAGTATTGTGCTACACTTATCGCAATGTGGGATGAGGAAATACACTTTGCACCTGGTAAACTCTGTCTTGCCCTATGTGTGTCCAGACATATGTTCATTTAGACCTATTACTATCTTGATTGCTCTAATCTATCAAGCCCAATTCCTGTCTAGTCCCACCACTTGCACATCCCTTTGCCTACGTAGTCCTCCACAACTAACATCCCTACCCATCTATGCCTGGCAAATGCCTCGGTTGCCTTATAGCTGGCTACACCCTTGCATATATGGGAAAATGCCCATTACACCTAGTCTCTGTCCAGCCCTATACCTGTCTAACTCTATGCAACAAACATCCCTACCTTGGTTCGGTGCATTATCCCTATATCCATTATTAAATAATTGTTTTTATATAGATCTTGTTCTTATCTATGTCCGTCTCTTGTCTGGTCATGTAGTGTTCAATTTGGAATACGGTGCTGAGAGAGGAGAAGTAGAGTATTCTTTCCCCACAATTTGCTGCCGAATGCTGTCACAGAAACTCCCATGCCTGCAGAATATTCCAGAATCTGAGGAAACAATACCTGGTGGCCATTTCTATTATGTACAGGAATATCAGGGTAGTGAGAATTTACAGTATATCCATAATATACTAAAAAGGAATAAATTGAATGCTGGAATAATTCTTTTGAATGTATCTGAAAAGATTACGAAGGAACAGTATATGTGGTTAGATCCTCCACTTTACCTTGTATCTACTTCCTGTGGAAAGCAACTGTGGCAATTGTTGGGAACATTGAAGGATCCAAGACAAGCTTCTTTGCCCTTTGATAATTGTAGCAGTTCTCCAAAGCAAACTGCCAAAGTAGTGCCAATTCATGGAGGTATGCATATGGATATTGATACAATAGTTCTATACATGTACATGTATTTTGCACTCTTATGTAAATATGAAATGCAGTACAGTAGTAGGTAGCAGTTGAAAGGTAAGAAATTTAAGATTATAAGCTTGTCGTATCCTTACATGTGCTGTATTTGTACAGTGTGGCAGGGGGCGTAGGAAGTTGTTTCACAGTGGGGGGGGAGGGCTGACCTCAAAGGCCAGCACCTATGTATATTACTTGCAATATGGGGTACATGGGTGAATATTCAAAATATACCTATATCAATTCTACTATTAGTTCTTGTCTATTTGATTGTAATTCATTTTGTATTTCTCTGAATTATTGGTGATAATTTACAAAAGAACATTTAATCTTGGTACAGTTAGCCTTTGATATTTATCATTCTAATAACCAAACAGGGAATAGCTGGATAGAATGGACCTAGTATACTTACGACTGACGTCGAAGTCCGCTATTTTATTCACGCTGCTGAGGCAAATAAAATGGCTAACCCAACGGCTGTAGTGAGCTTTGGACAGAATCAAAAATTACAGACATTCAAAAGGAAATTCTTACCTTCTTTGGATATAAATCTAAATAGATTTGCGACAATTCATACTTAATTGTAAGTTTTCTGAGTAGTATACAGTTTTCCTCTCAAGTTACCTTTGTAAGTTGGTAATTTCAAAGGGGAGCTCAGCCCCCTATGTACGATTTACATGGGGGCTGCAGCCCCCCAGCCCCCCTGGTTCCTACATCAGTGTATGGCTCACAAAAAAGGAAATCGTAAAGGGTAAGCCACAGCATGTTTACTGCTAAATGGCAACCCATAAGTGGTAGAAAATTTGTACTTAGCATGTAGCATGTAATAAGGCTTATTACTGAATTTGCACTACTAAATTATCATGGTTCGAAGTATTTTGCAATTTTATTTACATGTCACCTGCTAACAAAATTTTATATTGTTCCCTATAGGGTATATATCTATTATTATAGGACATTGCACAAAACTACACTAATCAGAATGACAGGAGAATGCAAGTATGTTATGGCACTTTTTGCCATAAAACAATATGGCTGCCATTTCCGAACGCTTTGAATCAAACTCTTTGAAGGTTTTAAACCCCAAGAAACCATACAGATAGCAAACTGAACATTCATATTTTACTTGTGAGTCATTGAAAGCACCGAAAACATGTACCTGTTGCATGGTCGCTATTTTTCAACCGTATCAAAATTAGCAAGTACGCAAAAAGGCGGAAAGGAAGACCTCTGAGTTTGATACACAAGTCAATTCACAAGATAGAACATACCCCAAACTTACATTTTTGGATATGGGAAGGCGCTGCTCCATTCCACAGCTGTTATGTCAAAAGATTTCTTCCCCAACAGAACAGTTGTAGTAACAAAAGACGGTGCATTAACTGAACGGTATAACCGCCAATCTTTCCATATCCAAACTTGTAAGTTCAGCCCTTTAGGAATAACCTGACTAAGTTTCAAGCATACAGGTGGAGGTTTAGTTCTCTGCCTTTTTTGCCATAACTTTCCTATGCACAAGAGTGCTTTTTTCACCCTTGGTCACGTGGACGCAACGTGCTATCAGTGTTGCGAAGGCTAATTTATATGCTGCAATTACGCTCATAACTTTGGAGGTCAGTTAGAGATTTCGAAGCTCGAATACTCGCAGATCTGCATTTTCTCACTTTATTACCATCCATTTGCTAAATTGGCAGGCCAGAATCCTTTCTGTTGCTGGTGAAACCATTGAAATCTTGAATACCATCAAGGTGGTCATGCGGCTACAACTTGATAATTAGTATTGGGCGTGATGATTTAATTGCATACCTGTGAAAACCACAAAATGCCCTTTGCAACCATGAATCTGCCATAACTTACCTGTGAACTCACTGTATAGCAGAGATTATAGGACCTTTTGTGGCAAGTATTTACCCAGGTTCATTGTTGTATCTTGTTTAGAAATGAAATTCTAATTGCATTTTGAGAAATGTACATGTTAACAGAGTTTGATTGGACTGGTTGCAGTGTGCAAATCCGTACAGCCTGCATATATAATGCAGAATGTAGGTTTTGTACACTGCACTAAATCCAACCAAACTCTGCCTAACTCTATGCCTGTCTAGCTCTATACCTGTCTAACCCCATAAATGCCTAACCTGATGCCCGTCTACCCTATACATGTCTAGCTACGATATGATTCATAAGTTTGTTTACATTATGTTTTTACAAACTGTTTTGACTAACGTTCTTGGGATTGTACCTGTGAACTTATCCCTTTATGTATGCACTCCCTTGATCTGTCGATTGTATTCCTGATATAGGCGATCCTCCATTCTGGGTACTTTAAGTTTGATCAAATTTTGTGTGTTTGCTTCCTTTCCTACTGCTCTTGATTTTGTTTTCGTCCTTCAGTCACCTTACAAAGTCTTGCTGTTCATTTTATACTTTTGACAAGTCTGGTACGTGTTGCAATTATTCAAATGGCAAAACTTGAGAATTCAACTTCTCTTCTCGGGTGTAACTCTTTCTTTTTAGCCTTGGAAGTGTAGGCTGGTGTACTATGGTAGGCAAATGACTACGCTCCATCTGTGGCTTGATTCAATTTTGCTTCATACTGATTCACTTCCTAAAAGAAGGTCCACAGCGTACAGACAAAATTTCAGCTCAGCCTAAGCCTGTGTTTTTCAGCCTGCAGTTAGGGCGTTAACAACAGGTAGCTGGCATGCACTTAACATAAGTATGCACTTATGTGATGGAATGCATGTAGGCTATTAGTCTAGGAAGCCAGGCTAAAAATATGGTGTCGTCCCCTTCACGTGTTTAGGTAAAGATCTTGAATGACGTGTGCAGCATACCATATTTGATGAAGCTTGGTGCTATTTTGAAGGCTGATTCTGAGGTCTATAGGCTTAAATTATGTTCATCAGCTTGTTGATCTGCTCAAATAAACATTTCCGAGCTAGATGATTGGACAGCATGCCATGGCTCCACATAAACTGACTTGCAAGAACTTCAACAAATGTCCTGAGGACGATCAGGTGTCCAAATTTATGCAACAAAATACAGGCCTGATATCAGGATCTATTATTTTCTGAAGCGTCCGATATGTAACCAGTTATGGCTGCTATTTTACAGCAGTTAAGGAAAATTAGCAGATAAAATTTCGTGAATCTGAAGCTATTCGCGAAATTCACAAAAATAAAGTCCAACGAAATTTCAGACAGTATGGTAATAGCCAGGAGTATGTAAATCTGAAAGTTGAACAAACCAGAAAGTATAGTACAGCATTATCTTCTTCAGAAAAACTGGTTTCTGTTTGCCTATTGAAAACCTACCATGTTTAATAACACACTGTGATGCTGTTATGTGCCTTCACTAGTAGCTGTATCTGTGTACATAGAGTAATTAACTTCCTTATTTTCTGTGACGCTCTCAATTTGTGTGACATGGTTTACAATTTGTGGTGATGCTGCTTATAAACTTGGTGTGTGCACACCTCAAATCCCAAGTAGCTGCAAGTTGTTAATAAATGCCCTTTGTACTACAGGATCAAACCGTCAAAATTGAATCTTGGAATATTGTGCATTGCTCCTATTGATTAATGTCCAATGTTTTGTAATGGGGAATGTTGTTTTTGGGCAGAACCCCCTGGACATAACAGCTGTGAAGTGGAGAATCATGCATTGTACGTCCTCTGTGAAGTCATTGTGTTATTGTTGCCCACAAAACTCGTAATTTCACTGATTCTACCATCAAAGAGTCAAACAACATCTTCAGTCTGAGGAATAGGTTGAAGAAATTTGTGTTATTCTCATACTGAAGTTATAGGCCTTGGTTACTTCTGTCCACCTTGTGACATTATATGAGTAACCTACACCTTGAAATTGTCAACCCATGCATTTAATCGAAAAATGGCAGATTTTGTGCACCAAGTTTTGCATGTACTCCCCTTTAAGTGCGAAATTTGCAAGTAAAGTTATAGCATAAGGTATTTTTTACATATAAACCATGATTAAGCAAAACAATTAATGTCACAGTATGGATCATAGAAAAGTAAATGTTAACCAGTTAGAAATTAATGCTTTTGCATTAACTTATGCTGGAAAAAGCAATAGGTTAAAACTTAACGGTTAACTGTTAATTGTTAACTTCTAACTGGCACATAGCACATATTTGTGACATTGCTGATGATGTACGGAATGGAACGTCACCATTTGTTTATTCTCGAAGGCTTTTTAGCAATGATTTTATCAATGTATTGCAAGCAATGTATCATTATGAATGCCTAATAGTAATTTCTTCGCCGACTTGAATGTTCCCAGTTGCACCTGCCCTTCTACGCATCTTATTGTTGATTCCAAATATCGTCTCCTTGTTGTCACATCGTGACAGCCGCTGTCAATGTATCAGATGAGAATTGTACCTATCGTAAAACAGATTCAAAAGTGCAAGAAATTGACAAAATAAAACTTTTAAGGTAGAAACAGCACTTTTGTTTGCAGTAAGGCTGAAATTCATCTTTGGTTTGCGCTATTCTTTTAACTTTTACCCGAAAAGAGGTAAAGGTTAAACGTTAAAAAATTGTTTACTTTTCAATGATCCTTACCGTCAGTGGCTCTTTAAATGGTATTATATACATATATTGTTTATCTTTTAGTTTGTATAGCATGTATAGTATAGCTTTTTGTAATTTGTTTCGTGAAACAGAACATTTCTACTCAGCATTACTTTAAGCTCAATATTCTTTCCCATTTTCTTTTAGAATTGCAGTTTGCTAATAAATATTTAAAAAAGCTCGAGACTGTACCCTTTATTATATACTCTCCCTGGGAGTCAACTGAAATCAAGTATCCCCCCTTTGGACGAACACTGCATTGTGCTAATGCTAAAGAGGCACAATCAGCCAAGGCTGAATTTCCATTCCTTGTGTACTACTCATTGAAGAGCGGTGACAAGGATGCAGATTTATTTCGTGCTATTGACAGAGATAACAGATTGCAAGCTAGTGGTGTTATAGTTATCAACTCTACTGCCACATTGATACTTTCTCCAAGTTTCTTCCAAAATAGAAAGGAAGCCAAGAAGTTTCCACTACCTTTAATTGTGGTCAGCAGCAGCTGTTACCATTTCCTACAATACCTGGAAGGTAACAAGGGAAAGGTTACTTTGTTTCAAAAGGAAGGAAGTAAGAATCATGATTCATTTATAGTGTATAAGTTACTGAAGACTATAAATAGTTCACCTGTGGAATTGGAGCTTATATATTTCAGTTTGTTTGTGCTCATGCTCTGTCATTGCATGTCTGTAAAGCATGATAAACCCATGTGTTTGGATTATCTGATCACAAGACTGAAAAAGTACTATAATGTATGTACTCTGAATTCTGGAAACTGCATTTTGTGTCCTTACACTGTGTACTTATTGATACTGTGAATTATTATTGTTTGTATACATTTCACGAGCAATTCAGACTGTAGACTTTAAGTAATATGGTGTTCTAACATCTTGTTTTTATCTTATAGAATTGTTGTTTGGTGGAAGAAGCAAAGACAACTTTGATGTCACTATCTTAAACCCCTATTCACCTATACCTGTTCCAACTGACTTAATGGGTGTCCTATTCCCCGATGATGCTGTTGTACCTCAGTCATTGCCCTATTTCCGCATTGTGCATCATTCCGAAGGCATGACCTATTCCACTGTGTTCCAGAAGTATGAGGATGAAGTGAAGTCTGGTACATTGGTTGGATTCATTGTAACTCTTAGTCTTAATGTGAGATCACGGTGTGTTGCGCCTCCCACCAATTTTTTCATTGCAAGTAAAGATTTAGTGCAAATTCCTGTGATCGGTATGGCCAAAACAGATCTCGCCACATTACTACATAGCAAGAGCAAAAGTAAAGCATCAAAGCAGGAAAGTGAAGGTATATAGAACTTATATCAGAAATGTAGTTTTATTTTGGTATATTGCAGCTGGTACATTCTATCTAGGTACCATGGGTAGAATTTTTAAAAGTGTTAAGAGCTTTTTGGGATATTCTTCAAAGTTCCCTATCTCTGAACTACTTCGAAGCACAGAGTGGGACAAGTGCAGTCCACTAATGGCTTATGACAAAGTTGCTGAAAAAGTGAAAGCATGGGAGCTAGCGGTTAGTATTAAATGCATGCATGCATGGTATGTTTGTTATGAAATACCGTATTCTCTCTAAAATTGCATAGAAGTTGTTAGACATGTTACAGTAGTTGTATGTTATTCTAGTTGTAGGACTATTGTTGAACATGTCTTGAAGAAACTCAAATAGTTCTTGTCACAAAATAATCATTCGCACAACGTTTCACCCATCATGGGCTTCTTCAGGCACATGCAAAACTGCATTACGTATTGTATTGCATGTGCCTGAAGATGCATGTGATGGGTGAAACGGTATATGAATGATTATTTTGGGACAAGAACTATTTACGTATTGTTTCAAGATGTGTTTAACAATAGTCCAACAACTAGAATAATATCTCTCTAAAAATTTGTCACCCCTAAGTGATAATCGATATATGAAAATGGCGGCTTGCATAATTGCACTTAGTCTCGTTCCCAGCCCCACTTCCGCCCGCCATTTTTATTTGGGCGGAGAAGTGGGTCTGGTAACTATCTCCATAATTCTTGGTTATGGATTACGAAATACCTCGTGCAAGTCATGTGAATCATTCTAAACCTAAAAGGAAGAAAGGAAAAAGGAAGACTCGTGAAGGCTAGACATTTTCAATCAAAGAGGTGACGATGACGTTCTCGTGAAGACTTATGAATTTAAAACGATAACTTTTCAGCGCGCTAAATCGTTTCAACGCTCCTCTGCTCCCCTTTGAAACGATGGTTTAGACTCAAGTTATCCACTCCGTCTACGTTTCGTTCATGGCTGAAAATCGGTGCTGTTTTTGCGCGGCGACACCTGACCAAGTGAAAATATGTAGTCGCAACTTATCCGCTCTACTCCTAGTCAATGATGGCAATGGTTTGGTGGTAGTGCAAAGTTTCCTCCCTGTCTTGTTCGCGACGCTCGCGACTATTACGGAAACACAATACGTGTGGACGATATCTGAATAAGAGCAGCAAAAAATGATGTTCTGTGTCTGTTACTTTCTCAAACAGTTCTACTGTTCCACAAGAGTCGGTCACGAGGTCAAACGTGACTTTCTCATTAATATTCGCAACCCAGCAATCTGATTGGTTTCAGCGGATTCGCAGATTCGAACCAAGAAATATGGAGATAGTTGCCAGACCCACTTTTCCGCCCAAATAAAAATGGCGGGCGGAAGTGGGTCTGGGAACGAGACTAAATTGCACTATTCAGTCTCTTGGTTGCTGTCCTTTCCCTCTACCTACCCATTCTTTTTCCTGACAAAGACTCTTGTTTTGACCTATATCTACCTTTAGCCAAATCTGTTAAGTTCTCTCCAATTGTGCTGCCTTGATATCCGCATGAAGTTGTGTTTTTGCACCTTCGGCACTTGGTAAAGAAGATGTCTTGGCTGTTTTCCATCTTTCAGAGCAACCATTGACATCGTAACAGGTATTTACTGTGTTCTGTTGATATCGAGAATAACCCTGATCCAAGTGTGCCTCACTCTACGTATCAAAAGAAGAAGAAGCTGACATTGGCAGTCAAGAAGAACCTCAAGATCCCCCATCTGAACATTCGAAGTCTCCTTTGCCACTTTGATGGTTCCAGTCGTTTATTTGTTTGCAAAAGCTGACATATTTGCTGTTACTGAGTCGTGGCTGGATTCCTCTGTGCCTTGATTGTGAAGTGTCTCTGCCCGATTACCATTTGTATTGCTGCAATCGCTCTCACTCTGGTGGTGGTGTTGCTGTCTATGTTGCTGACTATCTGTCTGGTTCTCTTCTTTCATCTTCTTCTGTTTCTGGTGCTTCTTGCAGTGATGTCGAATTCTTGTGGCTCTCCATCAGTTCATTCAAATCTTCTTTGGCTAGTTTTGCCTTTGGCTGCTTCTACCGTCCTCCTGGTCTACCAGCTAGTTTAATCCATAATCTTTGTTCTAACGTCGAGTCCATGTTGATTTCTATAAGCATGTCATTGTCTGTGGAGACCTGAATGTAGACACTTCCGACGTCAATCACCCACATTCTAAATCACTTCTTAACTTCATCTCTTCACACTCTCTTTCATGTCCCATTACTGACCCTACTTGTATTTATGATTCTCATTGCTCTGTCATTGACCACTTTCTTGCTTCTTCTGATGTCCCCATATCTCACTCTGCTGTTCTTAATCTCTCAATCTCTGACCACTTGCCTATTGTTCTTTCTGTTGACTGGTCCAACCCCAAAACCTGCCACAAAACTATAAGTAAATGTTCCTTCATGAATTTCTCACCCTCTTCTTTCAATGACGACCTGGTCTCTGTCCCTTGGTTTCTGTTGGATCTCTTTGACAATGTTCATGACAAAGTGTTTTTGTTTAATGCACTCTTTGCTAATGTCCTTGACAAGCATGCTCCAGTGAAGACAGCGAGAGTAAAGAAGAAATGTACTCCATGGATCTCCAAACCGATTTGGCAGGAAATGGACAAGAGGAACAAGCTGCAAAGGTCTTTTCTGTCATCTCCATCACCCTCAGCTTGGGAAGAGTATAAGAAGCAAAGAAACCTACGTAATAGTATCACTACAATGTAAGGCGAAAATTGAATATTTCCAAATGCTCATTGCCAATGATGCCTCCCCAAAAACTCTCTGGAACACTGAAAAGTCTACCCTCTCTTTCCATGCCTTCAAAATCCTGGAACTCTCTTGGTTCTGACCCCTCCACAATTGCAACCACCCTTAACAATCACTTTGTCTCAATCAGCTCATCCTCATCCTCTCTTCACTCCCAGTCTTGTTCCTACTCACTTCAACCCTATCTTTGTCTTCTACAACTCCTGAGTGGTGTAAACAAACCCTAGCTTCCATGAAGACCAGCTCTGCAATTGGCACTGACAACATTCCTTACTGTCCCACTCTTTTCTCCGCCTTCATAAACAGTCTTCCTACACTTCTCCCACAGGACTCCATTGTTCTCTTTGCAGATGATACCACTATCTTCATCGGGTAAAGATCTCAAACTCCTCAACGACTCTCTACAAACCTCCCTTGATCTTGAAAACACCTGGATGATCTCCAATGGCCTCAAACTGAACAGTAAGAAAACCAAATGTATGCTGATTCACTCCCAAAGGCAGAAGTGACCCCACCTCTCCTTGACATCTGCCTCTCCGATGATGTGATTGAACAGGTTTCAACATTTAAGTTTTTAGGTGTCATAATCAAAGAAACATTGACTTGGAACAACCACATTGAACAGCTTGTTAGCAAAGTTTCTCGTAGTGTTAGTCTTCTCAGGCGTCTTTCTTGGTTTGTCCCTCGATATCTGCTTGTTCTTTACCTCAAATCTTACGTCCTTCCCCTGATTGATTATTGTGATGTAGTTTGGATTGGCTGCACCAAAAGGGACTCAAGTTGGCTCCAGACTCTTAACTATGCTTGTAGTATCTGTCTTCATTGCCCTCGTCTCTACTCTTCTGCTTTATGGAATAAATTAGGTCTCTCTGGATGCTCATAGGAAACTCCACCAGGCTCAGTCCACCCAGTGTAACAGCTAAAGAAGGCCCCCAAAGCCGAAACGTTTTGTTTATTGATTTATATGCCACGTAAAAAAAGTGTTCATAAATCCCTCGAAGTTGATTCATAGAAATTCTGTCATATAGAAATCAAATCGCCTTTTCCCAAAAGTGATTGATAATTGGAAGACATTGATGAATAATTGAGACACATGGAAGCAAGCTTTTGATATTAAATGGTGGAGGTCAAAATGGCTACTTGCAGTTTGCATGTTTTGGCTTCAATTATCTGAGGATATTTAATGTGTGGAAATAGATGTCTGTTTGTTTGGGACTAGAAGTCGGTGACCATTTTACGCAGTCCGCTGTTTTAATGAGGTGACATTCCTACATCCCGCGTGTGCAGCACATTATACATTCCATATGTACTGCGGAATATAGGAATTTGCACAGTGTGCACTCAGTCCAACTAAACTCTGTCTAGCCCTATGCCCATCTAGCCTCATGTATGTGTAGCCCTATGCTCGTATAGCCCTATGCCTGTCTTGTCCTTTGCCCACTTAGCCCTGTACCGGTTTTGCAACTTACCCGTGTTCAAAGTGTTTTTGGAGAATCCTTTTTTGATAATGCTTTTTTGCACGATCCAGTGTCGATCCTACATCCTTTTACCATTTTAAATGGTTTTTATACACCCTTGTTCGTGTGTTTTTTTCCTTCTATAGTGAAACGGTTGCTTGAATAGGTTTCCACTGCAGTTGAGAAAGAACACGATCAAATCTTGTAAGATAAAGAAACTAGAATCTATGCAGTTACCCGACTAAGATCAATATACCCATCTAGAAACAAATGCTTGAACAAAACGAGCGCTGAAGTCGACTATCATCGAAGTACAGGCCTTGTGTATACGTATATGTATATACGCATATGTCTAGTCTCACATAGCCATTTCGCCGATCCGAAAATGGCTTATCTGGCTAATGTATGGGATTTTTCGTATTAATTTCTAGATGTTGCTTCAAAACCTACAAAAGGCACTTTGCGCTAACAATCGGAGCTCACTGGCGAAAGATGAGACCTCTGGACCTTTCGTGGCGACCTGTAGCTCAGTTCAAAAAAGCGACGAGAAGAATAAGAATAAGAATAAGAATAAGAATAATCTGGTACTGGAATGGTACTGGTGTTGTGTAGCCATACATTTTTGTCTAAAATTTTGAAGTTCTTTAAAGAAATTGGCCTATGAAGGGTTTTAACTACTTCATCTTATAGCTAGTGTGTCAAAAAGCACCAATATCACTTCTAAATGCTTCTAACTGTACTGTAACATTATTTTTCGGACAAAAACAAAATTTGCACTAATGTATGGCAGCCATGTTTTTTCGGTGTCAATCCTACATATAGAGTACTACTGTACTCTATAATAATGAGTCACCGTGAATTGATAACACAATTCGCTCACTGTACTGTTTGTATTTGATCATGCACCCAGCTTTGAAGGTGTTGCAATATTACCACATACCTTAAACCATGTGCAGGTCACATTGTGACCTATTCTGGTCTCTGTTTGGACATAACATATATATACTTGAGTAGGGGTGGTGAACTTTAGTAAGAATGCGGGAAACGTATATAAACTTTTATTGGGTCATTGAAGGGTTTTGTTATAGAGATACGCTCCACTGTCATTGTATGTATGCATGATTTATTTTATTGTCTTTATTTTTTGCAGTCCGACAAAGATGAGGCACTGCAGATTCTGACATCAGTATTAAAATCGACAGGATTAAGACATTTGTCAGTTCACATTCTAGCTGCTTGGAGCATGAGATCGTAAGTAGAATATGATACTTGCATGCTATATTGCACATACCGTGATGATTAAAAGCATGCAGTAACCAAGTGCCTACAGGAGGACATCTGACCTACTCCCAAGCATTCTAGAATATTCACATCTTTTTAGCATTATTAGCACTGTGCTGGCATTAATGGTTGATAAAATGGTGGTTTGTTAACACCCTCCCTATATTGTTTGTGGGAAGTAGCTAGCTAGTAGGAAAGTTTTTAGTTTCAGTTTGAAATTTCGGAGAATGCCTGGTCTCCTGTGTTCATACACTCCTCAGAGAATAGTTTTTCTTAAAACAGAAGGGAAATCCATTAAAGGGATACTGCATCAAAATTCAAGCAGAGCTTAAATGAAAGATATTGGGTAGAAAACACTAGGCGCCAAGTACGACTGCTCAATTCGATGCTGTATAATCGATGCAGGTTGAGGAAAACTGATTTTTGAAGCCATCTTGAGGTCTACTCGCCATTTTCATGTGACGTCACTGGCATGAAGTGTTGACTCACCCAAGTCGGTTAGCATACATTTCAGTATCGAGGGATGACTCGTTTCGCCGACTATTTCTTGCTGCAAACTAATATTTTGGAGTCTCTTAGCTTGCATCTACTCAAAATCATGCCGCACTGTATGGTTTCCGGTTGCACCAACGACGGCAAGAATTACAAGCGAGGCATCAGCTTATTTAGATTGCCACTATGAATCAAAGCGCTTGCGAAGCACATTTAAAACACCCCTGTTTTAAGGAAACTAGTCAAATATATTCTAAAACTTCACAGAAGACTGTTTTAAACAAGATTCGAAGAGTGAGCTTCTGCCTGTTGCGAAGTCTAAGCGAAAGCTGAAACTGGACACCGTTTCTACGTTCTTCTCGTTTGTTAAGACATCTGAACAACGTACTGTGTCCTGTTTTACTGTGGGTTTCGTTAAATTCTCTGCAACAAACGCTCTCCTTATCGGTAGACATAGGGGGGCACTTCCCGCATTCACACCAACGATTGTGACCAAACCTAGTCTCCTGGACTTCTGTGTGACCCTCACCTCACTCACTCGGCCTCGTTTTCAAGTCTTTCTTGGCGATTTTCAACTTGCTTGGTAGTCACAAGAGGCTTGAAGAGGTACGGTTTTACATGCGGAGACATAGCAAAAATGGATTAGTTCATGCCAGTGATGTCATCAAGATGGCTTCCGCAATGCGGGCTTGTAGGCAAATTGTGCGAAATTTCACTCTTAACGAACCAAGATAAACTGTTTTAATTCGCCTGTGTTTTTTTTATAATATTTCATATTATAATATTATGCCAAATTTCTGAATTTTGATGCAGTGTCCCTTTAAAGAAATCACTGGATTCTGCACGAAGATTTTCTGTATCATACAAAACAAAACAATGCTAGCAGTACAAAGCGGTGCAAGTAGATATTCAAGCCGCACAATCCAGTAATAGATCCCAAACCCAAAACCACATTTGATCCACAATCTACATGCGATATAAGGGTTGTACTTGTATGATGAGCTATAGATGAAGGTGGCCTTTTAACTAAGTGCGTACATTGTAAAATGTCTTCCTTAATATGTGAGCCTACATTAGCTAGTGTTGTGTATTGGTGAGTTTTGTGTATACATGGGTGCTATGACTTGAGACTTATCTTCATGCAGAGATCCTACCATGGTGACTGATTATTTGCAGGCAATTTATGATGCAGCTAAAGTTGAAGGAAGTGATGACCTTGTGCAGAACATAATGGCTTATAAGTATGCTTAAATTCCATTGTAAATTGTATAAAAGTCTGTGACTGGTTATTTTGTATGTTGTAGGGAACTTGTGTCTCAAAACAAAGACTTGAGCTATCTGTTGCAAGCTACTGAACATTTCATTCAAAAATTTAGATATCCAGTAGACCTTGCATTTTGGAGTGAGTTACATAATTGCAAATATTTTCTACTCTTATACTGTCTTCAAAAATTGTTTTTTCTAGCATACCATATGCACTCAAATTTCCGTGAAAGCAAACTATACAGTGCTGAAATATGTTTACACAAGAGCAAGGGCATATCTACTTTGTATCTGAGTAGACTAGAGGCTTTTTCAATACTTAAAAGATTGTTTTTTGTGGACCTTTTGTCTGGCCTATGTGAAAAAACAAAGATTGCAAATTGTGGTTGTAGATATAGGGGATTTTGTATGCAAAATAGGCTGAAAATGTAGAACAAAGTGTAAATTTACTAAATTAAAAAAATGAATTTCCGCTGCTCCATTCCATCAATACCCCAAATTATCTATAAGAAAAACTGATAAAAATACCCGTGTGGCCACAAAATGAAATGGAACAACCTACAAAGATTTAGTTTTCGATTCTAAGGGTTCGCATGTGGGACATGTCCATTAGCACTTTAATGGCTTCTCAAAGTTGGCGAATTTACTTTTTACAAATTGCTTGATTTCTTCACAATATGTAGTAGAATGGCCAATCAGTGGTTCTAAAGCAGTACAAACATATCTAAGGTACACATTGAGCTATTTTTCATCCGAGTTCTTTCTTGATTGTTTAACTAATCGATGATTTACCAGGTAGCTGAGTTAGACAGTTATTCGACACGAGTAAAACAGAACATGGGCCTACAGACACAGGATGAAGACGAGGTTGTTTCTACTGAAAATATTTAACTTTCTACCAATGGGGGTTTTGATTTCTGAAATAGTTTTGAAGATATTCAGCAAATACCGCGTGATAAACTATTCATCAATAACTTCTCTGAAAATGAGTAGATCAAAACTCCCCTCACTGAAAAAGTTGAAGCAGTCAATACTAATCACAATGAAACACTCAGAAGGTTCTTACGTGGCTCCACTGATTCACTCGGTGACATTGCATTTTGCAAAAAAATCCCTTTCACAAGGGGCCTATATTCACATGATAGTCATGTGATGAAGGCTGTGACATCATCGAACTCTTGAAAGTGAGGACTATCTTGAAGGTTGGAGCATGGCAAGGACTGATGCATTGCGAGAACAATTCAAAGGAAACAGGCCATTATTTAAATAATTAAGGCAGATGACCGAAGAAAGTCTAAAGTCGTCAAATGAGAAAAATTTTAAGTGATTGAGTCATTTGGCGTCAAACGGCAATCTTGAAGAACAAGGTGCATACAGTAGTCGTTGTTGAGCGTTAATTTTAAATATTAGAGTTTTTTACTAACCTAAACATCTTAGAATAGGATGCATCACTTAGGCAGCATTCCTAACGCCTGAACTTACCACTGATTGTAATATTACACCCGATTTTGAAACTCCTGCAGTCCACGATCGTCCTTATGCAGGTAGGTTATGTGCATTTTGCACATAAGACCAAATGGCGGCCACTAAAGTCAACCGTAAATACACCCCAGTTTTTTCTTTTCCGTTTCGGTGTGTGAGTAAAACAAAGATTGTGCATGATACTTTTACATTCTAGTTTTGCATTTCTGCACTCAGAATGTTCACAAAGATCTGAACCCGTCAGTAAAATGGCGGATTCTAAAGTATCCCAAAACAACTTCAGTCCAAGGTGTGGTGTATACACTAGACAACTGCACTGGGATAAGATTTGGACATCGAATGGTTCCTACAAATGGTTGCTAACTTTTCACTGTGTGGCCTTTTGAAATTTGCCTTTGTTCCTGAGATATGCAGGTTTTTGTAGTTTTCGAGCAGACGTAAATATTATAACACGTGCACATAAAACGAACGGAACAAGCTATCAAAAGGCCATACGGTGAAAACTTAGACTTAGCTTTGCCCTTAAATTTGTCAACAACCTTGTAAAGTGTCCGAGCTCCAAAGCATCATTTACATGACCCGCAGGTGTGACATGTGCACATGTGAGGTGCGAACAAAATGGCGCCCCAAAAGTTGGCTGAAATCACCCCCCTTTTTTCTTCTGTTCTATTACGTTACGAGTCCTGAGGAGGATATCAAACATCATTACAACTATTAAATGTTACATTTCTCGGTATAATTGTATATCTCGTCTTCGTAAAACTAGAAAAACAATAGTTGATTCGGACCTATAAAAAAGTTTCAGTGGAAAAGGCGGTCATGTAAATGCTCGTTTAAGGGAATCATACGGAGTCTGAAGACTTCTAACATGAATATCTAAACTTTCACCGTTGGAGAATTTTCCTAATCCTCTTCGTTTGCGAGATGTGCACCAAAATGTTGTTTTCGTCCACAAATTTAATCACAAAACCGTGCACATGTCGGGAATGGAGGACTTGATCAAAATTCTCCAACGGTAAGAATTTACCTTAGTCATTGGTGAACCCCATTCCGAAACGAGGCTTCGCTACACACGCGTTCACATGACCGCCTTTTCGAAAGAAGTTCAGCCTTTAGTGAACACTGTCTCCTCGGCCATTGTCACAAGGTTTCACGTGATAAATATGACGTCAGCATTACGTGAGCCTCAAAGAAGATTTAGCCGAGTGTAGTAGATCGCGTTTCGTTCTTCTTTTGTAGCTGTTTTCAGTTTATAACGATCGGTAAACCTCACTTATCAGCCTATTCCGTTGAAACTACCACAAATTCTCTTGGAAAACTTTCGTAGATTCGGAGGAACACATGACTTGCATGCGCTATCTCTGTATTCGGTGTGAGCATTGTATTAAATTCCTCGTAAGCCACAAAACGCCCCTCAACTTCCGCAAAGTGCACATGTCACACCTGCGCTGCATTTTGAAAAGAAATTTGGTCCTCAAACTCTTGTCATCTTTTGTATAAGTCACGCTAATGTCAGGTGACTTTGCTCACGGTGTCGCAATTCACTCTGCTTCGAAGGGTTTCTTTTGATGGTAACAAAATTTTCATCGCTTAAGCTTTCGATTTCTTATTTAATCCTGCAAAGTGAGGGTTTCAGAAGATTTAGAAAAGACAAAAAAATAAAAAAAAGTCTAAATATTTAGTCTGAGCTCACGCAGTATGCACATGACCAACCCACGCAAAAGTCACTAAAGTGATACTTTCTTACAACATTCCTATAAAACCACGAAACACCCCCTTTCTGGCAGAGTTTGCACATAACCTACCTGCGTACGCAAATACACGTTCTAGACACTGTTTCTCCTTGGATGAAGGCTTAAAAAGCACATGCACAATGAATTGCCATGCAGCGCTATCGATCTAGCGTGGTCATAAAGAAAAACATCATAGAACGTCACGCGTATGTCACATGATTCAAAGCCATCTTAGTAACGATTTCGCTAAAATTCCGGCTTGTTAGCACATTAGGGAGATTTTGGACATGTCCCACATGCGTTTGGTCCTTTAGGAACAATCTGTGAAAGTTTCAAATAAGGAAACCAAAACTTTACAACCAGAATTCCGATTGAAATTTCCTTGTAGGGTCATCTTCCCTCTTTGTTGGATAACATGCTGTCAAGTGAAAATATAGATTAGGCCTGGGTCAGATACAAAAATTAATAGATATGTTCATGCATTGATCCACAGGTAGTTTAGAGCTGTGTATCTCGTTCCAGCAGAAAACTAGACAAATTATCCCAGTGCTTTAATAACATCTGCCATTTTGTTTTATGCCACATTTATATCCCAATCGAACATAACATACGTACCTGTGCAAGTTTTGTTTTTTATTTTTGTGGATCCCCCTTTAATCATATCTTCATTTGGCCTTTTAATAATCTACACTTCGTCTGTTTGTGGATGAGAGGGGAGAGAACGTGCTGAAGTGCTTTTCAACAACTCCTGTTCTTTTGACGGCCATTTTGGTCATTGCACAAAAACTTAACCTAAACTTTTTGTGCATGGGCTTAAATTTTCATGCATGGCTTCCAATCTGCGAAAACTGTGAAAATTTCATCCCACAAAATTTGTCTGCATATGTTCATATTACGGTGACTATTATGAAGCAGTGCCAAAAGGAATGTTTGTGGTACAAAAACTGTTATGGATGTTCACATGCATTTGTAGTTATTAATTTTTGGGATTAGACATTCACAGTATCTAATACCTTAAGGCTACAAATGTTAGCAGGTACTAACTTAAGTGAAATTAGCGAGGAGCCTCAAATTTGCTAACTTAAGTGCCCACTAACAATTATACCCACCAATAAATGCACCCGCTAATAATATTTTGTATTGTACAATTTGTAATGATGTGCTGTACACTGTATGGGAGAATTTGGTGTCGCAGAACGGCAGTAAAAACCTACCCAAAGTCAGCGAAATACAACAACCCATGAACCAACACCTCTAATGTTTAAAAGAATCATTGGATTGTAACATAAAGTTGTTTTTAATCATTTTGATTTAAATTAATCCAAAAGCGATAACGATTTCTTTAAGCTGTACGTTGACAAGATCGATTCTAACCGTATCTACAGGTTTTGTGATCTCATTGTTTTGTTTCTGCAGCTTTGCATTGCAACAGTATAATACTGTATATAGATTAGAAATGGAGGTTTAATAAAGGATTGGGTATACCTATATAGCATTGGTTAAGGTAACACAACTGCATTTCTAAAGTCGTTAATAACAGATTTGGTACAAAAATGCTAGTAAATCACTATAATTAATACCCGCTAACATTTGTACCCTTAAGGTTGTAGACTGTTCAATAAAAGGTTTTCTTTGTTAAGAAGCTTATTTTGTCCCATGCAGTGAAAGATTTATTTTAACTTCTCAGCTGTAGTACTCTATTGAGAGTGACTCAGTAAGTTCTAGCAGGTGGGGTGTAGTCTTCTTGGTGGTTATTTTCAGATTATAACCTTAATGGGCACTGAACTCAAAAAACAGGTTGCTCTCTAATGTAGGGGCATGCATGAAAGTAACTCAGGCACTGGTCTTTCTTGCATATGTTGCTTAGTTTGTGAGTTATTCAAGCTCAAAGACCCCAAAATGGCCTTGTGATGTCACAATTTCAAGCACCATGTGTGACGTCAGCAAATGACGTAGTTGGTAGCAACCTGCCATAGGTGAAGTATGGTGTTCACCTTATATCTCACTGTCTTCCTTCGTTTTTGCCCGCATCAATGGCAGTGACAGATAATTTCCATTGGTTAGCCTCAATCATCTTACTGTGCAGGTTTTTAAAACAGTTTAAGGAGCAATTAGCCTCTTTAAATGCTCGAGAATCCACCTTTTGGTAACTCAAACCATACAAACTTTGTTTCGTATACCACTTTGCTTCACTATTTTGTGAAAACAACTTGCGCACGAAGCATTTTGGAGGTCTTTAAGTATTAGTTGTATCCCTCCCAAGTGGGATGTGCAGCTAATAATTGCAAGTGTGCTGTATAGTAAATCAAAAGTGTGCTGTAGAGCTTTTATAGCCCACTTTTTTCCTTTGATCTACCTGCTCACCATGACACAAGATTGTTAAAAACCATGTTTGCATGCCTAAAATTGGTGAAGTTCATACGATATTATAGCTGTCACAGGCCCTTCTTTTTCAGCTTATTTCTACCAAAACATCACAGTACGTTCGTATTACTTCTTCAAAGGATGGCACTAAGCCATTCGTCTTGGATTCTGTCATAATCAGCTCCTTTGAGCAATTCTACATTCCCATGAATTCGTTCGAACTGGTGCAGCAGTATCTTCGCCATACAAACGATCAGCAAAGTCTTACCAACTACGTTTTTGATGTCATGAACCCAAAAACATGGTGTTCAGGAGGCATGACTTTGTGGTCGCAGTACAACTTGAACGTTGATCGCAAGCCTTGATAACATTTTTAAGGTTTTAGAAGTGTCTATTATCTATTTTTAATATAAAACAGGTATCCTAAATTTTGAGTTCAGTGCCCCTTTATTTTGCCACTGTCAGTAAAGGCACTGAAAGACATACATACATGGCATACAGTATATTATCTTTGAGGTTAAAACTTAAAATACCGTAGGAATGGAAATTATGCGATCGTTTTAGTTATGCAATTATGCAAATTTTCACAAGTTTGCATACTTGGAAATCACATAATACATTGGCTACATTGCGTGTGATCACTGTTGATGTCACTTGACACGTGTCAGTTCCTGAAGTACAGCCTAGTGTTCATTGCCAAATTGGTATCTGTGAGCAAACAACTGAAGGCCAACGCTGCCGTCACAGAATTAATTTCATCGGTAACTCTGGCCACTCAAACATCTCCCCTGCCTTGTCTTCAACAGAAAACATGGTGTGATGCTTTTAGTCTCGCATAGCAGACTGCTATTTTGCCTCCTTTATTTAGCTATTTTGCCAGGCCTTCCTTTATGCGGTGAGTATGCCACTGAATAAAGAAGGCAAAATAGTTGTCTGGGCTACGTGAGACTAAGGCAGCGTTTACACTAGAATGTTTTGTGTGGATCTGTTTACAATCGGTGTGTCCCTGCATCGATCGTTTTTGATCCGTTTACACACAGCGATTTTGGAAAACGCACGAATTCAGAAAAAATTTAACTACGTGATGTACACTTGACGTCTACCTCACAGTAGAAGTAACACTTGGGTTATTTGAATAGAAATCACTATTCTGCACTTCTGTTATGCTCAAATGGACAGGAAAGAAAGAATTTTGCTGAACTGGCAAGGAAGCAGCACTTCTTTTAACAGTAACACATCAATATACGGTTCACTCTATTGGGTCTCCCCATAACCTAATGGTTCAAAGCTCTGGCACAATCAAAGTACATTTTATTCGGAGTCTGAGGTATCCGATTTTGTTGAATACAAAGAGAAGAGTACTGAGGTTGTACAAGGCAATCAAGTTCGTAAGAAAAAAACTAGAAGGAATAATGTTAAGACAGCCATCTTCAATGGAGGATCACGTGACATTCTGCTGACCAACGTCATCGTTTTCAACTGTGGCATTGTTTTGCCGTTTGCAAACAAATTTTGTTGTTGCATTTTCAGAGGTATACACTTTGGTTTGCGGATTCAAAAGTTATCGTTTTGGGTTGCTGTTTTTGGTGTTTTAGTGTAAACGAGAAGGCAAAACAAAATCAAAATGTTCCGTTTTCATGCGAAAACATTCTAGTGTAAACACTGCCTAAAAGTACTACACCACTTTCTCGAATGAAGACAGGGCAGGGGAAAAGCTAAACATTATTATGGGACTGAAGTCCTTTTAGGTTTAGCCCAAACACATAGGCTAGAAAGAACGCATAATACCCATCTAGCTCAATTCGCATAACTTTAGTGATGCATACTGTAACTTTCCATTCCTATGGTAATCAATCCGAATAAAAACAGCTATAGCAAGGGACATTCACTAGTGTGACATCATCTCCCTTTTCCTCAGTCTTTTGATCAATGTATGAGTCACATTTTGAATTGCCAAAACAGCCTCATTGTGAGATAACCACAGAGTATTGCATACTGCTTTGCTCATCTAGAAGTATTTGCGTGCTTTCAAAAGATGCAAAACAAAACAAATTATTTTATCTGAAATTTTATGCAAGGTGGTTATTACTGTAAATCTTTTTTAAACATAGAACACTATTATAATATCCTAAACTCGCTTCACATAAATCCACTTTACATCCATTAGAGTTACTAAAATATGCTATTAGGAGTTTTCTTTCGAGGATTGGTCCATGCGCTTGGTGATAGTACTTCTGATTTATCTAGTCTGTTGACTGGTGATTCTCAATGGAAGTAGAAATGGATGCTTTTGAAACAAAAATAGGTCTAAATGTAAATTAACCAAGGCCACGTGTCCATAACGTGTTGTCGAGAACACCGAGGGTATGCGTATGTAAACACATATATGCTTCAATATATGCATGTGCAGGATGGTCATTTGAGTAAGAATTTGCTTACAACCTCTATTTTTGTAGTTACACTCCACCTTTCTGTCTGTGAAATTTTGGGGAAAAGTCATACAAGTGATCATTGGAGCCTTCTATATAAGCAGGTATTTCAGTATAAGTTTGTTTTCCAAACTAAGGAATTGTTTACTTCTAAAGATCAGGGTTATTTTTTGTATTTTGTATATAGATTGTTGCATGAAGCAGAATTCGATGTAGATTTTATATGTATTCATCGGTGTATGTATTGTGTAGTATTGTATATTGACTATATTACTCTCTTAACTGGTTGACTTTGTTCTGTATTGTGTTTTAGGGTTGCACACCATTAAAAATACATGAGAAAGATTGTGCCATCCTTCAAAAATGGATTGTATTGGGGCAACATGTGAAGATCAAACAAGAGCATAGATTTGACCATCAAAGTTTAAGCCTACTTGTCTCAAGGTCCTCCATTTCAAGTTTTTCTACTCTAAAGTGAGCACACTCTAAGATGGGAAAATTTAGTGAGGGTTTTAACTAGCAATTTGGAAAATTTTGTGCTGTAATGCTCATTTAAATTTAAAATCTGCATGCCCATATTACAATAATTACATTGTTATTTGCATAGGAAATAGTGGCAGAGGAATGGTCTAGCTGGGTAGAACTATGGGATGAATCCTCTGTTGAATCTTGGAGAATATAAACAGTTTAATATTATCACATATGGTAGAATTACCAAATTTAATTTTGGCCAATGCCATCTGGAGACAGATTTGTCATGTAAAAGACTTACCAAAGTTTCCCCCTATTTTCTCAGAGTTTAAGTGTTAATAGTGTGATTGTAACAGTCATACCACTATTTTATGCTCGCAATGTTTGTGTAATTGTTTATTTTCATTTTTTTGATTTCAGAATAATTGTTGCTCAATTTAATAAAGTAGCCCTGAAGACGCCTGGTCAGATGCACCATTTCCTGAAGACTTTGAGAGAAAATGCATGGTTTTCTAAACTCACCTTTGCTATGAATATGATATTGGAGGTTGGTTGTATTGCCGTGGTACAAATGTAGTGTATACAGACGGGAGATGTGTCTCAAATAAGGTGACTTGAACCCTTTATCTTGCATGGAACAATATTTTGACTCTATTGATATTCTTGCACGATAGCGTAACCTCGGCCGATTTCAAAACGGAAAACATCATTCGATGGAGCTTCTCGTAATGTACCCATTTATACAGTTTTATAGCTATAGCATATATATAATGTGAGATATGAGCCATAGAAGTATTAGCATATACAAAAGTTATCGTGAATATATATACTAATTACGCGCATCATGAATATTATAATAAGCCAAAAACGCGGAAATGGCTTCATGGATTGCACAGAAGAAAGCTGATTTTGCTTTAGTTTCCCTGCAAGATCATGGATAATTCTCATAGATTCAGTTTTGTAGAAAGGGAGTGTCGTTTTGTGACTGGTTTAGAGTGCTCGAATTCAAGTTGTTTCTGTGTGCAATCCTCGAATGTGAAGCAGAAATTGGTAACGTTTGGAGGATGTCTTTGTGAATGTAAGAAAGGTTTCAAACAGATATTTCGGTCAATACACAAAGAAGAACAAGAAATAAATGGTGTAGCAAAGATTATACGCAAATTCGTGCACGTAATCTTTGTTCTTCTTTTACCGTCTTTGTTCTTTGTTTACCGGCAAAGGAGCAAAATATCCTTGAAAATCAGCTGAATAGTGTTAGGCTGTAGCTTTCAGCCTAAAACGAAACAGTTTCCGTTGTTAACGTCCAAAATAGAAGCAGTTTTTTAACCCTAAAGTTCGCAGACAATATATTGCCCCGTGCAAGATAAGGGTCATGCGAAAAAACGTAGCGGGTTAACTGAAAATACATGTACAGTGAGACCTTTATAATTCAAACACTTTAAGATCAAGCCATTTGCTGTCCATGATGTGTTGAGAACAGCTGCTATAATATTCACAATCTGAACAAGCAACAAATGTTTATAGATACCCTGTGTGGCAAATTACACATATGTACTGTACATGTGGTATATGTAGATGAAGTCTGAGCTTCAAGTTACATGGACAAGCGAACATTTCACTCAAGATTACAGCATCTCACTGCCTAGCTAGCTGACTAGCCAACTTAACACAACAGAACCTGAATTTCATCTTTTAAACAATCTTACAATAGTTGATCTACTCAATGTGTAGAGTACCTATAAACTTTTACTAGAACTGGTCTAGCCAACCATTTTTATCCTTGATTTCACTGCAAACAACTAGAATGCCTTCTAGAGTGATAGTATCACCTGTGCCTGTTAATTTGCTGCTATTGATATGATTTGACTTCATTGTTCTATGGCACCCTATTAAAACCAGCTCTAGCTGACAGGGTTTCCACTGTAATGAAAATTTAATGATGATGATCTAGTCACACAAAATTCATGTAACTAAAGTCACTTTAACACAATGGTGTGTGCGTGTGTAGCACACGCAGGTACATCAAGGTAATTACAACAATGCTACAATATACTACAGTACATACATGACAGATGACTTGAAATTTAAACGTAGACTGGGAGTATAGGTTCTCCTCAAACAAAGTGCATTTGTAAGAAGAGATGACAAATTAAATGGAGACTATATGATCGCAATTTCAAAGTAAAGTGATTCAACACAATGTTACCCACACAAAAGGGTGAAATATACATAATAACAATACAATAAACTTAATGTATAGAATGCATAATATTATAAAACTTTTACTAGAACTGGTCTAACTGACTATTTTTGTCCTTGATTTCACTGCAAACAACTAGAATGCCTTCTAGAGTGATAGTATCACCTGTGCCTGTTAATTTGCTGCTATTGATATGATATGACTTCATTGTTTTAAAGGAGAGTGTTTTCAAACAGCCCCTACATTTGTGTATGCGGAAGCTGGCAAGGAATAGTGTCCCTAGGTACAGTGGGTAAAAGAGTCATGCGTTAAAATAACGTGAGCAACTCGCGAGTAGCAGATTTTGGTGCTAATACTTGTATGTGAAATACACTTTCCATTATATACACAATTTATATTGAGTATACGTGATTGCAAAGTACTCACCTGTGCATGATGCATTCTCTGTCGTGCATAAGGAGATTCAAAGAAAAGTCAAAAATGCCCAACAAAATCGTAATCTAGCAGATGGAGTCTAGGGATGTTGGAAAGTAGCACTAAGTAAACATGAACAAACTTTTCAAGACGCTGTCAGACATTTTGTTATCAACCTGGCCATAGATGATGGACTAAACGCAAAACAGTACTGCAGCAAGGTTGTATAGTGAATCTCCTGGATTGGGTGATTGGGCTCCTCTGAATAGGTTCATCCCTGTTGCCACAATTATATAATGCTTTCTCTGATGTAATTTGAACATTTGGCTTTTATATCACTTTGATCGTGGACTAAACAGCAGGTAATAAGCCTACACTACATCCTACTTGCTCTATTAATCTACTAAAAATGATCCCAAATAGATTACTGAATTTTAGCACGTCAATGGTGATTTCCAAGAGTGAAAGTATTAACAAACCAATATGAATGCCATTTTTGCAATCGAGTAAGACAAATTATCACCTACCAATTAATACTCGTGCAAGTACCTGTATGAGCATTGTCACTCTTGCATGTTACACGCCTCACTACTTTTTTTATCACGGTAACTACAACTGGCCCAATCACTCCTTTCTAGCAATAACAGAAAGCACAGACTTCAAACAAATCAGGATATCCTTGTCCAATTAGACCCATCAACACTACACATTCTAGAAGTCGCTTTGTCATCTCTAACAGCATTTTTCTCTCTTTGTACAATTAACACTTAAAACATATACATATACGCTGTTCGAAGGCACAAGTGAATTCAACTGAATCCAAATCCGAACGATCGTTAGATTTGCAGTCTGTAATTAGGTTCTTATGCACCCTTTTTCAAGTTTTATATTTCAGCCGCCATCTTGAATGAGGAACATCTGACTTTTATACCCTTTTGGAATTCAGTGAATCTGTAATGTGTTACCATGGTGCAGAATGTGAAAGAATGTCAGCACACTAGTTATTATACTTGTGGTCTATGTTTAATTGTGGTAGCCTTTATTTGTTACTGTATGCACTGAAAGGTTGACAGGACTAAAATTTGCAGAAAATATTAGGATTTTTGTGGTTTTGCAAGTACAAGCTGAGTTATAATCTACACTAAACCATTTTTGTTGATTGGTTTGATGCGTAGGTGTGTTTCAACCACAAACACTCTCCTTTGAAAAGAGCTTCTCTTTGTGTTTGTTTGAACTGCGCATTCATTTACAGTAACTTTTAGGAGATGTAGCTACCCCCTCCTTCTTATACTCCATTGAAACTCAGCTATTCTATATTCCAGGTTGGGGATTCTCAGTATATTGACTACATATTATTAAAAGTGACCTCTATGACATCCCGTCTAAATTCTGTCATAATTATTTTTTGATCATAAATTGTACTGTAACAATATGAGTTTTCATATGGTAGGAGTTTGGTCACATTTTGTTTTTACAAAACAGTAAATCGTTTTTGTTTTTACGCAAGAATGTAAATGGAATGGAATAAAATGAGATGCATGATTGAAAAACCGTAAAAACGTTAAGATGGTGCGACAAAATGCAAGGTGTCGAATAGCGTTTTCTCCCTCAATAATTCCTCCTTAGTGCTTTTCTACAATGGAGTATTATTCTGAGCGACAGGTTGACCATTTTCTCTTAGAGCTTTCGGTGGACCTGGTTAGCAGTGGTTTCATCATCTTCCGTGAATTTGTTCCCTATGCTAACCTGGTATATAACCTGCAACGATGACGCTCACTTTCTAAGGATTCTACCCATGAGATTATCCCCGTAAATATGCACTCCCTTGATGTGCTGATTCTCTTTCCGAAGATGATGCCTGATTGTTGGAGCTCACACAAATGAAAGAACAAGAACGTACTTTTGTTGCACTCGCCGAACTAACATCGTTGAAGCTCACTTATCAAAAATACGATCTCACTTTAATGCCCAATGTTGGTCAGCTATTGCTGATATGTGCGTAGAATTCCTTTGTAATTAACACAGTAAAACTGAAGCAGCGCACTACGAAGAGAAATACTAAAATGGAACAAAATGCTGTAGCGCTTCGTATTCGTTTCTTCGAAACCAGATGTGACCAAACTTTTGCCTCCTACCATATGTGATCATTCTTAAAATCCTTACTTTGTGTTTTCAATAGGGAGTACACTTTCTTCATGACACAGTAATGTTGCAGTATTGTATTGGAGACAAATCTGATAATGGATTTTTGAACGAGCTGGGAATTTGGTGGCAAGAATTAGTAGGGAAGTTTTACTTTCGTCTGCCTGAGGACAGTATTGCCTGCTATCAAGCAATTCAGTCAGTTTTGACTAACTCAGATTGTGTATGTTCTCCAAAGATGATGGATGTTGTGAATAAAGAGGTATGTATGTGCTGTAGACAATACTTCTTGCATTTGACTGTTTGTTGACTGTGTTGTTCATATTAGATACTTCGTAGAATGGAAAGTGAAAGCTTCAAGAAGACTGTAACCCTTGAGAATTTTTATCTACTATTTAAAGAAATTTCTTACATTTCTCAGCAGGTTAGTCTATTGAAGTGTGGTGAATCAATCACCATTTCCTTTGTGACATTTCCTTCTTGTTGGTTTCACCTATCACATGATTCTGAAGTGTTTCAATGTACCGTAAAGAGCTTTTTGGCTATTTCCTTTTATTGAGTTGATTACCTCAGTTTACAACTTAGGCTCTCAATGCATATTCAGCTAGAGCTTCTAACTTCGGACTGTCAATGCTATTCTTCTGTCTATTCACAAGTGGTTTGTGCGGGTTAGCAGCCCAACAGGAGTAAGGAGAAAGCTGACTATTTGGTGAAACCAGTGGGAATCTGAAGAAAAAATCTATCCTCATGTGTTGCTAGACAGGTTGACTGATCTTTCCCCTATATGCCCAAGTCAGATGACTGATTTACATGTCAGAGTTGCTGTAGCCTTCACCAGGGTTCTTCTGGCTTGGTCCTGCTTGGGCGTACGTAGCTCCCCATCCTTCGGAAGTATTCCTTTGCTTTTCTCTGCATAAATATAATGTGGTTTCTGTGAATCTTGAAATCGGAGAAAGATAAAAGAATACTTCACCCACAACCCCTTGGGAACTCCCTCAAAGATGACTCTGGTACACCCACTTGCTGTGTTATGCTGAAATGCTCTTCTGTCAAACCTTGTCATAAGGATGGCGATTGTAGTTGTCTATGATCGAATCTTAGGAAAGCGTATCAAGGAAACCTCTCTCACTTCTTATAAAAAGGTTTTTTCTTCAATGGCAATTTGATTCCAGCCATGCAGGACACTCCCTGAACAATAGAGACTATGATGGTCTTTAGAATTTTGTTTGTTTTCTGCTGGGTGCTTCATGAGGGAACAAGCTAGTGACTGTTTTTAGTACCATATGTGAGTTATTTGCAATATACAACTTTTCCATGTTGGATCTTTGATTTTTTCCTTCAGTGTGCAAATTCCTACATCCCACAGCACATATGTATTGTATAATGTGCTGCACGTGCGGGATGTAGGAATTTGCACAGTGTGCACTCAATCCAACTAAACTCTGTCTAGCTCTATACCCGTCTGGCCTCATGTATGTGTAGCCCTATGCTCGTCTAGCCCTATGTCTGTCTTGCCCTTTGCCCATCTACCCCTCTACCGGTTTTGCAACTTACCCTTGTTCTAAGTGTTTTTGGAGAATCCTTTTTGATAATGCCTTTTGCACGATCCTGTGTCAATCCTAAATCCTTTTACCATTTTTAAATGGTTTTTATACACCCTTGTTCGTGCGGTTTTTCCTTTCATAGTACTGTAAAATGGTTGCTTGAATAGTTTTCCACTGCAGTTGAGAAGGAACACGATCAAATCTTGTAAAATAAAGAAACTAGAATCTATTCAGTTACCTAACTAAAATCAATTGATGTACCCATCTAGAAACAAATGCTAAAACAAAAAGAGCGCAGAAGTCGACGATCATCGAAGTACAGGCCTTGTGTATGTACGCGTATGTCTAGTCTCGCGTAGCCATTTCACTGATCCGAAAATGGCTGATCCGGCGAATGTATGGGATTTGCCTATTAAACTTTTTCTCGCTTTGGAAGTGTAGATGTTGCTTCAAAACCTAAAAAAGGCACTTTGCGCTAACAATTGGAGCTCACTGGCGAAAGATGAGACCTCTGGACCCTTCGTGGCGACCTGTAACTCAGTTCGAGAAAACGACGAAAAGAAGAAGAAGAAGAATCTTAAAATGGTACTGGTGTTGCGTAGCCATACATTTTCGTCTAAAATTTTGAAGTTCTTTAAAAAAATTGGCCTACGAAGGGTTTTAACCACTTCATCTTCTAGCTAGTACATGTGTCAAAAGGCACCAATATCACTTCTAAATGCTTCTAACTGTACTGTATCGTTAGTTTTCGGATGAAAACAAAATTTGCGTTAATGTATGGCGGCCATGTTTTTTCAGTGTCAATCCTACATATGGAGTACTACCGTACTCCATAATATACTAGGGGAGAGGCGGCTTTTGCATGCCTTCACCCCTAGTTCGGGTGGTGGGTGCAACCCTTATATCAAGTGAAGAGGTTGTATTATTGCTGTATTTATAGGCCGAAATTTGGTCTTGGGCCACCTTTCTCTCCTACAGTTTCATCACATGGGTGTAACCCTTATCTCAAGTGTATATTTTGCTACATGGAGTGTGGCTCTAGTGTTCATAATTGCTTCGAAGCTGTTTTATCATGCATGTACACACATGCACGCACGCATACATACGTGTACACACAGGTACATACATAGGTACACACACACACACACACACACACACACACACACACACACACACACACACACACACACACACACACACACACACATACATACACACACACACACACACACACACACAAAGAGAGAGAGAGAGGGAGAGAGAGAGAGAGAGAGGGAGAGGGAGAGGGAGAGAGAGAGAGAGAGAGGGAGAGAGAGAGACCTTCTACTATACAGTTAACAACACTCACTGACTGTATTTTGGATAGTTTTGAAATGATCGCTTTTTTCTCTAGGAGGAGATGTGTGACAAAGGATCGACATGGAAAATCCGTATTTTAGTCATTAGTATTAGTGTTCATCCGCAAAAACAAAGATGTTCTCTCGTAGCCGAGTAGGGGTAAATTTATACAAACCTTCATTTCGCAAGCAAATGGGAAGAAACCCCTTTGAGGTCACCTTCCAAACAGCACTGGGAATGTTGGAAGAAGTCCGCTGCGAATTCCTTGCACAGCTTGTTAGATTAGTGCAAAGATAAAATCGGCCTACCTCCATTATAACAAGGTATATATATATATATATATATATATATATATATATATATATATATATATATATACTGTATATAATATATATATGTTCTAGTTATACCCCGTTTTTACTGGGTACATGGGGAATATACTAAGTGTTAGGTGTTGATGCACGAGGGTGCAGCCTGAGCAAAAGCAGGGTATAACTAATATGTATCCCACTTGAAAGAAAGATTTTGCTCACAGAGAAGGTACTTCGGTGTTTAATTCAAGCTGAATGACGATTATTAGCTTTACAACTTTCCATTTCAGCAACGAACTGTGCGTCTACGCTGTATACTGGATACGTATGCGCTGCAAATCAGAAGAGAACGCTTTTAACTTAATACAAGAGAAGACAGCTTCAAGGAACTATGAAAATGCTATACCGTGAAAACAAAGCTTACTAGTCTAGGAGCACGTACATGTTGCTATTCTAAAAGTTCGCTTCAGTCTTGATCCGTGACGGTCATATAGTCGAAATTTGGAAAAATTTGCAATTGCTCAGTTGGGAGGATTACTGCTCTCCTAAAAGACTGCAAAATCAAGGAAGGTGCTGATGTGCTTCTCGATGAATCATGTTCTGTTGATGGCTATTTTGGTCATTGCACAAACACTTTACCCAAATTTTCACGTACACAGGGTATTTATAACCACCCGTGAGAAAAACGGCAAATTATTAAATGACCATTGCTGAGAAGTTGCTCACATACTCGACGTTTTCTTCTACATACAAATAGATGGGTATTAAGTCTAAATATTAGATTAAAGTAACACATATGTTAGTTGCTACGAAGCTATAATAATAACGGTAGCAACATTTGCCTTGGGTCAAAATCATTAAGGATTTTCATGAAACTACAACAAACCAAGGACAAAGTAGTGAACCATGCAAAATCGCTTGACGAATAAGTTATAAGCAACACAACGAAAGTTATAGGCAAAAAACCTGTTTTTCTGCCCTTCGGGAAGCAAAAATTGCTGATAAATGTGCATGCAGTAAAGAAATACCTGATTAGAGGACTTTCCCCAAGTGATTTTAAAAAATTTCGGTATATGCCAGACCGATTAAAGCAGAAAGCACAATGGTCAGGTGAAATTTTGACCTGCGGCAAAGCTGGTGTTTCTTTGACCTCAGAAAAACGGCCATTTTCGTGACGTTTCATGTATATGTAGTTGCAACATCACCAAAGTCATCATCTCTTCCCATTCTTTTAGTTCGTGAAATTTCAAACGTCATCTGGAAAATGCTAAATGACGCATCAAGAACAGCCACTAATTGATGACTTAGAAAACAAGCAACACCCACAATCCAAGTGAGCCTCGGGCAGTTATAAACACCCCATGTGCTTAAAATTTTGCGCATGGCTTCCCATCCGCGAAATTCACGAACGTTTCATCCCGCGAAAATTTGTACACGTACAATATAGTTGATAAGGTTTCCATTTACAAAATGTTTGTTGGTTGTATACTTCATTTACGTGAGTGGTCACCTATTCATGAAATTCATGAAAATTACATAATGCGAAAATTTTCATGTATATACACTGCCCTCCAAAAGAAAGTTAACAGTGACGTCATGATAGAAAATGGCAGCGATAATGAGCACAATAAAGAGGACTGATTTATCGTCACCATATAAAATATGGGTGAATAACTGTTACTATCTGTGCCTGAAATATTAAGGAATATTGGGAAATTGTCAAAAATGACTTTTCTCCTCCTTAACAATTAATATGGTTGAACAAGTTCAGACGTGCTGTCGATAAGATCGTTGTGAATTGTGTACGTATATCGATCCTCACAATAAAACGAAACGCTGCCACAGTTCGTCAAAGGTTCTAGGACAATCATCTTGAATCAAACGTGCCAAAACATCCCACACATACTCCACAGGATTAAGATCAGCAAATTTGCGGTCCTCTTATAACTGATTCAATTTATCGCTCTCACCGATGATGTTTTCATGCTGAAGTTTAGCATAGTGGAGTAAGAAAAACGATAGGTAACATTATTTTGGTGTGAGATTTGATCGTTTTGGTAAGTAAAAGCAAATAATTGGTTCTCTAAAAGGCTCAGATGAAATATCATGGTTCAGTGTTGACTGCACCCCGCTTTTGTCCCCCTTATCATGTACCAAAAAACTGTCCCAGAACCGAACAGAGCGCCCTACGCCTATAATATGGGCTTTTGAGAATGCAGGAAGCCTTAGCATAGCGCTGTTGTTGCAAAGTATCTAGCTACCTGTGTAAATTCACGAAGATAGTATCCGCATTTGTGCAACATGTTCGCGTTTGAGCACTTTCGTCTCTTACGATTTTGGCTTTTCAGAACAGCACAAGCTGGCTCTTTAACAACGCAAATGAAAGAAATGCTATCGAAGACAGTATACATTAGTATATCTTTTGAAATTTAGATTCTCAAATACCATTTTGAGTAGCTTTTCAAGCAGACATCGTCGTCGCCATTTTTCACATGATGTCACTGTTAACTTTCTTTTGGAGGGCAGTGTAATATGTAATAGCTACCACGTGGCTCCTTGGAGAGTAACATTCTCACTGGTTTATGAGCTATTTATACACGTTGAAGTTTAGAATAGCTTTGGGTGACAATATCTACCTTTCTGGTTCATTTTCAAAATATTCAATGTATCTTTGGATACTGACACTCCTTTGAGAGGCTTGTGTGACAAAAAAAGGGGTATATGATGATCATCTTCATTCCTACTGTCATTTCTTTCTGCCCAAATGACTAAGGTACATCTGTGGGGGGAGGATGAGAAAGACTCAAATGGGTAGGTAGCCTCATAATGGACTTCTTGGGCCCATTAACAGTATTTACCTATATCTTGACAACATGTGTGTTCAAATGCTAGTGTATATGTATGTTTTGGGAAGTGTCACAATAAATAGCTTGTTAATATTATCCATTACAATGGAAACGGCCCATTTCTGCAAGGATTTTAAAATGTTAAAACATGTGTGTCTAACCTGCTGAGATTTATATTTTGGAAAGCATTATTTTAAGCAAATACCTCTCTGTAATACTCCTTGAATAGCATTCTGAAGAAAGGCTCTCTAAACTGAATCTGTGCAAAGTCGATCTTTATCACTTTAAGAAGTTTTCTTAGGGGATACTTACTGCAGATTTCCTTCATAAACTGGATATTTAGTGCTTTAATTGCATTATCAAATTCCTAAAAGTAAAGAACATTTAGCTTAAGTCAATCAACAGCTGCTATAATGAACATAGGCACTCAGGCTGTATGGTATATAGAGTGTGAGTGGAAATTGGCATTTTATATACCACACAGCCATCAATACCCACTAACCACTAATAGTAACCTTCTCTACTAATTGTACTGAATGTATGTAGGTGGTTGTAGCTGTCCTCAAACACCGCCCCTTGATGTCCCTTCCATCTGAGCAGGATCTAGCCTTCAAGTTAATGACTTTAGCACTGGAAAGGTATGTCGGTAGATCTTTGTACAATAAGCATAATTTATTATTACATCTATTTATTAATGTGTGTGTACATATATAGTGTGCCTATAATGTATAGAATATATATGTAAAAGCAGGAAAAGTAGAGTCAGTTTTAGTGAGAACATGATTACTGTGGAATGGGACTGAACGTATAGTCAAATAATTTGCCCAGCAATTCTGATCTGTCTCACAGCAGCACAACTGACCTCATGCTTGATGATGTTCCTTTCAGGCAAGTTTCTAAGTTGTGAATCAATCATTAATTATTATTATTATTTTGGTATGTGTAGGTTTCCTACTGAAGAGATGTCCCGTGTAGTCTCCTCAGTAATCGTAAAGGCCACCTCACATCAGCAGGATGGACGTGCATTTGAGGTTCTATTGCATATGGACATGCCTCGGCTCTTTCCAGTATCAGCACCAAATATGAGAAGTATTTGCCAGAAATTTACAACAGACTTGAAGAAAGAAATTGAGAATAAAAGACTAAAAAGCATGGTCCAAGATTGCTTTCTAAAATGGCTGGTATGGCTGGAGCATACTTATATTCTATGACTTAACTGTTGAGTGAATGGTAATGCATTCTCAGGGTTCTATTCCCAAAATGATCCAACTGTATAGTATAAATTATTTTAGAGAAGGCCCTACTTGAGTGTCAAAGCCAACCTTGAAACCTTATATAACCTAAAAACCCAAATGTTTCCTGGGGGAGCATACCCCCAGACCCCCCCCCCCCCCCTAATGTACATACATCACTGCACTGCATGTGTTTATAGACATCTCAGGTACCATGCATGTACATATCTGCCACCTTCCATTTCTACTGTTTAACATAATATTATTATTAAATTAACATTATTGCCCACATGATCATTATCCGGGCCTGAAAGAAAACCTACTACATAGATACAATAGTCTCACAGTCTCTAGTCTCACACGGCAAGCAAGCACTAGTTTTGTGTGGCCAGACCGCAATATTGCCTCCTTTATTCGGGGACTACGTCACAGGTCCGCGAAATTGGGTCGGCAGCCTCTACCTGGTTTTGTGCAGTGTCCTGCATTCCATAGGACCTATGAATACAATTATCACATAATGAATAATATGATTAAAGCACCAAGAGCGAGCTCGACGCTTTGTGCTGTTCGCCTTTGTGACAATGGACGGAGTTTTGTGAAGTTACTTTCATTGAGGCTTTTGGCGTGTAGACATGCGGCGATCGAGAAAAAGAAGTCTTCGTTCGCTTGCAAACAAATCAGTTCACTCCACAGCCAGAGCCTCAGCAAAAATAACTTCACAAAATTCCGTCTGTTGTCGCAAAGGCAAACAGCACAAAACCTCGAGCTTGCTCTTGGTGCTTTAATCATATTCATTATGTGATAATTGTATTCATAGGTCCTATGGAATGCAGGACCCTGCACAAAACCAGGTAGAGGCTGATTGCCAGACCCAATTTCGTTGACTGGTGACATAGTCCCCGAATAAGGAGGTGATATTGTGGTCTGGCCACGCAACACTAGGCAAGCACTGTAATACTGAAGCTTCGCCCCCCCCCCCCCCCAATTTTCATCCTAGATAGCACCCTGATTCTAATATATACTGTGCGTAGGTAGGTTATGTGCACAACCAGCCAGGAAGGGGGCGTTTTGTGGTTTTAAAGGAATGCAATAAGAAAGTATCACTTCAGTGAAGTTTGCGTGGGTTGGTCAGGTACAGACTGCATGAGCTTAGCCTAGATAATTCATCATATTCTCTTTTTGTCTTCTCTAAAACTTCAAAACCTGTATATCGCAGGAATAAACAAGAATGTGAATAGCCCAAGCGATATAATGTTAGCTACCGTTTGTAAGGACCCTTTGAAGTAGAATGTATTGCATCATCATGAACGAAGTCATCTGACAATGGCGTGACAAAGGCTTCAAGCCGAGTTTTCTCGATAGCCAAATTTCTTTCGAAAAGGCAGAGATCTAAACGCGTAGTGGAGACGCTGAAACTTGGCAAGATTGCTCACAAATGACGAATCTTACATTTCACCATGTCGCCTCATATAAGCTTGCTCCAGTCGTTTTATGTGCACGTGTTTGTAATTTTTTGTCTTCTGAAAACTGCAAAAACTTTTATATCTCAGGGGAGAAGTGGTATTTTGAAAGGTGATGCGGTGAAAAGTTAGATATCGTTCTTGGGAATCTTCAGAAGTAAGTAACCTACTACTAGCCAGCCGTTGAGTATTTCACCTTTTTGACCAATGATTATTTTATATGCTTTACTTGGACTCTCATTATTTTGATTTTGGATATGATACAAGCGAACAAAATTAATAAATGTTTGTTTGAAAGGTTCATACAACATACTACACCTTCGTTTTGTTGATCTGCTGCATACAAAGGGAAAATATAGGGGTGTGATTACGAGCGACTTTTGTGGCCACCATTTTGTTTTATGTGCAGAATGCACATACATAACCTACCTGTGTATGATCTTTTTGCTGTTTCTGTTAAGCTGTTAAATTTTGGTGTATTATAAATTTTAGGTATACATTTCTATCCGTGAGGATGAAGTGCATGCATCTATCATATATGCACCCTGGTACTTTTAGATTACTTTTGATCAGTTTGTGTTCCCTAGAGCTTTGAATTTTATAAGAAAAAGTCATGAATATTTCAATGTGTCTTTTTAATCAGGAATAATGAAACAATTTATAATTACCAGTTCATAGCAAAACATTATAGGAATTATATAAATTTGATTTCATTTTTAGTGTATTTTTGTACAGTTTTTTATGAGATAACCCTAATATGCAAATATTAATTGATGGGAAAATATCTACAGTGATGAGACTACTCACTGCTTCTGTCGATATCATTGTCAGTGGTAATTTCTTTCAGAAGGTAGATGACTTGTGGCTTTCTTCTTCCGACAAATGTACTCTATTATGCATGGACAGCAAGTTGATTTTCCAAAGTACAAAATTCCTGTAACTGACAGTAACTTGATGTTTCTATCTGAAGTACAAGCTCTCTTGTGTGGGCACTGCTTATAGCTGAAATTTTAGACTGAGTGGTTTTATGAGGACAATGAAAAATTAGCATTCTTGGATTGGAGTTCACTGATGTAGACACAATGTTTGTGAGGATTTGAAATGGTGGCTCATTAGGTGTATAAATTATAACCTTGGTGGCTCATAAGGTGTTTAACCTATGTAAGTGACTAGAAAAAGGTGTGATAAATTATACGTCTAATGAAATCGTAAAAGAATTATGTCACTACAGTTATTGTACCTTTATCAGGGGCGGAGGCAGCTATTATAAAGTGGAGAGGCCAATTTTTTCTTTGCTAAGCTAAGCCTATTGGCCATTAATGTGTATTAATGGAAGAATGATGCAATCACGATATCAAACTCAAGTAATTAAAAACACAAAGTAATATATAATAATATAACAGATCATATTTAAAAGATCTAGAACTGCTACAATAATTTCAAGATGAAATTGCTACAGTAATAGCAAACTATAGACTATAATAAAGCTGAAATGCATAGTTAAGTGCTTATCACTGAAAGTTGCCAAAAGTACGTATTCTACCCTCTCTGCCAGTAACAAATTCTCTGCCGATCTGAGACAAATCTAATCCATCTGTTTTATCCCTATTCACATGCAGCAGCATGAGGCTGTTTAGACGTTGCTGGCTCATAGTTGAACGCAGCTAAGTCTTGATCCTCCTTAGAGCAGAGAAGGAACGTTCTGATGAGGCATTAGTTGCAGGCATTACAAGCAAAAGCTTCATGAGAGTCCATACAGAGGAAAATGCTAGCCTTTCTGATGAGGACAAGCGAGCAAGAATACAAACAATGTCCTGAATGGATATCTCTTTCGTACCTTCACACAGCGGACGTAAAAGAGGAAGTTGAGCTTCCAATTGAGCCTTTGACAGGTCACTTTCATAAAAGCTGCACACAGTGTCGAGCTCAGCATTGTACGATTCACCTTTGCAGGCTTTCAACACAAGTTCCTCAAGATTTCGATATGTTTTATAGCCAGGCTGATCAAAGCGGTCACGGATGGCCCCAATAACATGATCTAGTGCCTCAAACTAGATTTGGCGGTAGTAATCATCAGGAGACACATGAAAGGAATGGGTACTAGGGGACCCAACCTCAAAACGTGATGGAGCACGACGTTTTCTGGGAAGGCTTGGGGCAGTGACACCAACAAGAGTTTGCTTCTGAACAACTGTATGATAAAAGGCAGCAAACTGTTCATCAGAATGCATTCCTTCTAAAACTTTTACAGTTAGATTAGCAGCATGTTGACCTTCAGCTGCAGACATTGCTTTGTGTTGAAGAGTAGAACTCAAGTTGTCAGAGTGACGAAGTAGAAGAGATCCGAGAGAGATGCCAAACAAGAAATCAAATCTCTTCATCTGTGTTTCAACACCGATGATACGTGCACGCATTTCACCATCTAGGGACCCCTCCAATGCTTCTCCCCAAACAAGCAGAAGAATTTCGTAGTTATCAATGACACTTTGCAGAGAGCCAGCTCGCACAGTCCAGCGTGTTGGACAAAGAACACGGAATCCAGGTGTCTCAGGAGCAAGCTCAACTTTCAATTTGTCAAAAGCAGCATCCCGTTTCGGAGATTTCTTGATCAGCTTAGACACTTCTATGACCACATCGAGTGCATCCTTCATCAACTTGCATTGTTTCACACAATCCCCAACAGCAAGATTCAGAGCATGACCGTAACAATGGGTGTACAGTGCACGAGGCTCTTCATCAAGTAGAACTTGAATTCGCAACTCCTTTTTAGCCCCAGACATGGAGCTTGCTCCATCATAACACTGGCCACGGCAGGTTTCCATCTTCAGTTGCATTCTGAGAAGAGTATCCTTAATGACAGCCACTAAAGCATCAGATGTAATGGAGTCTGTTTGGTAGAGTCCCACAAACTCCTAATGTGAAGCAAGATCATTGTCGACCCATCGGAAAACAAGCACAACTTGCTCTTGGTTAGACATGTCAGTTGTCTCATCCACCATAACAGTATAAAACACTGCTGACTACAAACTGCTGGCAATTTCACGGAGAACTTGCAGAGCCATGATAGACAGGAATTCATTTTGTACCTCGTGTGAAATGTACTTCAACTGCTTCCTCTCCAGATACCTTGAGATCGGTGAATAATCCTCAGCACGCAGGTGTAGTAGCTGAACTAAGTTGAAGTCACTGTCATCACCGCTACCACGAAGCGCCAAACCCTGGCGAGCCAAAAATTGCACGGTGGACAAGACTTTAAGCAAGTACGCAGGTATGTTATGTCCGATTTCTGGACATAAAACAAAATGGCCGACGTACTCGAGGTACCATAATTTTTCGCTTTATTCTTTGTCTAAATGTAGGTAGACTTTCCAAAAATAGCAGAAACAGCATCTGTCCTATATATACTTGGCTTTGAAGCGACAAAAGTTTGCTATAACCTCTACAAATCACGTGTGGTTAGTTTTCTCTGCACCATACGAAAATATTTCAAAAGGCAAAAAGGCGGTGATTAGGATCTCGGATTTTGGACACGAAAATAGGTTCAAATGAAAGCACAGATTGAAAACTTACTAAATCGAATCTTGGGCAATGATGCTCCACTTGACGGCTGTTATGTCCAGGGGTTTCTGCCCGAAAACAAGGTTCCTGCTCACAAGACGTTGGACATAAACCGAAGGGAACAACGCACATTGCTCCAAGATTCGATTCTGAGGGTTTGGTCCTTTGGTAACAACATATTACAGTTTCAAAGCTAAAAGCCGAGATCTCTACCACCGCCTTTTTCGATGAAATTTTCCTGTCAATCACAACTGCCTTTCCAGGTTGAGTCACGAATTGTCACGTGTTTCACAAACGTCTTTCTCGTATACTCACGTATACGTTCCGCTTGTACATGACATCATCGCCAAAACAAACTACAAGCGCATGACAAACCCAAACATTGCTCGCTATAATGAAATTCATTGTATGAAGCCAGATAACATCGCGCTTTTGGCTGGATTGGGACATAACACACCTGCGTATTCCCGATTTGCTTGTTTTTTGGTTACAGCTTGCTTGTTAAGCATGTCTCTAATGTCCACCGTTGACGACAAAGCCTCCGTGCAAGCCTTGTGGAAGTTGCTACGTTCGTTTTTAGCGAATTTCACAGTGGCATCCTTCAAATTCGTGAAACCGTCCATTAAAAAGCTGCCCTCCGCATGCTTCGACACTTCACCCGCCTATCTTTCACTGCTTTGCAGCAAATGAAACAGAGAGCAACGTCTCGTGTTATGTCGTAGTGAAGCCACTGCCATTTGTCGAACCAACTTGCCTGAAAAGAACGCTGCACGGAAGACTCCTTACCGAATTTGCGAGCAGGGAAAGGAACACTGCGTGGCTGATGGGGCTTTCCAGACGTATCAATAGTCACTAACTCGGAGACATCGACTGGTTGAGCCATGTTTTATCTGCTTGTGTTCCACGTGGTCACGATAGCATGGTTGCGTGCACGCTCGTGTGCACGTGTGGTTACGGATAATATCATTCATAGGTCGGGAGGATCTATATTCTCCTCTAAAGAGAAGCCTTTGCAAGGGGTTAGCAAGAAAGTTTAGAGGTATAACAAAATGTAGGGCGGCCGTGGCTGCCCCTGCCGCCCCTATCCCGCCGCCCCTGTTTATACGAATGCATGGGAAAGAAACTTTGCACTTCCTGGGATTAGGTTGTTAGCATCATCACACAAAAATTGTTTCAGCTCTAGAAAAAAGGTATTAGCAGCTGCTTCAAAGTTGTTTTTGGCAAATTTTGAATCAATACCACCTTTTGGTTTGGACAACCTAAATGCATATAGATGCTTTATGTTTACTTTGAATCAGCTCATAATGGCCCTTCATATAGCAACTGATTCCCACTAAAGTCAATTTTGTATCACTTTCTGAAGATTTCTGAAAATATAGAAATGTTTTTTACTAGTTGCTATATAATGTCTCAAGAGTTATTCATAAAGCTCTTTTTGTGGATAGTAGTATTTTATTGTTTTATATTTCATCTTTACAAATAATCTGATTCAAGCAATTCCTCAAATTATTTGTGAGATTTGTGCTGTCAAAAAGGATGTTGTGCTGAAATTATCTGTTTTGAGAGCAGCAACAGTTCTGCTTGTATTCATTGTGTGAAATAGGTGCTGTAGTGGTACAAAAGAGACTAAACTCATGTATTCTTATTAATTTTGCGTTGATTGTTAAAGGACATGTCTGTAATCTTGTCATTTACCTCTCGCTGAGCAGATGTTACACCAAAAATATGTGCTATTGTCTTGAGGTTGAGAATCAGAGGTATATAACAGCATGGGTTTGTTTACTACATTGTCTAGACATAAACCCTATTCAGGGCTGTCGCAACTGGTACGGCTACTACGGCCATGGCTGTACCACTTTTTGCCAAAAGCTTACCATAAAATTAATAAAGGCCTCAAGGATCATGGCTTTGAGAACAGCAAAGGCATAAAACCTCAAAAAAGTTCTATTTATTTATTATAACTGTAAATATAATCTTTCAAACTATTTCGTTCAGTACTAGCAACAAACTGAAACACTTCTAAATTCCATCAGCTGTAGTCCTGAGTCGCCATGATGACATTGTGCAACTTCTCACAACTGCAAATATGTACGCAATTTATACTGTTTTGTACTGTTATTATAATGCTGCATGCTTTAGGGCCTGCAATACTATAGTCATCTCAAAGTATGTTGATGGCCAATTGTACAGAGTTTCCTCCGGCCCTGCTATTTAAATAGTCAATGAAATGTTAAAATTTAATGGTTATTGGTCCAAGTAAATGTGGGCATGCACTGTTCTACAACCAATTATTAGTTATAATTATTAGACTTTGTCTAGGATGTTACACTTTAATTGGAAATTGAATTGAGTTGTTCTGTAAGCTGGTTGTCACAACCATGCCACTTCAACCGTTGTGCTATTACAGGGAGAATCATTGCTCTGTGGAAAGCATCTCCTTCATTGTTCAGACTTTACATGCAGAAGGACAAATCACTACTTGTACTAAAGTTTGGTGCTAGATATTTTGCTGGAAGAAAGATCATGGGCTATAGAAGATGGCTGCCACAGTGGGTGGCCTTCTAAGATATGTGCTGAAATTTCAAATTTTGTGGAAGGTCGGCTAGAAGAAGGCCATGAGATGACATCTATTGAATTTTAGCATCAATATGCAGGTGTGCCTGCTAGTATATTATTATAGGTGTTAAATGCGTGTGTGCATTTTCTTACACATATGTGTAATTTGATGCTCATGAGCTACCAGCGTGATTCTCAGTCTCGCGTGCCGAATTTTAAGCAGTCCGTCCTGTTGTCCCTCTCTTTCTGTTGCGGTATGGCTGAACTTCCTCCCGTTACTCCCGCGGATTCGTCTGAAGCAGTTTTGAAGGAGCTCCTCGTTGCTGTGTCCGAAATTAAGGCTCAACTTGGCCGTCAACAGGAGGCACATACTTCTCTCACCCAGCAAGTCTCAGCACTACAGCAGCAGCAGTCGGTGGTGTCTTCAGGTCCCACTAGCGGTTCGCCGCCCATGTCTTCCCAGGCCCAATCAAGTAGGTGATCCCCCCCCCCCCCCATGTGTCATGTTAATTGCTTGTGGTTCGTGGTTTGTTATTGGTTGTACGCACTTTATTATTGGCATTGTCGTAGTTGCTCCGCTTGTTTACTTGTCTACACCAGCTGGTGTAGACAAGTAAACAAGCGGAGCAACTAATGTACCTTCCTCTGGCACTTAGCAGTGGCTTTTAGCCTGCATTAATTGAGAGCTTTCTCCATCAACTGCAAAGAGGGCAAAATAAGCTTTTTTGGCCTAGCATGCATCTCTGATCTAAGCAGGGTATGTTGCTACAGTTATGAGCACATAGAAGGAATTGCTCCATGCGTTTTACCTGTAATTTTTCATGCAAATGGGGGTAGTTCCTTTATAGGGTGTATTTACACAGATTAGAATAGCTTATTACTTTGGGTTAGGGTCCCCCCCTATCTTTACCAGCATAATTCGAAATTCCTTTCCATTCTTCCTTGTTGGTTATTTCCATATACTGTATGCAGTGGCAGCTCTCAGTGTAGATCGCTACGTACACTAAGCACCTTAGCAGCACTTGATGAGTGTAGATTGCTACACTAATTACATCAACAGTACTCAGTGTGGATCACTACACTACGTACCTTAGCAGCTTTCAGTGTAGATCGCTACACTATGTACCTAGCAGCACTCGGTGTAGATCGTTACACTATGTACCTAGCAGCACTCGGTGTAGATCGCTACACTAGGTACCTAGCTGCACTCAGTGTAGATCGCTACACTATGTACCTAGCAGCACTCGGTGTAGATCGCTACAATATGTACCTCAGCAGCTAGCACTCAGTGTAGATTGCTACACTATGTACCTAGCTGCACTCAGTGTAGATCGCTACACTATGTACCTAGCTGCACTCAGTGTAGATCGCTACACTATGTACCTAGCAGCACTCGGTGTAGATCGCTACACTAGGTACCTAGCAGCACTTGGTGTAGATCGCTACACTATGTACCTAGCAGCACTCGGTGTAGATCGCTACAATATGTACCTCAGCAGCTAGCACTCAGTGTAGATCGCTGCACTATGCCCATTGGCAACACCAGCATAGATGGCTATTCTTTGGCAGCACTCACATGCAGCAGATTATGTTTGGCCTTTAGAGTGCAGACATTTACTGCAAGTACACTGCAGCAGTCTGTTGGCGTCGGTCAGTACACATTGGTGTAGGCGGCTACACTGTATGGGTCTGTGTAATTGGTGTGAATCGGTTCACCATTACTGTACCACAGGCTCTAACGGTATTCATGGTCCTCCACTGTGCCCATTTATGCCGAAATGGGGCGTTTAACCCCTGCTGCATCTCACTCTAGTGGGGACTTGCTAGTTACCCATGTACCTGGCTGTTCGGGAACACCCTGGTTAACTCAACCTTGGTGTCTTTTCATTTGTTCTTTGCTCAGATGCATTTAATGAGGGGACGCTATCCGGAATAAAACCCTCCCTGCCTGCTCCCGCTCCAGTTCCCAGTGTGATGCCCAATACAGGGACTACAGTGTCCAAAGCTGGTCTGGTCATAGGCGGGGCACTGCCTTTGATCCCCGCAGATTTAAAGAAGGTCAAGGCCCCGGAGAACTCTTATATTGAGCTAACAGAGTTCCTGCCAGAGAGAATACAGGACTCTGTACTATATCCAGACAGGAAAAAGAGGAAAGTTTCCCAAATTTCCGTGTTCCATGCAGGACTGGGTGCTAGCTTTTTATACTTTCAGCCATGGACTACTATCGTCCAATCCCCAGCTGGCTGTGGAGCTACTGACATTTATAGGGACGGTAGCACGGCTTGCTTGAGATCGCCCAGGCTTGGCCTGGGCAGCATATGAAAGGGCCATGAGGGCCAAGATTACCGCAGACCGCTCTATCAGCTGGGGCCATATTGATCAGGCAGCATGGGCTCTGGCTACAGTCCAGCCCACTTCTGGACCTCCTCAGGCAGCCGGGTTCAAGAGGAAAGCTGGCACATACTGCCTTAAGTGGAACCACAGCCAGTGAAATTACCCTAATTGTAAGTATACGCATGCTTGTGCGTCGTGCCACAACCCGGGTCACAGGGCCCCCTCCTGCCCCTCAGCTCCCTCAAAAGCCAAGGCTGACATGTAGGGCCACAGTTTATTATGTGCTGAGTCACACACCGGTGACTCCATCCAAAAGGTTCATGCCTGCAAAGACAGAGTATGAGCGAAGTTATGGGAGATGGCATCGGCAATGGAGTTGTGCACCCCCGCAACATGAGTAGCCTTGCATAAAAACTGATGATGAGCACAAATGAAGGACAAACATCTCAGCAGGTGCATTACCCAGCCTGAGGGCTCCTTTGAGGAACCCTTATTTAGAACTTCCACCACTGCCATATTGTCATTATGGAAGATCACTAATTGGTGAGTCCAATAGCGACCCCAAAGAGCTGCTGCTAGTACCATAGGGACCAACTCCTTGACCATTATGTTGATTGGGGCCCAGTCGGCTGGCCATCGGCCTTGGCACCAAAGTTTCTCCCAAACTGCCCCACAGCCCCAGCTTCCGGAAGCGTCTGAAAAAAATTGGCTGAGGGAATGGCTGTTTGGGAAAGAAGCAACAGGGAAACTTCATTCCAGGATGAAATGAAGGTGTGCCACCATAAAATGTCAGATCGAGTCTGAGCATTAAGCTGCACATGATGGTATGGCTTTGGGCCGGCATGCAAAGGAGGTTAATTAGCCGGTGCACAAACGGTCGGCCTTGAGGAATGACGTTACATGCAAAATACAAGAGGCTGATTAATTAGGTGTTCAAGCTCCCTGCGGGTGCATGCCTTCCCGCGCAGTCCACTCCCCAAGCTCTTTGCTAAGACGAAGCAGCTTATCATCTGGAAGCTTGGCTTCCATAGCGATAGTATCCAAGCAGATGCCCAAGAAACACAGACTTGTGCAAGGTCCCTCTATCTTATTAGTAGCCAATGGAAAGCCTAATGTATTGCAATATGACAGCATCTTGTCTAAAAAGGACTGGCATTCCCTTGTGTTTGGAGCCCCAATCACCAGGAAATCATCCAGATTAGTGGATAATCCTGGTAATCCTTTTTTCTCGTAGGATCCACTCAAGAGCATCGGCATAGGCATAGAATATCGCAGGGGCTGAGCGCAAGCCGAAAGGGAGCTGCTTGTCGATGAATACTGAGTTGTCCCAAAACATTCCCAGTAGATGACGATCATCAGGATGGACAGGGCTGATTTGGAAGGCACTGGCAATGTCAATCTTGGCTTCAGCCACTGACGAGTAGGTTATACTAGTATCGTCCTCAGAGATGCCATCATTGACACTATGCTCATTAGGGTGAGTCAAATCCACAATTAACCTCCATTTGTCAGGCTTATTTTGCTTGGGGATAACCCCAAAACGATTGAGGATGACACCTTGAGTCTCCGAAGGGCTGAAAGGCCCAGCCAAATTGCCTGCCATTGTCTCCTCCTGCAGGTAGGCATGAACCACTGATGGGTGCTGCGTAGCTGGCAACATATTTGCCTTGGCGGATTGGCAAGAACAGCAGGAATCCAACCCTATACGGACACCATCCTGCAAGCCAGTCAACAAACAATTTACCCAAGCCTGGTTGGGGTGATTGTGCAATAAATTAGCCCAAGCCCCCAATTTGAGAGGGGAATAGATCTCCCTTGCCAGTTGCGGGATTACAGGTAAGGTTGTGACTGACCTACCAACATTCTGCAGTGCACAGAACTTTGCAGCCAAGCAAGGAGCCACTCGCCAACAAGTTGGTCTCCATGAGACAGGAACTATAGGAATGGGATGGGATTGATACAAAAGGGGGAGGGGGAGAGGTTGAGATATCCAGGGGAACTATTACTACATATACCTATCACCTATGGGCATGGAAGCATGCATTCAATCAGTCATTGAATTAAATAAGGAGAGTTTGGTAAGCAGAACAATAATGTATAAGATTCCTGATTACAACTAAAGGTCAAGAAAGAAAAACTACTAACCTAACAGAGAATAAAATAATGACTTGGTGGTTATAAACAAAATGTGGATGATATTGTACTGCATAGCAAATTGTGAATGTGAGGCAGTGAGAGAGAATACAAATTAATACTATGTTGTGGTATAGGTATCGAAACATATATAAATAAGGAAGGGTAGATCAGAAGTTGTAGTTAAGTAATCAACTATACAGTTGCTAAGGTGGTGGTTCTACCGGTTTGAACTAGAACATTATATTTAGGGTCAATGACACATACAATGAATGCATGACATTCCTATATATACTGCTGAAGATGCTATCTGTCAGGGAAATGGTTTATGGCTGAAAAACTTGAAGCATCTCCTGGTTCAGTTTGGCTGGTCTGACCTTTCAGGACAAGTCATCAAGAAGGTCTCTCTGCCTGAATTGAAAGCAATGCTCAACAGTATAGCTTGGAGAAGGATTACGGATTCCTGGTTGATAGAGATGGAAAACCGCCCAAAGCTATCAGTTTTGAACACCATTTGCAAGTCCAGATGTTGTAACAGATGCTGCGATGTTCCCAACAAGGCTCACAGAACAGTGCTTATGAAATTGAGAGGGGGAACAGCTCACTTCCACATTGAAACTGGAAGATGGAGGGGGGTTCCTAGGGAAGAGCGTTTTTGCAAGGAATGTCCCTCTGGTGACATTGAAGATATCGGGCATTGGCTACTCCACTGTGATGCATGGCAAGCCAGCAGAGTGATCCTTTTTGAAAAGCTACAAGCTCATCTCAGTCTGGATGATTTTGCACGTCTGGATGATGACCAGAAGACTGCAGTGATCTTGGACCTTGCCTGCAAGATCCCATCGATTATGAAGGCAATCATGTATATGTGGACAGACAGATTCTGTGTTTAGTAGTGCTTCATTGGAGTGCTTGTCCTAGTGTCTTGTGACATGTTGCACTTTAATAATAATAATAATAATAATATACTCTTTTCTTTTTGGGTCACTTGTCTTTTTGATATTTTTGCCCTAAATTTAGTAATAGTTAATAAAATTGTGCTTAATCTATTAGTCATAGTCCACATTTTCATTGTACTGTATGTTGATGAAGGAGGTGCTTTCCAATGAAGAAAGTATTTTTAAATTTGTCTGTGTTGGTTGCCTTCTTGAAAGAGAATAATATTATTTGCAAGTGTAGTATGATTTTAAAAGAGTCGTAGTGTGTTTTTAGTTGGATTCAAGTCCAGAGGTATTGTAGCTTTTTCCCCACATAATGTGTCACTAAAGGATTCTGATTCATCATCAGTTCATCTAGATTTTGTGAATGATCTTTTTATTCTGAAGTTTTTTATTCTTTAGTATCCTTTTGAGGTAATGTGAACCTAGGCTTCAAGTGAATACATACGTATATCTCTTAGTTGTGGTAAAATCTAGGGATAGAATTCTTCAATTGTTTGTGTGTATGGGTAGGAGTGACCAGTTACTAGGAAGTAGGCTTAAAGTAAATGTATCCCTTAGTCATGGTGTAATCTTGTGATAAAATTCTTTAGTTATGCGCATGGATGGGACTGACCATCACATTAATAACGTACACAGGATATTTATAACCGCCCGTGAGAAAAACGACAAAATGGCCATCGCTGAGAAGTTGCACATATACTCAACATTTTCTTCTAAATACGAATAGATGGGAGTTAAATCTGCATATCAGATTAAAGTTACACATATGTTAGCTGCTACAAAGTTATAAATATAACTCTTCCTCAAAGGAAGAGAAGCAACGCTGAAAAATTCTGTTTTTACGAACTGCAGCGGCGTAAAATCATTGAGGATTTTCATGAAATTAACATTAAAAGGAGGACAAAGTAGCGAACCATACGAAAATCGCTTGGGGAGCAAGTTACAACCAGCATAATGAAGTTATATGCAAAAAACCTGTTTTTCTACCCTTTACGAAGCATCAATTGTTGATAAATGTGCATGCAGCTAGTAAAGAAATACCTGATTATAACACTTTCCCCAAGCGATTTTCGTAAACTTTGACATATGCCAGACCAATGAAAACAGAAAGCATGAAGATTAAAAGAAATTTTGACCTGCGGCAAAGCTGGTGTTTCTTCAAGCTCAGAAAAACAGCCATTTTCGTGATGTTTCACGAATACGTAACCTCAACGTCACATAATTCGTCATCTTCTCCTATCCTGTTTATACGGGTACTATCAAGTGTCATCTGAAATACGCTCAATGACGTGTCAAGAACAGCTGCTAATTTGGGACGTTGAAAATAAACCACGCCCACAATCCAAGTGAGCCATGGGTGGTTATAAATGCCCCGTGTATGTCAAGTATATCTTTCATTCCCAATTTAAATGAGCAGAGTGCTTTTAGATGGATTTCAAGAAGCTTGAAACTTTGTCCTCACATACGGTACGTTGCCACACAAGGATTTCAATTCTTTGCCCATTCCTCTGGATTCAATGTAATCTTCCTTAATTTATTAAACTTGCTTATTTGTAATCTTGTGAGGCTACATGTGAATGTAGGCTTAAAGTGAATAAATCACTTAGTCATGGTAAAATCTAGGGGTAGAGTTTTTCAATCATGTGTGTAGGTGAGAGTGACTTGTCACGAGGCCCCTTGGTCGTGGTAAAATATTGGGTAAATTAAATTCTACAGTTAATATGTGTGTGAGTAGGACTGACCTATTACCTTAACCTCTGACAAGCATTGCTTTAGTTCCCATTACTTTCTCGCGATATTTTAATATTGGACAAACATTTGACAAATCTAGTAGTGGCATCCCATGGTATAAGCTGATTATGTCTCTCCCGGGCAAGATGTAAGGCAATTAAATTACATTTTCATTATTTACCTTGATTTTATGGCCTCAATGATTGATGAAGGGTGTGATTGCATCAGCTGGGTTTTGCTTTGGAGAGAAATAGCTAATGCAAAATATAAACTTGTAGGAAAAATTGGGGTTTGAGTAATTTATCCTTACACAATTTCTATCCATACTGGTATTTAACCATGACTTAAAATTATAATCAATTCACTTTGTGATTCATAGGATGAAGAGAAACGTTTACAGTGGCCTCTTCAGCGCCTAGTTTTAGAAGCAATGTTGCCTGTAAGTTACAAGTGAATGGATTTTGTAGTAATATAATAATCAAGCATGCAGGTTATCGTGATCGTTTTTGCCTATAAGTTAATATATATCGTGTACATTTCAAATATATTTTGCAGTCACTTCAAGACGGTGCAGTGGATTTGAAAATAATTGAAACTGAACCAGAAAAGAGCAAATCTTTTCAGTGTTTACAAGCTGTAATGAACAAGATGGTTCTGTTCTATGCAATCCTTGAAAGATTTCAGTCAACGAAGCCTGAATTCCCTTACAACATGTTCTGGAGAATTATTGAGTCTTCAATATCTGGCATTATTCCAGCCAATGACATCATTCACTGCTGTCAAAAATTTAAGCATATGATCACAGTTACCAGCCCACTGTATTTGAAAGCGAATGAGGTCAAAGCACTGACGGCTTCACTTTGGAATGAGTATTCACCAGCTGGTAATTACTTAGCCTGGATTGAAAGCATTCTCAGAAACCTTGGGAAACTAGAAAAGACAATAAATGACAGTGACTGGAATTCAGACTTTATCAAGTCTTACCAGGCATCTGAGCCTGCTATAACCTATGTTGCCCAATTTCTGGGTGCACGAATTACATTTGTACCTTCACAAGCTTTATGCAAGCGTATGAATGATGCCCAATTGCAGATAGTGGAAAGTTTAGTTAAGAAAAGTGACTCCAACACATGGTGAGTATATATTTAGATGTGATGCAGGATTCATGTCATCAATACAGTTTTATCTTCCTTCTACGTATACTGGATTTCCTCATAGGATATCTTTGGTTACATCTCTTGATAAATTTGGTATTCCATTGCAAGTGGGGGATGTCTCACATGACACTGTTGACCCTGAAGCACTGAGAAGAGTCAATGGAACAAGTGCTGAGAATACAGGTAGTGTTGATGGGAGACTGTCAATAATCAATAAGAAAGCTACAATGAAGTCTCTCATGGCTGCTGTGGAAACCATGTCACAAACTTTTCAACCCTTGAAAGAATCAATGGAGGCACTTGTTTATTTCTCCTCAAAAAAAGGGCGGTTATTTGAAAAGCATTTAGGATCTGGTCTTAAGGCAAAAGAATCAAAATCTTTGCAGGTAAAATATTCTTGTCCATATCATACACTACATAATACAAATGTCAATAGCAAAACCTATAATATTATATTGTTGTTGCATGGTAAATTTTGTCTATACACTGTATGTCAAAATTGATGTAATATTTGCCAGTGGACTGCTTTATGGTATTTTTTCTACAGCAAGTGTGTAAAATACGTTTCTTCTTGCTTGACAAGATTTTTGCTCCTTTTTGCTACTAGAGTTGAAATCTGCTTATTGGGAGCATGATCATGTTAAGCTAGGGATTATTTCCTTGCTCTGAAGAAAGATAGCAAACTTTGAATACAGTACATAGCACTTTTGGACAAACTTTGCCTAGGGTGAACCTTTAGATTCCTCTCAATTCACATGAAACAAGTACGAGAAAGAACAAGTAGTGGCCAATTTGAAAACAGCTCCTGGCTATATGTACACATTATAACCTTTCGTTGGAAAGTTATAACCAAAAAACCTGTTTTTTTCACCCTTCAAATGCCCCAAACTTGGCATAAATGCATGAATAGTAAGAAAAAAACTTGATTATAGCACTATTCCCTGGACTATTTTTGCAAACTGCAACATATACAAAGATTCATAACAGTAGAATTCACTACGATTCTAAGGCATCTACAGTACGAGTCATAAAAAACATGATGTTAACCAATAAATGAAAAGCGACATCAGCTCTTTTCTGCTACCGGATTAGTAGTTCTTAAAACTGCAAAAAGTTAAGTGTGACATTTGCAGAAATCATCTAACCGAAACATTTTACCGTTAACTGCCGTTAACTTTGCCAAGCCATGGCCAGGCAAAGGATGATCCAACTTTATTTCCAAAGGAAGGTTAATTTCGTTCGGACAAATCTCGCAAATACTTCAACTCGAAGGATTGAACATCCCAAAGCAGACAGTTTGGGCCAGCAAGTACCAGAAGTACGGGACACTTTCTAGATGGCCAGGTTCAGGAAGACCTTTCAAACTGACAAGTTACATATTGGCCATCATTGAGAGAAGAATGCACAAAGACAACGAGACAACAGCTACACAGTTGCTTAGCCCTTTTTGGACGAGAAAGGCTATCGAATATCATCCAAGCGAGGCCCCACAAATTCTTTTTGAACGAGAAAGGCTATTGTGTTTTGCTATTGCCTATCATATCTGAGCGAGGCTCCACAAATTCTTTCCCGTCGTATCTGACAGACATGTTTCCTTTGTATCTAAGAATCTTCTCCATCTCCAAAGCAAATGCCAAAAAATATATCGATTGAAACAACTCAATAGCGGAAATGCTCATACTTAACCATGAACCGTTGACACTTCTCATCCAAATAGCTAATTAACCGTTAATGGATATACACTAACCATTTTTGGATATCCGTAAACAGGCATCCGACAAACGCCAAAGCAAGCGCTAAAGGTAAAATGCTAAACGATGTTTGCGTCATGTTTTTTTATGACTTGTACTGTAGAGGTCTACTCAAGTGATTTTTTCTTTGGCCTCAATAAAACAATCATTTCCATGACGTTTCATGCATACATATCTATGTTGGTGCAATGTCACAAATGTCACCATCTCTTCTCATTCTATTAATTTGCATGTGAAATTATAAACATCATCTGAAGAACAAGAAACAGGTGGTTATAAATACCCTGTGCTTTCCAATCCTTGCTATAGCAACATTTCACTTATACCGTGATGCATGGGCATTTTCTTTGATGTGGTCGGGTGTTCACGTGACTAAGACACCTCATTAGTAATTCATGAGGTGTCTTACTAGTACAGTTTTTCACCTTCACCGTTTTAGACCATTAATCTTTAAAAGTGAACAGTCTTGCTACAAAACGTACCGGATATCTCACGCAATATCCCCCAGACCGACTAGACAGAATACAGAGAAGGCAGCAACAGCAAACATACTCTTGCCCTTTAAGGAAAAGGTTTTCTGTTCTTCCTGTGCATTTTGACGAGATGTGATAACACCCGAAGTAAGGAGGATTAGGTAATGTTTAGCATTCTTGCTTTTCACTTGGTCTGTCTAGTTAATCCTGGCATAAGTGTTGTATTCTGGTTGCTGTGTTGAACGGCTAATCTCTTCAACATCGAATAACCAGCTGAATGCTTTCTAAAGTTGTCAAGAGTCCAAAACAGATAATATTTTGTAAATGTCGATGCACAAAATGCCTAATAGTTGGACATAAGCCTGAAAGGAATTGTCAAAGCCCATACACGGAAACAGGAAGATTGCATCATACACATGCATGCTTGCATCATGGTACAAGCCAGTTATCCACTTCGCACCTCGGGCAATTCCCTATACACACCCTTGGGGTCCGCCCTCAGGATGTATATAGTCAATAGCCCTCGGTGCTCAGTGAATAACCTATACATAAGCCACATACTATTTATAGAATCACTGAAGATCATTGAAAGAGTTGAATTGTGAAGTATCTAATTAAACTTTTTCCATTGCAAATAGCATGTGTTAGTCAATTTAGTACACTTTCAGGGAGTGATTTCCACTAAAATGTTTGTTGTAGTTGATATTAAAAGTTGTCAAGTTTCATGATCACTCATATACGTATCATGTTGTACAGCACTAGCTGTTTTTGACCACATTGTGTATACTGAAGTGTGGAAATGGCCAATCTTGCAGACCTTACTCCAGACCAGACAAGTAATAACCCCTTTACTATGGAAGACAAAGTATGAAGTAGCTATCAAATTGATTACATTGATTTAGCTTATAGCAAAATGTATATTGCTGATAATCCGAAGATTTTTTGGCCTTACCAAGGTGTTCCCACTGTTACATCTATGTAATGCCCTTGCTGTCCTTCCCTCATTTGAAGACTCTTCCGAAAGGGACTTTTCTGCATGTCTTATTGCATTCCATTTCATTTGCATGAATAAACAAGAATTAATTGTTTTAATATCTATGCTTAAATGGTTGTATTCTTTTCAATGGGACTGTTTATAACTTGTTTTTTTAATTTATTTTCATTTCTCTTCTATTTTGTGTTTCTTCACTGGGTACCACTTGAAATAGATTATGGCTAAAGGCTCCTCAGTCTATATAGGATACACTAACCCTGACCCTGAACACATCAACTTTGCTAAAGAATTTAATTTGATCATAATACAGTTTCCACCATTTCATCAGTTTAGCCAACTTATGTAGTAAGTTCGTTCCCTTGATTAGATTTTAAATTTACAGCAGTAACATATTGGGTATCATATGTAATATTATGATAATGTTATTTATAATCAAATATATTGGTCCAAGAATGCTGTGGTCGGGTAACCCACTAAACTCTCCATCACTATATCTATATTTAAGACAATCTTCTCTAATAAATTTGTGCTAGCATGCAGAATTTATCAAAATTTGCACTGGCAATGTATGTCAAACTTCCTACTGCACAATCTAGCCATAATATTAGTCTTGATAAAATTGTCAAGTATTTCAAAACAGATCTACATTCAATATAACTGCAAGTAGTGTTTCCCTGCACATATATTGTATAATAATTATATTAGTATTGACTGTTCAACTTCACTTTTTGTGTCCGCATCATCATGGGTATAGGGGCATAGAATTGCATTCAGTCCATTACATTTTTAAAATACACAAGACATCCAGCACTGTTTAGAGGTGTACATACTTAATCCTTGTGTGTTTTATGCAACTGACATTGGCAGTACAGTAGTTATCATGTTTTATGTCAAGTACAATTAGTGACTAGGGCTCCATAGAATAATGGAGGCACTGAACTGAAGTGGCAGCTGTTGTAAGGTGTTTTTACCTACATGTCTACACCCCTCTCTGTGTACAGGATTTCGGAAGATGTCTTGCTCATACAGTCGATTTTCTTCTGAAAATGACGGCTCGGGAAGTTGGATATAAGGAATTGAAAGATTTAGAATTTTTCAGGCTCACTGAAGCACAAAAGCTCACTGAAATTGACCTTTTACGTAACTTTCGTAGTTTTCGTCAAATTGGTGATAGTGGTGATGATTTTCTATCCTCTTTTAAGGATATGACAGATCTTCTAAGCCTTATGGATAGGATCCCCTACATACAATCTGTTTGCAGAATGTGTGGACTTGAGAGATGCCTGAAGGATGCTGATTTTGAGTACTTGGTGGAGATTCAAGATACCTATGGTACACCTGAAGCCAAAGATACTATGAATAGTCGTCTGTCTTCAGATGCTATGGAACAGATTCGTCCAATTCTTCCACTGGACGGGCAACAACTGGAGATATTTGTACACTTGGCTGAAAATGAGGACTTCTATAAATTTATCAAAGATATTGAGTTGCAGGGAAAAAATAGGTTCCGTAGTCTTTATACACTGATTTCTTCTATGCTTCAGCATGAAGAATACAACGATGAGGTACTTAATCAGCTCCCCATTGCTAGAGATTTTATATTGCCTTTTTTGGATGAGGAACAAGACTTTAAATGTCTCCTCAAGAGAGTTGTGGAAGTCTGTAAGAAAGCTAGAAACGAATTCTGGCAGTTGGATGTGATGAAGCGCAATATTAGTCTAGTACACCAGTGGTTTTCTAAGGCAGAGGTATGAAATTAAATTTGCGCATTTTAATATTTGTACTAGTTGTACTTGACTCACAAGTGCAAAGTACATGAGTCCTTTTTATATAAAGAAATGGTTTTCCATTTACAGGATCATTCACTCGAGAGTGTTGTGCAAGATATTGTGCTTGTGGTTAAAGGAGGAGAATTCTGTGTTTCTAGTCAGTTTGGTTTGCGGTGTGAAGGCTTGTCTACTCATCAAGTGTCCTCCAGCCATGGCCAAGGGAATGATGGTACCAGATGCATCATCTCTGAAGAATGGATAGATGACTTCAATCGTCGACTTGGGCTTCTTGAAAAGAAGCAAGTTACTGGTGCTAGTACAGATGAAGATCCCAATGACACCCTCTTGATGAATATTGAAATTTTCCAGCTATCTTACAAAGTATGCTAGCAGATGTCGTTGTAGGTGTAATGGTGATTTGCTTGCAATAATTTGCTGTATAAGAAGTTGCATTCCAGATTGTATTGTGCACATGCATAATATGGTGATATTTGTAGCATATTTGGTGCAAGTGGTTACTGAGCTTGCATACCCAGGTTTGTACATAGCAGAATATAGCCATTTAATTGGCATTTTGCCCTACACCTATTTCCCTCTCTACTCATCACCACTACTTAAAGAGGAAAAACTGAAGATTTTAGAGAAATAACCATCAAATTGATCGATATGATTGTTCCTTGGATTGCTTGGTTTTATCATATAGGTAATAAGAAGGGTATCTTTGGTTTCATGTATGTATGTGATTACAAGATGCCTAATCCCTGGAATTCCATGTGGCATCCTGTCTAATTGCGATAATGAGATATTACTATTACTACTGTTTATTTCTGTATATATAGAGAACAAAAAAGATGTCATTGCTGTGGACTGAGATGAGAAGTCTTGGTTGCCCCTATTATAATGATGGAGTTACAGTGCCCTGCAGTTCAAGTGGTAGTGACCTGGACAGTATTGTAAGTGCAAAACATGCTCATCTTGATTTGTGTTGTTGGATGAGGGTCTGCTTCAAATGTGTCTGCTTATGTGTTTGCCATGTGTGTGTGTGTGTGTGTGTGTGTGTGTGTGTGTGTGTGTGTGTGTGTGTGTGTGTGTGTGTGTGTATGTGTGTGTGTGTGTGTGTGTGTGTGTGTGTGTGTGTGTGTGTGTGTGTGTGTGTATGTGTGTGTGTGTGTGTGTGTGTGTGTGTGTGTGTGTGTGTGTGTGTCTGTGTCTGTGTGATTGTGTATGCATGTGTATGCATGCATGTGTGTTTGTGTGTCTGTGTGTACATGCATGGGTGGGTGCGTACGTGTGTGTGTGTTCACATTGGTAAAAGTATACTGCGAATTAATCATGCAACCCTATAGCATTGTGTGCCAGGCTATTCCTGTCTCCATTAAACAAGATTACTTCATTTGGTGTATGGTGTGTGTGAATATTAGATTGCATCCACTCATACAGATACAGACATGCATACATTATGTAATTGTCTCATCTCCATAGGAATTGGATTTGAAAGAGAAACTTTTGGTTTGGAAAACTATGCTAAATACACTAAGGAGCATTTATAAGGAACTTCTGTTGTATCCAATACCAAAAATTGGCAGAATATTTGAAGCAGTAACATCTGAGGATCTAGACATGATCCTGAAGGAAATACCAAACATCTTCATCTCACATCAGAAGAATGCTGTGCAGCTGAAGCAACATATACAGGTTAACACACATCACTACTGTACTTTGGTATCTTTTGCAAGAGATTATGAGAGAATATTATTGTGTACAATCACATCTGATTAATCCAACGGTGGTTTATGTAGAAACCTCACTTATCCAACACCATTGTGAATCCTCATTACTGAACTGTGCATAATTTTACCTGATTTACCCGACACCTGGTTTATCTGACACATATTATGGGGAACAAATGTCATTGGATAATTAGATAGCTCTGTATTTGTGATCAAATACTGTAAGTATGCACAGGAGATTTTCTATGTTGCCACTGCTAGTGCTTGATTCAATTTAACAGATGTCCCTGAATGTCCCTGTCATGGTCACTGCTGAGGAAATGGCAATCTCTACACAAGACATGGAGCCTTCTGACTGTGGCCCATTCAAGATTGTCGGCAATTTCCTGCATAATGTTGCTGGGGGGAAATTTCTTCAAGATCAGAAGTACTCTGTTCAGAAGGTATATTACGTATTTTGTGCCACTGTATGTTTTTAAATGATATAGTTCTTTGGACAAGACAAGTACGTATTATGCAATTACTGTATTCTGTTTTGAAGGTGGTACACATATTACCTGGTAGAAGTCAAAAAGAAACACTGAATCTCCTGTTCTCTGTTTATGGAAGGATACCCAATTCTTTTGAAGTGTATCATTGCAGAAGGAATACAACTGACAAAGATTTGCAATTCATTTTTGATAGAGCTAAGGCTTTCAGGTGAACATTTTTATGCTGTGTTACATACATTAGAGGATTATTGAAGAATATATTGGTTTAATTTAGTTGTTGCCAAGATTTTGAATATGATTATTTTTGAGTTCTAATTTTATTTCCTGTATGTAGAATGACATTGTGTATAGTGAATGTGAATATGTTGTCACTGAGGCTTCAAGAGGTTTGATAAATGCACTGAAATTTTGTGGTACTAGTTGGGTTACATAGCCTTCTGTGCTTTGGATAGATCCTTTTGAAACTTCACAAGCAGTCAGTCTCTGAAGAATGTGGGATTCACTATGTTGCTTCTGGGGCATCCATAGTTCAAGACTTACCTCAAGTGGAAGTGAGGAAGGAACCACCTGCTGATGACCCTGCCATGAAGGAGCAATGGCTTGACCTGTGCTCTGCTTACAAAGAGATGTTTGCCAGAAATAAAACACTAAATCGTTTGGAGCTAGTTTATGGCCATCCAGGTATGTCTCCAATTTAACCCACATTTTTTAGAATCAATCAGTTTAGAAACAGCTAGTACAGAATCATATTGTCATGTCATTTTGGTGTATTTCACATCATATGACATGTGCACTTACTTTAATTTGTTATTATTATGATGTGATCCCATGCATTCAGGTGATGGGAAGTCACACTACATTTGTCAGAAGATGGCTGGACCAAACCCTTCAGCAGTTGTTACTTTTGACGAATCATTTTCCGTTGAGGAAGCAATAGAAAACTTGCAAAGCATCTCACTGAAAGCAACTGCAGTTGTGTATTTCAATTTTACACTACTTCCTGCAAATGTTAGTTGGATTTTTTGTCATTTTTCCTATGTGCAACTATTATTTAGTGTATGTTTTGTGCTAAAGTCATTTTTAGTTTATGTGTTTGCAAGAGAAATTTTAAACTTAGTTGTGTATGTGAATGTATGTCTTTTTTAACTTCAGAAAAAATCGTCATCTCAAGACAAGAAGACTTATGAAGCACTTGTTACTAAGATTCAATGGTTTCTTTTTGACTTGCTTTTTCTTGGATATGTTGAACATATTGATAGTGGTTTGTCATTTGGATTTCTGAGAGAATCACAGTGGACAATTTATGTTGAGGTATCAAGAATCGTTTGAGCTATTTCGCTGTGTACATTGTTCAATCGTTATTATGTGTTTTACACAGGTACCTAACCAAGAGTTTGATCAAGAAGGTGAAGGAACTGGTAATGTTGCTACAATGAGAGGCGATCCGGATCGCTCACTTCAAGAATTTTTAGAAGCTTTTCCTGTTCTAGATCTATTGGGTAAACAGCATTACATTAGTCCAGAAAAGTAAGATTTTTCAGGAACAAAGGAACACTTGAATACTGGGTGTAACATTGAATTTCTCTTTTTAAAATAGAAAGTTGGATATCGATGATGATGCCCAGTTGGTGTGTAAGTATCTCAAGGCTTATAGTGCCAAAGATGATAGAAGACGTGGTATTGACCGGAAGTTTTATGGACATGCCCGTAAGTTATTGTGGCTCACATATCAATGCTGCAAGCCTGGATTAGCTTAGTCCAGTGTGGGATATTTTAATAACTACACTGGGTATTTATAACCGCCCATGAGAAAAATGACAAAATGGCTGTCACTGAAAAGGTGCTCATATACTTGACATTTTCTTTTGAATATGAATAAGTGAACGTTATGCTAGACTAAAATAACACATATGTTAGCTGCTATGAAGCTATAATTATAACAGTATTGTAACTCTTTCTCAAAGGAAGAAAAACAGCGCTAAAAAGTAGCTGTTTTAGACAAACTTTGCCATATTGCTGCGGGTGAAAATCTTCTAGGATTTTCATGAAACTAGCATCAAAGAAGGAAAAAGTAGTGAACCGTTTGAAAATTGCTTGGGAAATAGGTTATAACTAGCGTAGCAAAAGTTATATGCAAAGCCCTGTTTTTCTGCCTCTCAAACAGCATAAATTTCAAAGAAATGTGCATGCAGTGAATAAATACCTGATTATAATAATTTCCCCAAGCGATTGTCCAAGATTTTGAATATACCTGACCAATGAAAACAGAAAGCACAGTGATCAGAGGAAATTTTGATCCTCGGCAAAGCTGGTTATTTTTTCGACCTCAGAAACACAGCCATTTTCGTGAGGTTTCACATATATGTAACTCAACGCCATCAAAGTTGTTATCTCTCCCCATTCTGTTGGTTTGTGAACTATCAAATGTCATCTGAAATATGCTCCATGACGCACCAAAAACAGCCACTAAATGATGACGTTGAAAACAAGCACCGCTAACGATTTGAACAAGCAACAGGCAGTTAACACCCTGTGTAAAAGAATATCTGATGCAATCTTCCATATTGGACTCCATGAAACAATAGCATAATACAGTATAATGAACCTCTGTTTAAAGGGCTGTCTTGTCTTGATCCCAAAGTATTCCCTCTAAAGTACCAATACATTGTGAAACCCCAAAAGTGAATAAACTCCCTACTAAGGACAAACATGTGTAGGACATGTCCGAGCTAGCTAAGAGGTGTAAAAATTTCGATTTTTTTACAACTCCTGTTCTAAACTTGTACAAGTTTTAGAGTATCAAACAAAGACTTTGATTACTGTTTGAACATCTCATACCAATGCTTAAGCAGCTACTGAGGTTTACTTGACTCCAACCCGAAAGCAAAATGCTTGGGAAGCAAAATGCTTGGGCTGCTGTATGGTGAAGCACTGTCTAGGATATCCTTAATAGTAAAGTATTTACTAACTTTTTCACATTGATTACTTCCCCTTCCTCTTCAAAGGCAACATTGGTAACATTAGCCCCCAACCAAAATTCAAGGGGCCTCTACCTCACGACAGGAACAAAAATCAAATGAAGCAGCATGAAAAAGTTCTGTCCTGTCAGGGACTCACAGTGAGCAGTAAAAAAGTATTACGGATGTGCTCCCTTATCTATCACCCAGCATAGAAACATCCAGTTGGGTCACATGACAGCATGTGACAAAACAATGGTGATAACATAGAACATCATTGCATGTAGACCCCAGTACCCATATACACCCAAACAACAGCTTGAACCACAAAGCAACTGTGTAACTAATTGTTTATTTGTATTGAAAAATAATGATTTCTCACTATGCAAACTAAGGAGCTTCATTATAACAACCCAGATATGATCCACATGTGAAAGCACTGAATTTATATCCCAAACTTTCATTTAGTGGAAGACTCCACTGTATGCTAAGTGGTGCATCCTGTCTAGGCATACTGGCAGGATACATGTATGTGGTGTGCCTACAGTTGATTTCATGCAAGTACAAGTTCATACCTTTGGATATAAAGCATGAAGCTACACTTACCCACTGTTTCCACAAATAAAATTTGAAACAGTGTGTACTATTTAATTGTATGAGTTTTAATTATGATTGTATCATGACTGTATGAAAAATGGACAGTATGTTTGCGTATTGTTGATTAAGGAGTTCGAGCTTTGACTGGCTGGAAAAATGTCGTATTTGACCAAATGATAGTCCGGGCTTTTATTTCTTTCCTGGCACTTTTGACCCGGCCATTAAACAAGCAGGGCTTTTATTTGAACCCAAACTTTCTGAAGTCCTTTATGACAAACCCACGGTACGTAAATCTCAAAATTTATTGGGATAAACTGTCTAAAGGGGAACCCTGTTTTCAGAATACTTTAAGAAGAGCTACATTTACATATCTGAACATTTGGTTTAGATAGGTGCACATGATCAAAAGGATAGCAAAAGTTACCCTTGACCTACACTGTACTATTTGAATAGATGAAAAGGATCGATTTCAGGAGTACATGGTGATGTTTTAAGTGCATATAATATATCTTTTGAATACACCAAGGGTACCTACCACACACTTAATTGATCACAATGTTTGCTTCTTTTGTCCAGAGGAGAAGGTTTCTTTTGCAAGAATGTCTGATGTGTCAGTCAGGGAATGTCACAGACTTCTCAGCCGATACATTCCTTCAAATGCTCGTGTGAACAAGCTGTATCAGATGCTGTTTGTAAAGTATGGTGATACGCAGTGCAATCATTCATGTATATCAGTGTTGTGGCCATTACAGGGGTATCATAATCAACTACCATTGCGATTATCTCAGTATCAAAGCATTACGATTACTATTACCACTACAGACTTCCACTAAAGTAATCAATTACCATTGCAACTACATTTCTACAATTGCAATTACAATTACTAATTACAGATATATTCTTGGATGCTTGCAAAAGTTATTGTACCTTACCGAGATTTCATATATGTAGTGATCTAAATCATGTGATTGATGTTATTTTCCCGTTTCCACCAGCCGCCTGGTTAACTGTAGCACAGAAATAGCCTCAAACTAGCCAAAATCTACCTTCTTAGGCGGCAAAATATATCCACAGATATAAACAATATGCATCAGAGTAGTTGCATGGTAATTGTGTAATTTGATGCAAATAGCTAAAGAATACCAATTACCATTACGACTACTCTGAGACTGAAACAGCTCCATTACAATTACATCACCATTACAGGCAAATGTATACCTAATTACAATTGATTACAATTACTAATTACCATTACCACAACACTGATGTATATATGAACTTACTGCACTCTATTTAAACAGGTACATGGCAAGAAGATGTAGATTTCTTGAGAAATGTCCTTCTTACAACTACAATTCTTATGAAATGGATGAGAAAGGTATGGTTGCTTATGTCTTGAATGTGTGTGCATGCGGTGATGTTCTTGCATGTTCTTGATATCATGATACTTATGCAATATGGACATACTATACGTACTTGTATACAAACAATATACAGTGAGCCCTCATTTATCCCACCATGTTGTTCCTCATAAAATGTCAGATAAACCAGGTGAATAAGATAAATACAATTGTGTACAATTTACCCAGATAAACCAGGGTAAATTGTGCACAGAGTATTGATGGTGATTCACAGCAGAGTGCTGGATAAATGAGGTTTTTGGATAAATCAGGTGTGACTGTGTTCTTTGTGATTTGACAGGGCATTTCATACCACAATTTACTTATATCACACACACACACACACACACACACACACACACACACACACACACACACACACACACACACACACACACACACACATACACACACACACACACACACACACACACACACACACACACACATACACACACACACACACACACACACACACACACACACACACACCTAATACATGCATACATCTACAATACTAATGAACTTGCATCTAGAAATTGTGGTTTATCAAGTGCGATTTAGCATAATGTCTGAAGGTATATTACGTGGATGGCACTGTATATGTATACACACATGCATATACATAATTATATAATAATTATATATATATATATATATATATATATATATATATATATATATATATATATACACAGTGGAAAGTCGATTATCTGAACTAATTGGGGATTGACCTGTTCATAAAATCAAATTGTACGTATAATCAAACAGCACATATATTACATATAAAGTTGCATACATACCCATGAATGTCTACAGGCATGGAAAACTACACTAAGTTTGCAGAGAGCTTACTTAGCTTACCATATCAGTAGAGTTTCTATTATTATAAGAAACTCACAAACTATAAATAATACCACTTGTTTTGGGTATCTAACATCCTATCAACCCAAATTTACCTTCTAAAAGAGGTTTAAGAAGGCTTTTTTCAAATTCGTTCACAAATAGTCAACTTTTTTCAGATTTTAGGACATTATCTTCTTTTAGGTGGCAGCCATTTTTGCTGACTCAGCAAATTGTGCAATATCTTGGCTGCTCGGATAATTGACGTTTTGGCTAACTGACATTCGGATAATCGACGTTACACTGTATAAATTTATATATATGTATATATATATATATATATATATATATATATATAATATATATATATATATATATATATATATATATATATATATATATATATATATTATATCTATATACAGTACACAGGGTATTTTTAAACGATCAGGAAGAAAAATGAAAATGGCCTGTTGAGATAGTACCTCAAATTATTGATGTTAATTTTTGCTCTTTTCCCCCTTGCTGGAAGTATAGATCTATATATTATGTATATGATGATGCTGAACTAGTGATTGGTCCTATTGTCTGAAGAAAGATAACGAGCTTGGAATACGTAGCAGTTTCAGGCAAACTTTGCACTGGATGTTGTAGATGACCCTCAATTCACATGCAACTAACATGAAAGGAAAGAACAAGTTGTGAGCAATTTGAAAATTGTTCTGGGCTGTATAGGTTATAGCCTCCAGTAAGACATTTATAAGCAAATAATCTGTTTCATCCTTCAATCGGCCATAATTTAGTATTACAGTAGAACCTCGGAAATGCGACCACCTCTGGGACTGGTTATAGTGGTCTTATTTCTGAGGTGGTCTTATTTCTGAAGATCAATTCCCATTTGCATGCGGTTGAAGTACTGAATGTCTTAAGAATAATCAAACTCACTAGAAACAATTACACTGAATAAAACGCATAAAATGAAGAATAAAAACATGCAAACATGAATAATAATCTGTCAGTAGTGCTACAATACCAACTAAAATAATTACTTGAAGAAACAATCCAAAGTACTTTGACTTTTGCTGTTGTTGTATGCCAATTCCTGGAGCATTGGTCCACTGATGGAGATATTCTGGCTTCGTGCTCGCTGAAACCACTCCCATGTTATTTCATCGATGTCTTCGTACTCATTGCGGTAGCACAGCCGTTTTCTCGAAGAGCTAGCGTTCGATTTATAGGCGTCCAGTAATTCGCGTTTCCTCTTCGAAATGACTTGAATTTGTGTTTTTCCCACTTTAAACTTTTCAGCAAGTGTTCTTTGGCTTGATCCTGGCTGTTCACTGGCTTGGATAACTTCAACTTTCTGTTGCAAAGTCAAATTAACTCTCTTCTTAGAAGCTGCCATTTTCACAAGTCGTCTTAATTGTGAGACTTCTTACCAATTGGGTCCGGATATTGCGGTCACATTTCTGAATTCCGGGGTCGTCGCATTTCCGGGAAGTAATACTGTACATTACATAGACGCTATATTTTGGACTGCACAAAAGCGGTCGTATTTTTAAGGTGGTCGCTTAACTGAGGTGGTCGTATAGTGGGGTTCTACTGTAAATGGCTCAGTTGTGAGAAACCATACACTTGATTATGGCAGTATGCCTGGAACCATTTTCACAAACTGCAGTATATATACCATATTCTGTCTAAAAGTTTGTCACACCAACAGTGCACTGAAATTTTGTCTTACTATTAGAATATAATAGAATTTATCAACCTTATTTGCCCTGACGAAAACATGGAATTTTCCGATGAAAATTAGAATATGATAAAACTTTATAAAGCTACTCTCAAATCATAGAATTCCAGCATCTAGTGATGGCCAGATTAACTGTTTAGACCCACTCGCGTACTCACAAATAGAAATCAGCCAAAAAGATAAATGAGCAAAAGTGTTGTTGAGTATATTTCCTTCTTTATATACAACGAAACACTGCAATAGTTTGTGGTGATGAGGCTCTGTGTATACAAGACCTAAATACACCTACTATAAGTGATCATCATGAGCAAATTTGCAGAGTACTGTGGGAATTGACGAATAGTTCGATCACTTCCATCTGATGAGAATTAGCGTCACATGACAGAAAGTAGGATGGGTACGATGTCAACAGGGTTAGAATACAAATAAACCAAAAAATTAGTTTTGATGAAGATTAGGGGTGATAAGTTTTTGAGAATATTGTAGAAATTCAATAGAGGTAGATGGCATCTAGAGGTACACCCTAGCAACTTTTCTCTAGCATCAACAAAAGTCTAATCTTGTGACATTTGATGATAATATATAGGTACAATGTCACTAAAATTGTCTTCTCTTCCCATTCTGTTAATCTGTGTAATTCTAAATGTCAGCTGAAAGACACACAATGAGGAGTTAAGAACAGCCACTAAATGATTATGTTTCAAACAAGATACAAACACAATCCAATCAAGGCACACTCAGTTTGAATACCCTGTTTACACACATTATTCATTTACTGTATCAATTTGATGTACCTCATTGAAGGCATTGTTCTCGGCAGTATATATATATATACTAGACTTTGGCCAGTATGCACTACTTAAAGCTTTTATTAGTAATAATATCTGTAACTGAATTGTATGTGTATATCTAAGTCTGTAGCAGTCATATAGCAATAATTAAGGTCCCATTACACCCATTTAGTCATTACATTGTATATTGCCAATTGATTACAGGGAAACCAAGACCTTACACAATTGGCAAATTTGGAGAGGAAGTTACTATTGACACTTCTACTCTTGGTTCCTCCCTGTTTGAGACCATGCTCCAAGAAGTGAATGACTTCTGTAGTCCACGAAGAAGGAGTAATTGGGAAGGGGATGCCAGGCAGCAGGTGACAGAATTGGGCATACATAGATAAAGTACTTGTGATGATGCATTTTGTTTGCCAAATCTTTAGCTAGTGTATGTTCTTGATGGTATTGAAGAGGATGGAGAAGAGGGAGGCTCTTTTGAGGTGATAGCCCTGAAACCTGATGATATTGCTGAAGAAGAAAAAGAGCGTTTTCAGAAAATCCAAATCTCTTTGCACGAAAGAGAGTAAGTAATATAACAATATATTGATATTATTTAGGCATACTATTATTTTGGTTCAGACTTTATAGCAGCTAATAACTATAGCAAAGATTATATGAAGGTATCTAGTGCTAGAATCTGTATGATGCATACAATAATATGTTAGACATGGCAGTTTTGTAATTTGAAGCTACTATTCAGGAAAAGTGACACAATGGTCATGAAAGTCTAGGATGACCTAACTTAGTCCAGTGCAAGTACAGTAGTTTACAAAAGAACTCTTCTGGATCCTTCACAGCGGATCTAATTATCATGGAAGCCTGGGCAACCAAACCCAGCCTATGGCCTAGTAGGCTAGGTCACACAGCTCCCTTACGAAAGCTCTGCCCTCATTAGCTAGCTACTGTATATACTGTAAATGTTGCTGTGTAGTTTAAGGTTCTAGACGGGCAGGGTAATAATACCATCATTGATTAGTGGAATCCAGTAACCAGGAAAGGATCACAAAAAATGCATCCATCTCTTGTCCCCTAACACATCCAGTAGACATGAAAGTGTAGGGCAGGCTAACTTATCTTAATGTATAAAAACCATTTAAAAATGGTACAAGGATGTAGGATTGACACAGGATCGTGCAAACAGCCATTATCAAAAAAGGATTCTCCAAAAACACTTGGAACAAGGTTAATTAATTAACCCCTTATGTACCGTTAGCCAATTTATTGGCTTGCCTACTCAAATACCGCGATACGCGAACATTGCGCAATCGCCAAACTTTTTATATAAGGAGAAAGGACTTGGAGTGTGTTGTAAATCTTGCAAATTTTATAGAGATACAACAGGGTTTAAAACATATAAAAGATGTCTAAAGTTCATACTATAACGCAAGAGAGTGCTCTCTAATGCAAGTATACAAACAATTTACAGAGTTATGCAAACAATAAAATGGCGGCCGTTGAGCTCCAAAATATCTAGCTCTTTTTGTAGGCAAAATTGGCTTTGGTTGGTTAAGTTGGAGGCAATAAACAATTAAAATCGCAAGAATTGTTTTAGAAGAGAAGTATTCTTTGTGAATGAAAGCATTTCTGAGTCTTTTGCTGCATACGGAGCACCTTTGTGAGGTCATTGTTGGCCAGGAAATTTTGCTGAAAAAGATGGCAATGCGGGCATCGATTGTTCCCTACAAGTGATGGAAAAGTTTAAAACTTGTAACAATCCATAAAGAAAGAGTGTGCGGCGAATTCAGTGGAATTATTACCTGAAGCGTCATCAAGGCCGAACCTGCAAAATTCACCATACACTTCCGTACAAGAACAATTCGAATGCGAAGACTAGTTTTTTTGAAAGTTTGTAACAATCAAAGGAGATGATCTTGAGTAAATCGGAGTTTCTACGGCAGTAGAACAGCAGTTTTGCTATTCGAGCCAATTTATTGGCTAACGGTACATAACGGGTCCGCAATTACAGTAACACGCGGTCGTTAAAAGGTTAAGTTGCAAAACCGGTACAGGGCTAGGTGGGCAAAGGGCAAGACAGGCATAGGGCTAGACGAGCATAGGGCTACACATACATGAGGCTAGATGGGCATAGGGCTAGACAGAGTTTAATTGGACTGAATGTACACTGTGTAAATTCCTACATCCCGCAGCACATATGAACTTCATAATGTGCTGCACATGCGGACTAGACGGGCATAGGGCTAGATAGAGTTTAATTGGACTGAATGTACACTGTGCAAATTCCTACATCCCGCATGTACAGCACATTATGAAGTTCATATGTGCTGCGGGATGTAGGAATTTACACAGTGTACATTCAGTCCAATTAAACTCTATCTAGCCCTATGCCCGTCTAGCCTCATGTATGTGTAGCCCTATGCTCGTCTAGCCCTATGCCTGTCTTGCCCTTTGCCCACCTAGCCCTGTACCGGTTTTGCAACTTAACCTTGTTCCAAGTGTTTTTGGAGAATCCTCTTTTGATAATGGCTTTTTCACGATCCTGTGTCAATCCTACATCCTTGTACCATTTTTAAATGGTTTTTATACACCCTTGTTCGTGTGGTTTTTCCATTTATAGTGAAACAGTTGCTTGAATAGGTTTCCACTGCAGTTGAGAAGGAACATGATCAAATCTTGTAAGATAAAGAAACTAGAAATCTATGCAGTTACCTGACTAATATCAGTGCACCCATCTAGAAACAAATGATCGAACGAAAAGAGCGCTGACGTCGACGATCATCGAAGTGCAGACCTTGTGCATGTACGCGTATGTCTAGTCTCGCGTAGCCATTTCGCCGATCCGAAAATGACTGATCCGGCAAATGTATGGGATTTGCCTATTAAATTTTTTCTCGCTTTAGAAGTGTAGGTATTGCTTCAAAACCTACAAAAGGCACTTTGCGCTAACAATCGGAGCTCACTGGCGAAAGATGAGACCTCTGGACCCTTCGTGGTGACCTGTAGCCCAGTTCGAAAAAATGATGAGAATAATAATAATAATAAGAATCTTAAAATGGTACTGGTGTTGCGTAGCCATACATTTTCGTCTAAAATTTCAAAGTTCTTCATAGAAATTGGCCTACGAAGGGTTTTAACTACTTTATCTTATAGCTAGTGTATCTAAAGGCACCAATATCACTTTTAAATGTTACTAACTGTACTGCATCGCTAGTTTTCAGACAAAAACAAAATTTGCGCTAATGTATGGCAGCCATGTTTTTTCCGTGTCAATCCTACATATGGAGTACTACCGTACTCCATAATTAGCCTAGTTAGATGTGCCTAATGAGGTTAGGCTAGGTTAGGTCCTCAATACTTTAATGACTATTAGTTCTGCTAGGGAGACAAGAGGTTACTGTATGTTACCCCTGTCCTGAGTAGTGTTTTCCATGATAACTTCCTTCGATCATAGAACCTAATATTGTACTGTAATCTTACTTGGTAATGAACTATGGAATATTGATAAGTCTAGAACCTAAAAATGTACGTATACATACAGTATATATGTACTTGCTCTTGGGACTCTATATACTCAGTTTAATACATTGTAATAGAATAGGCCTCCCTTGCCATTGCTAATTTGTACCAAAAGCTCATGATATATACACAGGTGAATTGTATGGCACTTCATCTTTTTTTACAAAAAGAATTAGTATTTGACAATTTTACTCATAATATTTTCTTAAGTATGCAGCACAATGATTTTTGACTACATACTTTTGGTGTTGCCTGCACATGTGTAGTGAATTAGAGACTAGAGATGTTTTGGATAGGTACATTGCTAGTGCCTTTGGTCTTAAACTGAAAAAAGGCAGACTGATGGAAATTGACAAGAAGAATTATGTGCTTACTCTGGACTTTGCTCTGAAGGTTAGCGTGCATCATACAATAATAATATTACATAGTTTCATTTCATTCAAAGTTCTCATGTAGTTTTGGTTCTTATATATTATATATTATATATTATATGTTTCTGCTATCAGAGCCCTTGAGACAGCAATTTAGTACGTTAAGATCAATGCATACATGCAGGGCATTTATAACTGACCGTGATAAAATTGTTAAAATGGTCGTCTCTAAGAAATTGCTCAAATATAGTTAACATTTTCTTCCAAATATGGATACTGTAGGTGTTGGCTTAGTCTATATGCTAGATTACGTAAACCTTATGCCGCTATGAATCATTGAGAATTTTCATGAAACAACTGTCAAAAGAAGGAACAGTAATAAAACATTCGAAAAAACATCAATAGGTTATAACTAATGCAACTGAGGTTATGGAGAAACTAACCCGTCCTGTTTTCTACCTTTGAAATGGCAATATATTGGAATGAAAGCAAGCACATACAGTGAAAAATGCCTGGTGACTATACCACTTTCCTCAGTTGATTTCAGAAAATTCAACGTATAGTGGGCTAATAAATACAGAAAATACAGACAATAAGAGGGCATTTTTATCTGCGACAAAAACGTTCTTTCCTTCAACCTCAATAAAAAAGCCATTTTCATGATGTTTTACATGAGATGTCACCAAAGTCTCCTTTTCTATCCATTGTGCTGACCTGTGAAGTTAGACATATCATCTGCAAGATGCTCAATGATGTGTTAGGTAGCAGCTGCTAATTGGTGATGTTGCAAACAAGCAACACTCATAATCTAAAACAAGTCGCAGTCATTTTTCAATACCCTGTGCACTCAGGAGATTAATTAGTTACTTCAATAATAATGATATTATAGTGACGTTAGTCGTTTGCAATCTCTTCCAGCATTGCTATTAAACCTTATTCCTTTCCATGTGATTGCTTTTCTGTAGATGTTGGAAATCAATGAAAGATATTGGGCACGTATTCCTGTTATCATTGAAGGAGAAACTGGAGTTGGGAAGACATTCCTGGTGGAGATGATGGCTGACCTCTGGAATGGATCATTAATGCATAGATGGAACCGTACATTGACTAGACTCTGGACACTTTTGCACAAGTTGTCCCTAGGTAGGAGTTACACATGCATATATGGCTGTAACCAGAAATTGTAAGCAAGGCGCAGGTGGGTTATGTCCGATTTTGGACATAACACAAAATGGCCACCGCTTTGTAGGCACTAAAATTAACCCCCAGTTTTTGCTTTCTGTAATGGGTAATATTGACATGAACCCACTATTCTACATTACAAACATATTGACGTGATGTTGGTGTTCTCTTGAAGACAATCTACAAGTCAAACGTCCCACTACACACAATTTCTTCGGCTACTGTCGAAAAGACAAAAAAGCAAAATCGCAGTGGTAAAAATCTCAGCTTCTGACCATGCCATTAGGTTCAAACGACTCCTTAGATACATAAGTGCCCTGAAAGATTCCTGGAGCCTGGTAGCTCAAAGCACGGCTGTTATGTCCAGGGGTTTCCATCGTTTTCGGAGGTCTCCAACCACAAAACACGGGACATAACTCGAACGGTAGAAGGTACAAAGCTCCAGGAATCTTTCACTACAGTTTGGACTATTGGGGACCCGATGGCACTATTGCCGTTGCTTCGAGTCGAGACTTTTACCACCACCATTTTGAAAGAAAACTTTCCACTTGAGCATCTCTCTTCTTTAGACTGCAGTCACATGCTGCCACATGTTCTACGAAAGAATCCGAACATCTTTCTCGTATTATCGCGTATACGTCCAGTTTGCGCATGATGTCATCACGAAAATCTCGCTATCTGCACGTGACAAACCCATGCGGTTAGCGCTATAATGAAATTCATTGAGTTAAACCGTATAATGTTACACTTATGGCTGGATTCGGACATAACACACCTGTGGGATGCACATGTATTGATTTTATGTGTATGTCCATGTGGTGATATATATGTGAGTGCTTGTCCACATTATATTTGCATGCAGCATGACTTGCACATGTGCATATTACACATGTATGTGTACTGTATATTTATTATGTAATTGTTATTGTTTTTGCCACTAGCAATGTATCTGTTATTTTGTTTTTTTTTGTTCGTAGCAATTGTAACAGAGATTGGTAATGAAGAGGATCGGGATGAAGTTAAGGAAGAACTTTTAGTCAGTACCCTTAGTGTTTTGGACACCTCCTGTGATAAGCTTGAGCGCAATGTGGAGGATGAAGTTGACGAATCCTTTATTGAGATGATCCCATTTGGTGGGGCTACTCAAAAGGCAATAGAGCTTATAATGCAATATGCAGAACGTCACTATTTATCCACTCATTGGAACATGTTGATGAAAGAGCTTGAAAATATCTTTGTGAAGCAACCCTTAATACATATGCTTAAAGTCCCCTGCAGTATGTCCGAAGAGAAAGGTTTTCAGGTTTCTAGAATGGAGTGGATAAGTTTAGACACTGAACTGCGACACAAGGTAGAGCCTGAGGTAAGTGTTGTCACTATTATTCCATTTTTCAAAGGGTGTAAAAAAAATTAAAATGGTAAAATGATGTAGTATTGACACAGGATAGTGCAAAAACGTTTTATCAATCAGAAAAGCATCCTCCAAAATATTACCATATTTCAATACTTTGCATGTGTGACATGCTCATGCTAATTGGGAAGTGTAAAATATTCATTCTTTTCACAACTTCTATTCTTAACTTGTATAAGTTGCTGAGTGTCAACCAAGGACTTTGCTAGTATGTACGTAGACATGTGAACTCAGGTTATGGTTTGAACGTCATGTCTATGGTGAGCAAACATGAAGGTTTTCCCCACACCTAGTGTAGACAATATTCTCTGGGTGCTGCATGGTGGAATGGTCTGTACACGAGATATTTTTACATATTATATAAATTTGGGATAGATAAGTTCAGGAACCTATAACTAGGGACAGGAACAAAAATTCCAAAATGTGAAAGGTGGAAAAGTTGTATAGTGCCGTGCAGTTACTCACAGTTGGCAATAGAAATCGTCTTTGCCTTGTTCCCTCAAGCAGCCCTGAGCACAACACTAAACTACTGAAGAACATCCAGTTAGGTTACATGCCAGTATGTGACAGAGCAATAGTGACGACAGAAAATGTCACTAAACACAGATTTGGCATTTGTATACTCCTGAATAACAGTCTGCATGCTACAGTAGGTAGTGAAAAGTAACATGTTATCACTATACAAATCAAGGATTGTTGTCATAACAGATCTGCATTTGTCTCATATATGTTTGGTCTTTGATATCTGATTTTGATTTTGGTCAAATGAAAGTGTTTTTGTGTAAAATAATTTGATACACCAACATATTCTACAATAATACTATGAGGCATTTATACGGTATGTTTACTGTACATAGCAATATCCCTTTTCTGTATTGTACCTCCTATATGTATATCCATCTCACATTATGCAGTATTCTCGTGTAATTTGTCTGTGAAATATGAAAGTGTTACTGGTATCTTCTTTGCACTCCTTAGTCAGCTGCTAGGAATATTTACACACTCCTTTTTCTAGCAGAAGTAGATGTTTTCCATCGAATAAGCATTCATGGATGTAAGTGTCAATGTGCATTTGTCAAACTATGTAAGTGTACATACTGCTGCAGAATACGCATGGCATTGTGTGTATACGTATGTAATAATGTATACTGGAGTCCTTTTCCAAAATTGCATAATTTATTGTATAAGGTAAAGGGAGGTAATTTGGAACACGATAGTAATTTGGAACAGGGCCAGTAACTTCTGTCGTGGTTAAGTTGTCCAGCCATTCTTGCTACTGCCAAACTCCCCTTTCATGGAGATAATACGGACAAGAAATGATGGATGTAGCTTGTAGTTGGCACGGCTTTTGGCCTGACTGTTCCAAATTACCTCCCGTTCCAAATTACCCCCCTTTACCTTATATGTAGAGATCAATAGTAATTGGGTTTCCTCAAATGTCCTTTGCTGATAATCACAATTCTATATAACTAATTCACTATTTATCAATTGAACATTACACTTCAGTTCCCATTCATCTTTTGCTATTATTCTATTCTTTTTTATTTGTAAGTGGTTTGAATGTGATTGATGGCAGCCCTTGTGGGGTTTTAATGCAAATTATTGTTTTTTGTAGCATTGACAACAGAAAACCTCAGGAAGTTCTTCACTCCTATAGTAGCTCAAGCAAATAAAATTGAAAATAAATGGAAGGATGAGTCAACCCGCCCAAACATTGTGGTATGTTATAATAGCGCTCTAGTCCTACATATTATTAGTCTACTGAGCTCCACTATAGAAGTACAGAAGTAACATGTATGTAAGAATATATAACCATTATATAGAAATTGTGTAAGATATATATTGAACCTATCAAACTGAATGGTGAGTATATTTAAACACTTTTCAAAAAAATGTTTTGGAGTATACAGTGGAACCTGTCTAAGTAGTGCCTACGTGATAAATGCAGTTTCCTACCTAAACAGTCGCTGAATCCCATTCCCAAGCTAACAACTGTCCATCAATTCCCATACATTATAGAACCCATTTAATTCAGCCACCTGTCTAATGACCCCTTTTTGATTATTAATATGCAGAGGAAACGTATAATCAAAGTCAGATAAGCAAAATGTACTTGATGCTGAAATTGAGATTCAAACCAGTGTGCAGTTGTTTTGATACTAAACAATTTAATGTTTTAGAAGGATCATGTGTAGCGAGAAGCGTAGTGACGGCATCCACTTGATCGATATTGTCCCCATTCTCATTCATTGCTTTCTTGTAATGAATAATAATGAAAATTGTGATAATGTAGCCATGCACCTGTGTAAGACAGCCAGAGAAGCTCTGCATGTCCCAATGGTGACTGGCACCAGACAGTTTTCCATTGTATTTATCAAAGTTAATAGCAGATTATGGTAAATTTGTTAGGGAGTTATGTAGATTGTGTAATGCCTTCATTGGTGACTGTGTAAAGGTCCGGATGTTTACGTCTTATCTGAAACTTTAGACTTAGCCTCTATCTTCAAAAGCGTGGTTTTCATTCAACCCCAAAGCTTGAGGGGTATGGAATTATTGTAAGACTTTTACACCATCATAACAGCCCACCAGATGAAGTCAAGATTATGATGTTATATGTTGAAGGATGACATTATCAGTGTGGTTGGTTATGGTTGATGAGTCAATGATGACTAGGGTATGTAATACTATTTAGTTCTCTCTGAATGAGGTTGTAGCAGTCCCTTTTGTATTACAGGGAGAGGGGTGGGAGTCATTTAGATGGTGTACGGTTGGCAATTGATGATGTACTGTGATGGATTGATGATCAATGAAAGCAGCCATTTTGCCATCATCAACACTACCTATCGAGTGTCCATTAACTTGATGCCAGGCTATTTAACCATTTTCATCATAATATTATACTGTTTTCACAACAGACTTAAATTATTGGATTTTATTTGAACCTGGCATTTATTCTGTTTACATTATATTGCACTGTTTGGCACTGCAATATGTTTGTCTTGTATGTAACCCTCTTCAAGGTTATGGTGTTAAAAGTTTAATTGGTGAAGTATCATCAGTATGCCCATCAGTTTCTATATAGGAAATTTGAATGTACATTTTAATGGTTTTCCTTGCATGTACATTGTTAATTGTGAGCTTTAGCTATGTTACTTTTTCCAAGACATAGTATGGATTTATTTTTAACATACGTATTGTACTATGCTGTTTTTACTTAGGTATTTCTTGATGAAATTAATACTGCATCCAGTCCAGGTCTCATGAAAGAAATACTTGTAGACAAGTCACTTCATGGACAGGTATGTAGAGATTGCAATCTGATAATCTTTCTGTTCTAATGACTTAAGTGTGCTTGACTATTTTAACCATAAGTCCCTACAGTGCAGTTCTTTCCAACTGAAATATTCATTTGAACACACGTACATTTAGAAACTTCCGAGGTCTGTCTTTGTCATTGGAGCCTGCAATCCCCACCGAGGGCACAGTGTTGTCATGCATGAAAAGATAGAAGTTGGCAAGAAATGGGATTGGGTGAAAGGCTCTTACTACGTGCACAGAATGCACCAGTCAGTTCGATACCTACTATGGGACTATGGTGCTCTTGATGACCGGCAGGAGGAGAACTACATTGAGGCTAAAATGGCTATGGTTATGGGAGATGATGATCAAGAGGACAGTGAAAGGTATAGTATTTGAATCCCAGGTAGAAAACTCCAATAAGCGAGCTGTAAATGATCGGTTGAAGGCCTTAAAATGTGTTATTAAATGCCTTTTCCAGAATTTTGAATGAGTTTGTACACTAGTGCACAGGCTCATTATAGCGCTTTTCGACTGGGGAAGAAAATGGCCGCCGCTCAAAATGGTAATATATACATCGAATTTTACAGCTCAAACAACAATGTACGTCGATTTTTACAACTGTTTAGTGTTTTAATGTTATTTATCGAAACAATAAACTACAAAACAGGCCCATGTGTCATACGCAGAAGTATAAAGATGATTTTGAAAAAGGTACACTTTTTCTCTAAATGTCGATTTGGGGACGTGTAGACGGCCTCCCAAAGAGATGAAACTGGCATGAGATGAAAGAGTAAAGTTCATTTAAGATATGGATGCTGAGCGGAGAACATATAACTCCAACTGAAATAGTTATATCGAAAAATGTACTTTTAGCGGGTAAAACTGGCTAAAAATGACAATTAAAATGGTAATATCTTAGGCTAACCTGCTTATATAATCCCCGCTCAGCGAAAACAAGTATACAAAAGTATTTTAAATCGTTGGGTTCTTTTGTTGTTCAGAAAAAGTCCCGGGTACACGTCCCCAAAACACGATATATTTGCAGGACGGTTCCAATCCGCCATTTTAGGATGACGTAAGGTTCGCGTCATCAGTATTGGGCATTTAAATTCGTATGGTACAATGGAAATAAGCGCCCTACAATGTTATCGACTATATACATGTACGTGAACAATCGATCTGGTCGGCAATTTGTTGTGCGGAAAGTTCTGTTATTCATTTAATGGTTCCAACAAGTATTGGTGAGTTCTTATGCATATGTTCTTGTCATTGATAGTCATATCTGCAGCGAAAGTGGCATACTTGACGACTAAGACGCAGAGACAGTGGCACTAGCTTGCGTGCGAAATCAATCGATTAGTACAAAGTCAGAAAGTAGACTGAGCATGCTAACATTTTGCCAATTTTAACTAGTGTTTCATTCGTGATCTAGGATATCCTGGATAGTATAGTGCAGTTACCTGTCACAGCACTTTCTTACATTGATTCGGCCTTCTGCAGCGATCATTCGAGGTGGGAAGGTCGATATCGGCGGTACCTGGCCCTTTTTGACGGTACTAGTGTAGCTTGAACATTGCTACTAAACATTGATGTGCTTTTACAAATACCTAAACAAAACTTATTAAGGCACAAAACGGCTTTTTGCCTTGTCAAAGTCGATAAGATTCGAAAGATTCTACTATCGCTAAACCACCGTTAGCGCCCGCTACTGATGACGTATTACAACGTTTACCTTCTGTTGGTAATGACGTAGAGGTAAAATGTGACAAATTCCACAAATTCCATAACTTTGTCGCCTATAATCCCCAACTTCCACAAAGCGCTATAATGCCCCTGTGTGTTGAACGTTACTCTATGATTCATTAATTTATCCTTCAATTATTATGTCACCATGCCTGATTTGTATACAGTACTCCGCCATGTACAAATTATAATATTGTTGGATGATTACAATACCCACCTGGAGCAACTTATAATTGCTGACAGATAGGTGCATACCATTGTAGTTTCCGCTTGTATAAACATGAGGGTAATTGAGGGACAAAAAGGTATGGAACTTGCAGGAAGTTATCTATGTACATGAGCTATAGAACGATGTACAGTATATATACATCTTAAAACTGTCTGAGTCCCACTAGATCCGAATTCTACCTGCATGTGACCGTCACATATGGTTAGGCAATGACTAACAACATTAACTTGGATGTAATCTACCCATGCAGATTGGTAATGTGATGTGCCAATAACCTTCTTGCACAATTTAATGCTTAATATATTCTATTAGCACCAGCAGAATCAGCACCTATTATAATATGTAGTATGTGTATACATAGCAAATTATGTACCATTGTATGCATGTACATATGAATTGTGCAACATTTTCATACTGTCTACTACGTATGTATGTATATATATGTATGTGTGTTAAGTATGCATGTGGATTGCCTAATCTATATATTTGCAGTGATTTGAAGGATACTCTGAGTGACAAAATAGCAGAAAGTCAAAACCTTATGAGGATGTATGCAGCTGAACATTACATTAAATCCAAGCAGTTTAGTGCAGAAGAAGCAGATGAACTGTCCAGGAGCTGTGTTAGCCAGAGAGATATACAGGTGTCCTGATGTTAATCTTTACCATATTGCTAATGGTACTTCTGCAGTCTTGTGTGGCAATGTTAATAATGTATCTATTTTACTAGTCTCAGTAGTCAATCAATCAATCAATCAGACAAAGAAACAGCTTTTCTCCTCAGTAGGAGGTCACCTTCAATACAGAGAAATATCATGAGTAATGTATCATTGTAGCAATTAGTATATAATATGCACAGTTCTGGTATTTATATTATGCTATGAGAAATGTCATTCTATATTATTTGTCTGCTTAATTCTTTATTGGCCATCCTCTTGGTCTCCTCCCACGAACATCCTCCTTGAACACTCTCCTCACCAACCTCTGCTGTGACATTTCTTCAATCCTCTCCCTAGGCCCGTTCCTTCTTTCTGTCAGCGACAGCTAGCACTGCTTCAACCTCCAATCTTCTGATGTCTTTATTTGATATTCTGTCCATTCTAGTCACACCTTCTATTCTTTTGAGATAGCTTATATCTATTGCCATGCAAAATTCTGAATCTCCTCAACCTCTACACCATCCAACTGAGTGACATGTACCACCCCCTCTCCATGCTACCATTACCTAGATCTTCTGCCAGTTTATCCTCATCTCCCATTTTCCCAGCACTTCATTGAGCACTTCAACATTTCTTCGGTGTCATCTTCGTTTTAGCACCAGATCATCGGCAAACAGCAGAAGTTGTACCTTACTTCCTTCTAACTGCACCCCACCCTGAAAGCTCTCCCTTGCCTCCCTCAAGTCTCAAGTCTCGAGTAGCTAGACCCAAACCTCTTTGATCCCTCTATATAAAGGAGAGGTTTGGGTCTGACAAGGATGGTATACATAGGAAACTGCAGCTGGATGCATGGATTCGAGTAAAGTGATACTTATCTATGCCCTGAGCTTCTTGTTGGTTGCCATGTAGTAACTACTTGTGTGTATCGACCTAGAGTGGGTAACTGCAAAACAGAGTCGATGATGCTTTAAATCCTGCTCATATCATTCAACCCTTATCCCTAGATCATCTGACAACTGTGTGACTTTTTTCTTGCCTAACACTACTGAGACCATTCTGAAAGTCGACCTTTACGATAGTTGATTGGGTGGAATATGATTCAAATACACCTTGCATGCATGTACAGCTGCCTCTGCTACTTCTTTAATTATTATTATTCAGCCTCAAATAATAATAGTTTCAGGAATAAATTGAGGATATAAGAATTATGAGTAGATATTATAACTAGTATATTTTTGTCTTATAATAATAATAATAATCAGTCAAGCAATAATAGTGATAGTAATGCATTAATATATAGTAGCTATACTGATACTAAAACCATGATAGCATTGGAAACTGGGGTGTAGATAGGCCAAAATTATTTCTTTGGCTTATTGATGTGTAACTATAACCTTTGTTTTATATGCAGAGAGTATTCACCTTCTACTTGTGGTTGCTGAAGACATATGAAAAGTATGTACTGAGCATGTGGAGTTACCAAATATTTACTGGGGTGTATGTCATGCATGCTGCTGTGTCTTTGAAGTTAGTCTTATTTGAAATACGATGAAGTTTGTATCAAAATGTTTGAGAATTGTTCAAGTGGAGTTCAATTGTTCTACAGTGGAAACTTGACAATGTTATAAAGAACACTCATATAGTGAATTTCTGCATAAAGTAAATAGGGTCATGTGGCCCAGTTAATGTTCTACAGTACGGGAGAAGGTAACGCCAATAGCGGTTGGCGTTTATCGTTTCTGTTTCTTGTATGCTTGGCAGTTAAGCAGTGTTTACTTTAGCACCATTGGCGCTTTATATTTGACAGTTTCCAGTTAGCACTTAGCTGTTTTCAGTTCGTGGAGTATCGCACGTATTATTCTCTTACACTAGACCTTGTTTGTTTGTGACGATTTTTGGCACTTTTGCTTCCACTAATACTTCTGTTGTAAGCTTTGACAGATTTCCGGATCCTTGGTAATGTCCGATCATCCTTGTACTCCTTGTACTTCTTAACTACAGTACAAACCATCTTCTTCGGAGCAATCTTCTCTTTATAACCAATCCCACACACAATATCTCCTGACGAGTAATCCGACTCCAAAAAAGGTTAAATAACCTGTTTTATCGCATGATGACGTCATACATCAAAGAGACCGGTATGCTGGTATCCAACTTACCAGCACTGCAGTATCACGTAAGCGCCCAAACATTACCTTATAAGGATAATGACTTGATTGATTATGCAAATTTGAGGTTAGCACTTTTTGGCTTCGCAGCTGTGTACAGCGATGGCATACCTAAGACTTTAGCAGAGATCTTCCAGATCGTGTTTCGTGAAATTTTAGGTTAAGCAAAGGCTTTAAAAGCGAGGAATGTGTTGCGCGCTAATGAAAATAATCAATGGTGGTCAGCGCGCCCTTCTCACAGCTTCTCTGATAATTTTCAACCAAAAACGCACTAACTTTACTACTTGACTTGTTAAGGTACTTTGATAGTATTTGCGTCGACTTTGAAGTTATTCGAAGCGAAAAATACTCCAACGACTTATCCGAGATGCCTTCAAATCATCCTGCGAATTTGTCAGAGCGTTTATTTTGCGATAAGCCAGTTACTACACGCCCTTCTCTCGGGAGTTCGCGCCCTCAGGTCTCGAGCAGTAAATGCGATACTCCCTCGTGGGCGTGTAGTAACTAGTACGTACATGTTTAAAGGCATTCTCTAGTGATCTTTCTTGTTCTCAGAGTCACCATCAAAGGACTACGAAATAGATTCTTACAACATACGACCTTGAACACTATTTTGAAGTCTCTGTTTGCGGTTTACATATCTTGGTCAGCGTTTGTCATTTCTTGTTTAGCCCTTTACCATTCCTGTTGCATTTTGTTTTTCTTTATTAGCGGAAGTATACCCATGAATGATTCTTGTTTTGTGGAATTGTGTTATCATTTCGCATTAACTTTCTGGGGTCTATACTGTACTATGAAATTTTAACTAGTTATAATGAATTTCTGATATAGCAAAGAGTTTTCAGTGTCCCCTGGGATTCATTATATTGACACACCACTGTACTACATGTACTGTATGAAATACTTTGGCTCAAACTCATATGTAGACATATGCTGTAAATTAATGCACTGTTCATGAGATTCCTCTCTCACCAATATTATTTTAGCAATAAAAATGTTATTGAATGTCAACACCTATCTGCAGTAAAATCAAACTAAATAGCACAGAATGCAATAGGCATAACTCTAGTTGTACATGAACCTTGAATTGTGTTATTTGCAATCATATTTGAAGACTAATGTGAATTCCATTATTTGTTTAGCAATCCATGTTGGTCTGTACCGGCATTAGTGATAAGCTAGCATCTGCGACATTTGTAATTTCATGTAAATCATCTGAAATGTGTGGTTAGCTACATGTAAAGCAAGCAATAGGATTTGCTTTGTCATTATGATTGTGCATTTTTAGATTTCAAGCTAAAGGAGTCGATCACCCTGCAACCAATGAAACACTGGAGCAATGGCAGGCTCGTGCAGTAATGGTTTCCCTTGGACTGACTTACTACTTTAGACTGAGTACAGAGTATAGAGAGAAATATATGAAGAAAATGAATTTCAATATTGGAAGATCTAATGCTCTTAAATTCTCAGATGCTTTGAAACATGAGGTATGCAAAATTGTCTACTGCTCTAATGCACAAATGAATGTTGTATATACGTACTACTATACTATGCACACCATTAAAATCATTTTTAAGATTTTCTAATTTCTACTCAGATGGATTTCTACTGTAGCATTGTCCATTTACCTCCTGGAATTGCCAAAACGCAAGCTTTAAAGGAGAATCTGTTCTGTGTGATAGCTTGCTGTTGTACCAAAATGCCCCTAATCATAGTTGGTGAACCTGGATCAAGCAAGACACTATCCTTCAACATTGCTGCCTCAAATTTTAAGGGAGCTGACTCTAAAGAGTGAGTTAGTGATCATCACTATGAAGGACTTTGTACTTTATAATAATAATTATCATTTGCAGGGAACTTCTGAAGGACACAGATCTATTTCCCTGTTTTGATCCTCACTACTATCAATGTTCCAGGACTACAACTTCCAAGGAAGTTGAGGTTGTGTTTCAGAGAGCTCTTCGAAGACAGGAGGCTGTGAGCAAACATCAGTATGACAATTATCAAAACAGTGAGTTAAGTGGTATTAGGTGGTGAATATCACTGTGCAATATGATAGTATTGCTATACAGCTGTAATATACGTACATATACAGTATTATGCCAGAAGAAATGTATAAGGTGTCTCCATTCAAACATATACGACAAAGAATATCTGCTGAGTAGACAATTATCACATGAACCTGTACATGTACCAGTGTGGTTGAACATTTTCAAGTACCCAATGACATTGTGTGAACACATAATACAACAGACATTACTATCACGGTTTGATATTTTAATGTGTGGTATATGTACTGTATGTAATAATATAGGTACTGTAGGTACTGTATATGCATATTTTTGTGGTACATTATGCAGAAATGCTTCTTCCTACTTGTTGTAATGGATCTGCTTTATTACAATGTATAGCTGTCTTCATGGATGAAGCAGGACTCCCTGAAGAGAGTTTGGAGTCACTGAAGGTTAGGAAATTATATTTACGTGTATCTCACTAATTTAATTATGATCTTTAAACATGATTGCTTCATCAAATCATCTTCAGTTTTCTGCATTTTGTAAATAGAGAATCTGATTGATTGTACTGTGTAGTACGTATTCCCAAGCAATACTTGACCTGTCATTTCTCCAACATTGTTAGGTTATTCACAAATATCTTGACAATCCACAAGTGGCTTTTGTGGGTATTACTAACCATATTTTGGATGCTGCAAAGACAAACAGAACAGTCACCTTGTTTAGACCGAGGGCTGATAAGGTATGTTGAAATTGCACAACCAGAGACTCAAACATTCTTTGTATCTTGTGTGCATGTTTTATATAAACATCTGCTGTACTGTAGATATTTCCTTGTATATATTTAAACTGCACTTTTGAAATCTTTATTCATATTGAAAGTACCCACTTACTTTGCATACCTATGTACTTGCCCCATTAGGATGTTGTAGAATTGGCCCATGGCTGTTTCGGTATTACAGAGCAAACAGAAGAGCCAATCAAAGCAGTTTTTCGCCGTTTGTGTACATGCTACAGTGATCTAATGAGTAGAGATGACAGGTAATTTTATGTATGAGTTTCCTGATTGTTTTATTACTGTTTATAGTATTACCATTGCACAGCCGTAAGGAATTTATACTGTGTTTTCTCTAACAATTTGTCCACCTAAACTTTCGTCAATGCTTTTGAAAGTGCTGAAATACCTCTAATATATGATGGCATCTTTTGGTATTGAATTGTATAAGTCGTTTATAACCAGCTATAGAAGTATGCTAGCTGACCCAAGTGTCCTGGAGTGCCAGAAACCAATTTCCCATCATTGTTGGATAGCAACTCTAGCAGCCACTCACCAACACACTGCCATTCAGTGTTGTCTTTGCCCAAAATCTATTCTGCAGGACTGTATGGAGCTCTTCAGCTGTTGTCTACCAAGCAGTGCTCAAATTTCTTAGAATATGTGCTGTCCATGCATCACGTAGCTACTTTCAGTGCTGAACGAGTGGTCATTTTGCTATTGTAATTTTTCTCCAACCATCTCTAAAGTTTTAACACAAACAGAATGGTAGCACATTTTGCTTCTTATAGTCACCAATATGATGAAATTCGGTTAATTTGTTGCATGCATAATGAACTTTTAGAGGAAATACTGTATTGAAAACGTGGTAAAACTATTTGCCATATTAATCACAGAAAAGCACAGCATCATGTTGCTTGTAAAAATAAAGTGCTGATGGGTGCTTGACACTTGACCACTCTGAAAAATTTAATATGCCTAGGACTATTGGATTGTGTTTCTTGCAGTTGCATCATATAGTAAAATTTAACTGTTCCATCATTCTTCAACTATAGCATCAAACGCTTTTTTGGATTGAGAGACTTTATTCACTTTATGAACTATTTGAGAAGACAAACAGACAGAAATGTGAGACTTCTTGAGAGAGAAGATTTTCTAGCATCTCAAGTGTGTAGATCTGTAGAGAGAAACTTCAATGGCTATGAAAACATGGGAATTGTTTGCTCAGTGTTTTGTCCAAAAGTTAGTTCTTCTGTTTGTGAATGATTTATAGATATACGAGTGCATACTTAGTGAAAACTATTGTGCTTGGATTCATTTGTAGGAAGAAAGAATGTTCAGGAACACTAAATGGAGAAATATTATTGATGTGCTGGAGGAAAGTCTGGAGGATAAGCCCAGACCCATTTTTATTGATGATCAAGAAGACTTTGAAGAAGTCCGATACAAGTTGATCATTGATCCCACGGAGGATGATTCAAGTCGTCGTATGATGATGATGTTTGGTATTCTAAAGCATGATCAGGCAACCACAGTTGTTGGAAGTGACTTCAGTGATGATGGATATCTTCAAAACGTGAGATGAAAATGAGTATTTGTATTACAGTGCATTTTTATTATTCTTTGCATGGTGCTGCCTACTTCAGATCAATGCAGTTTCAAAGGTCACTCATGCAGCCAGTAGTGGTTCTACTGTTTTGATGATGCAAACTGATGAGATCCATGAGAGTTTCTATGATTTATTCAACCAGCATTTCCGCAAAATCAAAGTGGGAACTCAGAAAGGAGAAAAGAAAACTCACTTTTTTGCAAATGTGGCCATTGGCAGCCACAGCAAACCTTGCAGAGTGAATCATAACTTTCAATGTTTGGTTGTCATTAAAGAGTCTGAGCTTGCACTGACACCAGCTCCTTTCTTGAATCGATTTGAGAAGTATCGACTCTCCACTGCCTGTTTCTTGGAGGCTTCTCTGAATAAATTATCACTTGCACCACTACTGAGGGAAGCAGTGGAAGAAGCCAAAAACATGACATGGCTAGATAAAGACTGCAGTGGTTCCAGGCGATCCCAAGTATGTATCAAAGTGCATTTTTTGAAATGTCTTCCCTTTTTACTTCAACCCACTATCCATTCGTCTAGATGAAACCTTTTGTAAATCAATTGGGAGAAGCAAGTTTCTTTGGTTTAAATGATGAAGACACAATAAACTCACTCTTTGTGACAATCTTACCAAAGACTGATATTGTACCCTCAAAGCTAGAGCCATTATCAGAAGAATGGCTAGATCAGCCCATCGGTGATATAATAGTGTCTATACTGCAGTTAGTATTAGGAGGATTGGAGAATTTAGGATTCAGTCTTCCAATGGTCAGAATGTATTAAAAATTATGTATCACTTTTACTGCTCACTTGTATTAGAGTATATTACTATCTCCTTTGCTGCATTTACAGACTACACAATTTTCCATGCAACTTGCTGTCACCTTGACTGATATGATGGCTGGGCAAAAGGCTGTCATTTTTGACGACTTTGATTCGAACAGGCTACTGTTTGATGCAGTATCAGAAGCATGGGCAGTCTTAATTTCTGAAGATGGTGAAGTTGGGTCTAAAAAGCCTTCAGTTCGTTTTCTGAAAACATTTGTGATGTCATTGATTCATGTATGGGTTGTTAGAAAGCTTTTGCAGCTTTTGACTCAAGAAGCCTTCATACTGCACAAAAGGTATTCGTGTACATACTCTTTATTACTATATAATATCTGCATTAATTATCCTTCCATGTTTATGGAGATGCAGGATTGCCTAATTTTTGCATTGAAATTTTGCAAAGGGGCCCGATTCATCATCTTTTATGCATGACTACCATAATTTTATTATGTAAATGTCTGCATACATAAATTATCATCTCTTACTTTACTATTTGTAGGACTTTCAAAGGGAAATATTCATGGTGCTTGAAAGAATATCTTAGTCAGCAAAAGGAATTTGATGTGGTTGCTGCTAGTCTTGAAGAAGACTATCATGGGTATTTTTGAGTGAATATTTGTAGATATGTGCTTATTTCTACTGATTATTACCAAGCGGTTTAGCAAAATTAATTGTTTCCATTGCCATGGGAGTCCGATTGAGGTCGTCCACTCATTTTGTAGGGTAAAATTTCACCTTTTGGCCTAGAACAGATAATTTCAACTCAAATTGCGGCTCCATTTGGAAACTCAAGAACACATCTATAGTGAACAGGGACTTGGATACACATGCACCTTAAGATAAGCCTTTAACTGTTTCAATCAGAGTTTAGACAGCTAGTTCGGTTAAATGCCAAAGAATCTTTAAATCTTGGCCTAGTTGGCTGTCTCATTGTTTCATTTGTAGCTGAACACATCATGTTACTAGGTCTAAAGCATAATTATCTTTGAATTTTACTAAGTAATTCCTAAAACTCAGTAAAGAAGAGGTAGGATTTCTGATTTTAGTGTTTGGGTCACTGAATACCTTGACCATAACGGCGACCATTTGTGATGTCATCTCGCTCCCAGACCCACAAGCATTAGTGGGTCTGGGAATTATATAGCAAATTCTGAACTGTGTTCATTACTATTTTATCTTCCTTTTTCCATTGTATATGCAGCAGTCCCGGAGATGGTATTACTAAATTGGTTTGCTTCACAAGATCTTTTCAGGCTTTTGCAAAACTAACCAGCCAAGCAGATGATAGATTGAGTGCAGATGATGATGTATGTATGATTTGATGAGTTTGTGGTACATCCAGAATATTTCAGCCATTCAGTATAATTATCAGAGAATCAATATATTCTTCTAAATTTTAATTTTGTTGGTTTACTTGTACCTTTGTATGTATGTGTGTGTGTGTGTGTGTGTGTGTGTGTGTGCATGTGTGTGTGTGTGTGTGTGTGTGTGTGTGTGTGTGTGTGTGTATGTGTGTGTGTGTGTGTGTGTGTATGTGTGTGTGTGTGTGTGTGTGTGTGTGTGTGTGTGTGTGTGTGTGTGTGTGTGTGTGTGTGTGCATAGGGAATTCTCATTAATTTGCCATATTTTGTTTTGAATATTTGGTGGAGTGTGATGGATTTTGCCAGTAAATGAACTCCTGTAGGTCCTAATACATGCACAAAGGGATGGTCTGATAAAGCAATGGTGGATTTGTGACATTTCACAATGACTTTTTGGTCTTATAAAAAGCAACCTCCTTTTCATAGCAGCCACCTGTCCATATCAGCCACCTGTCCATAGCAGACACCAGTTCATAGCACCTGTGGTCTACCCTGTAAGTGCATGGACTATAATTTTAGTGTTCCACCTCCAACACGTGAAGATTTTTGGCTATATTTAAAGTCAAGAAGGAAATGTCTAGCAACATTCTCCTACTTTTCGAAATGTAGAATCTCTTATAGGTTGCCTATATACATGTCAAATGCACCAATAGTATGACATTTGCTGTATGTTTTCATATCCTCAATGTTTCCTTCTACCTGTTACAGGAATTGCCAGTTCAACTATGCATGCTATCTGCAATATCATCTCAACAAGAATTTAGTGATGATTTGCAAAGCTTCACTGGATCTGCTACAAAGACAGTGTTGATTATTGTAAGTAGGATTACATATGATATGTGCTACTTTGGTCTACCATTGGCAGCTTAGACCACTCACATTTTCAATAGAACAGTATTTTTTAATTACTTATTTGGTCCTTTAACTATATCAGTCTAAACAATATTCAGTAGGAGCCACTCAAAATATTTATGATGAAATACACCAAGTATTCAGGTACTACATGTGATCCTACTGTTAATTATTTATGTTCACGCAACACATAAGTACACACAGAAAGACACCAATTTGTTACATGTATGTGCATGATGCACAATGGTTTATACTATTTATAGTTGGCTAATATGTTTGAGGCTTCAAAGAAGTTAATCAATTATGTCCGGCTGAGAATCGATGAAATTGAAGAAGGACATCAAGTTAAATGCCCAAAGAAGTTTGTTGTCTTGCTATACTTCCCAACATCAGTGTCTCAGGTCTATCCAGCGCTGTTCTTATATGGATGGGATTTCCAATTCCTGGATTCCCTGGATCTAAAAGAGAGCACTGAGTATACCTCTCAAGTAAAGTAAGTGTCTTTCATGACTTATAAGTGTCTCAATTCACTAGATTCTCTGCTTTTCATACATTTATGTGCTATTAAGGGGAATTTCTTGATTATATGATCTAGCTATCAAAATATTCTTCCTGTAAATAAAGATGGTGTGAAAGACTTCAGTGCAGAATTATGTATATGATCATAACAGTTACTAATATTACAGTATACCAAAACTACAATAATTTTGGTAACTAATGTGACAGTGTACGGAAATTTTGATGTAGCTTATTGCCATTGTGGAATATAACACCCTATAACTAACATGGTATCAGGAGAGAGGTGTGTAGGTAAGAGATTGAGTAGAATAATATACAGTATAGCTAGGGTGATGTATGATCAAGTTGTCCGTGCATGTCATGACTTTACACACGGAGTGCCTTAGAGCCTATTTTATCAAAATCCTAGCTTCCTATTTGTACAGTGCACTAGGAAAACAAGTCTATTTCACTGCAGCTGTACTCTTGAATGATTTCTATTTATGTAATCTAAATGTGTTCACAACTCATTTGGGAAGATTCCTCTAGATTCAACGAATTGTGGTCCTTAAACTGATCCCTCATTTTGTTCCCAACCCTGCATGCCAGGCTCTTCGACTTTATATACTCTTGCACAAACATTTAGAATTTGTAGGGTATTTCTCTCAGAAATCATTCATTTGAAAATTTCTAGAGTTTAATTGTGACAGGGTTTACTAGTTATTCAATTCACAGATTTTAGTAAAGAAACCAGCATGCAATCAATGAAGTTGGTGTTACCCTTTGAATCATGTAGGCAAAGCTACTACAGTTGTAGTTGCATTGGGATCAAGAACTGCTAAATCTCATGCAATGAGCTATTTCTTGTTTAAGATTTGTAAGTGCATGATCAGGTGAACAGGCAGCAACCCCAGAAAAAAGGTTGCTAATAGCAGCTCAAATCCTCACGTGATCTTTCACCAGTGTGCTATAAGGCCTTTTCAGGGAATACCACCCTTTATCAGTAGCACTGGGTGACATCCTCTGACAGCCAGGACCCAACTGAAAAGCTGAGGATAGGCTGTACTGAGGACCAATGAAAATCGCTTATTTGATCTGCTGAAAATAGCTAGTTACAGGGGTAGAAAATGAATTTCTGTCAGGTAGCAACCCCCATGGATTGTTCAATTTATGCTATAATTATACCTACTTTTGAATTTTATTTAATTACTACATACTCAACAAGTATTTTTGTAGTTGTAGGACTATTGTTGAACACTTCTAGAACAGTACTCAAGCAAGTCTTGTCACAAAATAATCATTGCAAAATTTCACCGATCACGGGCTTCTTCAGGCACATGCGCAACTAGAATAATATGCAACTAACATGTCTAACAACTTCTATGTGTGTTTATACCCAACAAGTATGGTATACTGTTTGTATCCCATATGTAGACACTGGTGTTCATTTGCCTATTTGCAACCAATCTCTGAAGAATTATTTCAATCACAAAGAAGCTTCAGATTGTCGGAATCTTGTCACAAAATTCTAGGGGAATGTGGTTCTGTTCTTTCAGCAAGGTTTGTGTGCTGTATCTTACATTGAATCAGAATTAAATTTTATAGACACATTGTTTACTTCAATATATAAAATATGGTGTGATAGGGTCACCTTAAGGTTTGATGATGGCAGAAGTATATCGAATAGAGAAAAGCAGAAGTTGTTTAAGAAACTCTTGTCAAGTCCTTTGGGTGAGACTCTAGTTTGCAAGTATCTGGACTACTGGTCAGCATCTCCCAAGAAAGTAGCAAGAATACTTCATGGAATAGCTGTGTTCTCCAATCAGTTGAAATCTTTGCACAGCATTACAGACTTGGTTAGCTATGTACATGTATGCATGTCATTACAGTACACCATGCATATAAATTTATTCAATTTTAAACAGGCATGCTCCACAAATCGATCTATTGAAATTAATGCAATATAGTGTATCATGTGTCAGCACTAAGTCCAATGTTGTGAGCTTATTAGAATGAAGAATGAGATTTCAATAATAGGCTCCTATGTATGTAATATATTGTGCTTTTTATCACAGTTTCAGGTCTACTTTGAAAGCACATTTTACAATTTTATGGCCTATATGATTCACCACATTAATGAAGAGCTGGATCTTAGCACCTACTGTGAAGAGACAAGTGACATGTTCCTTGAACTAGTTGAAATGGTGGAACAACCCAAGTCCCTTGCAAGTATCAGAGGCTACAGCAACACGTGGGGAGTCAAGAAGGCTTCACAGACAGTGAGACATGATTCAGACAAAATGAGAGAGACCTATACCTTCCCTGCCTTCCATAAAATGTGTATGCTAATGGAAAATTATCTGGAGCCTCATTTCAGTGGTGGAGGTAAGAATAAGCATAGTTGGAGGTACGTATCTCCTTAGTTTTTAATAGGAAAATTCAACAGTGTAGCAAACTAATGCTGGTTGTAGGCTAAATTTGTCAGCATAGTAGAAATTAGCGTTATTTGGCTAAGCCAAGTGTAATATCATTATCTGTCCATCAATTTATTAATAAGTAAAAACTCACACTGAAGCTGTTTGTACTGACCATGAGTGCTTGTGTACTAGTTAGTACTACTCCTGAAAGCTATGTTAGTTCTATCATGCAGGTTCCTTGTGATCAGTGCATCTTTGTGCATACATGTGCTGTCTTCAAATGTCCATATACTATATGTATAATGTCATGTTTACCAGACTAGCTCTATTGCCCATGGTATCTAGACTGGAGCAATAACCGATACAATTTTCACTTGATTTTGTGAGCAGTTGTTCTAATCCTTACATAGTGTTTGAAAAAGATTTTCTCTGATTGAGATAACTACAGTACATTAGTGAAATACTTTCTAATAAACAGTACGTTTATCAACTGAAAGATTACTTTTCTATCATTATTAACTCACTTCAATCCAGCCAATCCAATTTTGTGCATAAAGAACAATTTTACCACATATAGTATATCATTGTCTTTGTCCGGTCTTATACTGTTTAATGCTGATATATTTATGCATGTGATGTGTATTCATTCGTAATAACTTGGTATAATTAGTGTACGTATATACAATGGCATGTGTACGTACGTGTATGTATGCTAACGATATCATATACTTCTGTAGGTGATGATTGTACTCAAATTGCAGTGAAACTCATGGTATGTCGATATTACTTAATTTTAAGTGTGCTTCTTCCATAATGTCAGTTTTCATACTTGCTTTGTGCAAAGTACAAATGACAAAGTATAGTTGACAAGCAAGATACTCAGGAACTGTCAGTCCTTTCATTAAATCAATTATTGATGATTTAAATACTCCTGTATGTAGCAAGATTGTTTCATCTCTATGCAGATTATTTGTATACCTGCAAATTACTTATATATGGGCTAATACTGAAAGATAACTTTTGTAACAGTTACTGATATTAATGTATATGCTTGTCTTTCTGTGTGTACATGTGTGAGTTACGTGTGTTTGTGTGTGTGTGTGTGTGTGTGTGTGTGTGTGTGTGTGTGTGTGTGTGTGTGTGTGTGTGTGTGCATGTGTGTGTGTGTGTGTGTGTGTGTGTGTGTGTGTGTGCATGTGTGTGTGTGTGTGTGTGTGAGTATGTGCGTGTGTGTGTGTGTGAGTGTGTGTGTGTTTGTATAATGTTGCATGTCTCTATAGTCTCTTACAATGTATGTACGGTATATGTTACTTTTATAGGGCCAGCTGTTCAGCATATTATGTCATCCGTCTAATTTCTTTTGCTCTTTTTGCTACTTATATAAAATGTAGGAGCAGCAGAGTAGACATCGTGACACTGAGTTCAGTATTCTTCTCCATCACATTGATAAATCTGATAATCTCTTAAGAAGATACGAGAGGGATTTTTCCCAGAGATTGCACCTTTCTGACCAAGACCTACAATTTGTTCATCAGTACATGGCCAGTGGAAGATCATCGGCAGGAACGAATGTTACCAAGCTTGTGGAACTCCATTTTGTAGCTTATGCTACTCCAATAGATTTCTCCCATTTGCGAAAGTTAATGATGCCGTTACTAACCATACATAGAACTTCAACCCAGGAGTCACCAAGCGAGTTTATTATGGAACTGGTGTTAAAATCAACAGGTGGAGATGAAACGGGTTCTCGTTGTTTGGCTGATTTCATTGTTGATAGCTTAGAAAGTCATCTTGTATCCTGTAATGGGGAGAGGAGATTGCTTCAGAGCTGGCAAGATGCTTTCCAAGATGTGGTAAGTGTGTATATTGTGACCATATACTCATGTGACACGTGGACAATATAAACTGCGTTGTCTCTCTATAGAATAGGTATATCTTTGATAAACAGTATTGAGTTTGAATTAACATGTTTATAGCAGTATTCTGATACTATTAGAAAAGCACTGTGTTGTGGTGTGTGCACCACCAGAATGTTTTTTCTATAGGTAGAGTGATTGTTTAAAATAACTGTATGCATGCATGTTCATTTCCTTGTTTAGTGCAAAGAAAGAGAACTTGAAGTTGCTCTCTACTCCAGTGGACAATTCTATACTCCAGGATTCAGATCAAGATTCCTTTGTGTGAAAACTGTGTTTATCTTGATGCAGAGTGATTCAGCTCCTACTGAAGAGTATTGCAAATGTATTTGGACTTGCCACAAACTATTGCAGGAAGAACAAAAGCAATGCATGGTATGGTACTTTGTGTGACATTAGCTTAGTAGCACCGGTCATATTATTATCAAAATGTGACTAGCCTAGTTCTCATTCTTGTCTTACAATACTCAGTTTACTTCCTTTACATACTACATAACTGTGTGTTGCCATGTATTTAGTAGTTTTGCTGCTTTTATTTACTATGCAATTTACTATGCAAAGTAATTTTACTGAATGTATCCATAAAGGAGACTAGATGCATTTATTAGCTGCATGATTGTGCTTAGACATTGATGGAATTACTTGAAGTAATATCATATACAGACATTCATCTATCCTTTTCCAGGAGAATGGTGTACAGTTTGGACTTAAGAGTATCCTGGATATTGTTCTCAATAAACCAGAGACTGCTTACTTCAGGCAACCAATTGATAGCATCTTGCCAAAGTTCTTACCTGAGTTGTTTCATCATGTCTTTCACCCACTTCTTCCTGTGTACCAAGAAACTGATGTTTCTGATTTCCTGGAATTTGTTCTCAGATTGCCATTTAGTAAAACACAAGATGACTGCACAGTTTCTCTAGTAACACTGAATCAGGTGATGATGCGCATTCTTACTTGTGGGAAGAATGATGAAGAGAAAGATGAAGATAACTATGGAGTGTTTAAATCAGTTAGTGAATTCTCATGGGGTGGTGGTATTAATTTGTTATAAGTCACAGTTACTGTATACTTTAAATTGTTGTCACTAATTTTTAGAGAAAAACTTCTGTCAAGCAAGTGCTAGCTTCTGATGATGCAGTTGGAGAATATTTGCCTCCTTATTACGAGGTGTGTTTGTTCAATTTTGTCACAAAATACATGTAATAATTTTGCAACACAAGCAGCATGGTCACTAGCAGTAATTTGCAATTAATTTATTGTCTTTAAATCACTTAGGAATTGTCGAAGGCTTTTAGAATTTGATGTATGCATGTGAAAAATCCAAATCCAGTCCAATTATACATTTCAGCAACTCTTAGACTACCAACTAGTGCAAACTCTGCTACTGACAAAGTTTAGATGTGCATGTACACACATGTGGTTCCTTTGCCAGCATACAGGGCCATCAGACACAATAAGCCTATGAGTTCATTGTGCAAGAGGTTTAATACATTTAATTTAATTTATTACTTTTTTGTGTCAACATACTTTGCCTTGTTTAGGGCTCTCAAAGCACACTGCTGGCTCATTTATATTTTTTCTCTGTGATGAATCTGATTCTTGGTCAAATGGCTGATAGTCAGAAGAAAATCTCAGAATGCATTCGTGCTATTAACTCATTGAAAGTAAGTATTTTATAATAATATTTCAAGTGACCATCTATGGTGCTATGTGTGCACTCCGTTAATTATTGTATTGGAATTGTGCATACTACTCTATATTCTTTTGAACATTGTATTACGTTTACATCTCTCAGTGTAGGACCATATAAAGGCTTACCTATTATAAGTATGATATACTGTATTAACATAATATATTATATATATATATATATATATATATACAGTGGAACCTCTCTAAACCGAACCCTCTATTTTCCAAAAACCTCTCTATACTGGACGTGTTTTCAAGTCCTACTCTCTATACTTGCTGTACGTACAGAACCTCTCTAATCCGGAAACCTCTCTAAACTGAACCATTTTTTGGTCCCTAGGGTGTTCGGTTTAGAGAAGTTACACTGTATACATATATATATTGTGTGTGTGGGGTGTGTGTGTGCGTGCATCTTTATGATTAATTGTAAACAAACAAGTTGAATGCAAAGATTACTGGTGTAGTTTGCAGACTAAAGTATGATTCAAGTCATCTATGCAGATGCAGAAATGTACAGTACGTACATGTAAATAATGAGCTGCATCACGTAACACAGTTGACATGTATGCAGCATGGAAGTACAGTAACTAGTACTGCATATATTTCTCTCTCTCTCTAGGATACCACTGATCATTTGCTTGCAATAGAGAAGGAGGTGTGTATTCTATTGTTAATCAGTCAAGTAGCTTCTGAGCTCTCTGATGATAAGAAGGCAGCCAAGGTTTGTAACACACTGCCTGTTTATGACATAGCTGGTTTTAGACAAATATTATTTCTATAATCCTGCCCAAATTTCTTTGTCTGTTTATTGTCACCTAATGGATATTTTTATCTGTAGATTGAAAATGAGAAGAAAGACAAAATCTTCACCAAGGCTTTGTGCAGAGTGGGGAATTGCAAGGGTCACTGCGAAGTTTTTGAAGTACTGCTTGGGAGTTTAACGGACAAACAAAGAGCTCAAAAGATTTTGAAAAAAGTGACAGTTTGGCTAAAGGTTGAGCATAAAGTAAGACATTTAATAATCACAATAGAATCAGAGCCATTATAGGAATTTACCTAAGGCTATTTAATCTTAAGTATTGTATTATGACAGCAATGCAGTTTTCCAGGAATTGTATTGACCAAAATACTCCTCAAAGCATTGCATGCAATAGCTTCTTCTAGGGTGATAATGGGACTATAGTCTTGCTATTCATCTGATTTATTTGCTAGTGGCTGCTTATTGGGCACACTAACTTATTTGAAGAAGGCAACTGTATAGAGAAATTTGTACACATAATTATTATACTTGTTGTCTGGATACTTTCGATTGCTACCTCTCCTTTTTCTAGGATGGAAAATCTGCAGGTGTATGCAGTGTTATTAAAAGGTATGCTATTACGTAGATTTTGCAGGTGTACGTGTGTTGTCTGACTTCATTCTCACATCAAAATGGTTGACATAATAATGATTGTAATTACACCACTATTTAGTTCACAGGTACTAGGTGAAAGCCCACATATACTTCATGTATGCTCTTTAAAATATTAATACAGTTCTTTGTAAAAATACCTCTTTCCAGTGTGCTGCATTAATTCGGTAGTTGCACAATTTTTAATTGTTTGCTACAACATACGGAAACAGTTTTACTTGAAAAGGCGAAGTTGTAGATACATATGTACTGACTTTTTCAACCTTGAAAATAATCTTATTAGTTCGGTATAGATTGATACTTAAATTTCCACTGCATGTACATTTGAAATTTTATTCCTTGTCTGTTATATGCAGCGTTTTGAGTTTGCAACCCAGGGCCAGAAGCGATATAGTGAGGCATAACTTGAGCGGAACAAGTATATACTGAAAACTATACTTGGTGAAAATCTAGCTTAAATTTTAGGAATCACCCCTTGATTTGTGAAGTTATTGATTGTCGTCTGGATCCCCACCTTTTGTAAAGAAGTTTGCCTAGTGAAAAAGATTTCTTTGGAGGCTATAGTCTTATGATGTTGCAATTTAAGACACTTAATGGAAGTTCAGTGGAATTAATGGAAGTACTGTACTGTAAGTTAGGTTTAGAGACATATTTAAGCAAATCTCATGGCTTTAGTCAAACTTCATTGAACACCCTTCATTTTGGAATATTCTCCTTTTTTGTCTTTGGACAAGGACTAAGACGCTTTAGAAGGTAGCCTGAGGTTTGGACATTTGGAACAGGCACCAAGGAAGGCACATGAATGTTTTGACTATTAATATGATCCAGCATCTTCTTGCACTGTTCCACTAAGCCTTCAACATACTTTCTTACACAGCCTTCATGTATAGTTCTAAATGCAAGTTTTGAAAGTTTGTGCCGGATTCTACCCTTCCCAGATCTACCTCTTGAATAGCTTATACACGTTACAATGAGGGCACTTTATCTGTGATTATCATTTCATTGCTTGAAACCTCACAGTTTTTACTTGGCATAAAAATTGAAACTTGTTTTTCATAATAACTAGAGGATTTCAAGCTATTGGAGACTTTCCCTTTGCTAATGGAAGAGCTCATTCTGGTATAATAATTATTGTAAAGATTTTCTAAACTGTCAGTTTTACTACTATCTAATTGTATGTCACCCATTAGTCTTTGGGTCTTACAAGTTAGTCTTTTATAGGAAATCAATATAAATTTCTAATTACGTTTGATATACATATTACACCCTTTTTGCTTATAATATCAGGAGCTAAGCTACCTAGTAGGATTTTGTTTGACCTACTTTAGGTTTTTGTGTACCCTCTCGTACTTGTGTATACACATAAGTCAAGAGGGTACACAAAATCATTATGTATACATGTGGTACAGTGCATGGGAATTCTATATAAAGGACACTTTAAATAATTGGGGATGACATAAATTCCAGTGGTTTGTTCTTTATAGAGAGGTTTTCCTCTTTGGGAGGTTCAAAATGTATTGTAGGAATCATACTAGAACTGTAAGACATGTCCTTTGTAGAGAAGTTTATTTTACTGCGTCCTTATTTGGGAGAGTCCACTATATGAGGTTCCATTTGAAATGGTTTCAACCAATATGTACAATATTGGTGTACATTTATGTGATATATATGCATTACTGATACAAGTGTAGTGGACATATGCAAACAATGTTATAATGGATTTACCTACATAGGGAATTGGTCCCCTTTTCATGGACAAAGAGTGACATTCTAGAAGTCCTTCATGTGCATCGAGCAAGGAATGCATGTGCTAAGCTCCTTTGTCGATTAATTGATCCTGACTGCCATGAGAAGTTGATGATGGAATTGAAACTACTGCCAATTATTGTTGAATTTTGCACATGTCTTAAGAGTCTGCTGAATTTTAAAGTTGATGAAAGGACTGCACGAAATCTGGATATCAAAACTGCAATTGAACATGCTTGTGATGAAGTAACAAGCCTTGACAAAAAAGAGAAGATTCGACAATTGCTTAGGGATTTTAAAAGTAAGTGTATACCATATATGGGGAAATTTTCGTGTTACGTAATTTGTGCTAACGTATGAATAGTCAAAATTTCGCGATTTTATTTTTGCTGATGCCAGACTTTGACGGCTTTATTTTTTTGTGAGTCCACCTTACTGCTCTGCATCAGTTGTCTGTCTTTAAGACAAATGAAGGAGGATACGATACGTGCGGACATCCAAGATGTGATCCAAGATGATCATTAGAGAATACCATGTATATAAGGCTTCCTGGTCAGTGACAGTTGGAGAAAGTCTGCACTGTGAATGAGAGGAGAGGAACAGGGACAACGCTTTTGTTGTAGCCATCGTTAAGAATGGTGCCATCATTGGACATATTCCTATAGTAGTGGTGTCTTCCCGGATTGGCTGCTGAAGTAGTCGGTGATCATCTTCAAACCTTCTGAATCAAGCACGTGTAGCATTATTACTGCAATATGAATTTCTATGACTAGTATATTTTATATAAATATGTATACTTGTTTAATAAAGTACAGGAATCTGGATTTTCTCTGTGATACAAAATTTTCGCATGCTAATTATTCGCGATTGCTGACCGGTTCGCGAAATTCATGAAAATTTTCCCCGCATACAGTAGATTTTAAAGTTTCAACACTTTTTATATATAGCACTAAAGTGGTTGGTTATTACCTAGTTAATACACACACAAGACATAATATATTATGGTACAGTAAGCTTCATAAACATCGTGACACCAACCGAAATCCTTTAACAGGTAATAGTGCTTTTATGGTGACAAAATATCAGTTGCAAAAGCGAAATTAACGCTTCGCTGTGTGATTTACGGAAAGCCGTAATCCGATAGCATTTATGCAAATTAATCTTTTCTCGGTTCACCCCTTAAATGCTGCAAAGTGAATGTATACTTCTATCAATTCAAAGAAATTCAAAGGAGTGACGTTTGTCAGCTATTTTACAAAACAGCGAATTTCCATATACTTGACTTTATCTTCACAGCGACTGCTGGACTGCCTATCCTTCACGAAACTTTCCAGATGTGTCATCTTGTCTTTGAAGCTTTGAATATACCTCAAGATACGTCTTGCCGTCATATCTAAACAAACTGTTACCATCATAAAGAAAAATCTAAGTTTAAATGTAAACCGAAATCCGTTAACGCTTCGTAGTTGGCACTTAAATTAGCACTAGTCAAACATCAAACGCCTACCGCAAATAGAAACTCACCAAATGCTAAACGTGACGGAAAGTGTCAAATTCGAACTGGAAAGGGCTATTCTCGACAGGTTTTTTATGAAGCGTACTGTCCACTGGTACTCTTGGACTTCTAAGTACGGTAGGCACGGACAATATGTAACCATGCGAAGAATACAGTTCGCGAAGTTCGTGTGAAGTTCGCTTGAAGTTCGAATGAAGTTCGTTCGAAGTTAGGGTAAAGTTCGCTCAAAGTAAGAGCGAAGTTCGTTCGAAGTTAGAACGAAGTTTCACGTATTTCAGTAAAGGTTTGCACGAAGTCCGAAGCGAAGTTCCACGTACTTCGGTAGAAGTTTGCACGAAATTCGATGGAAATTCGAAGTTCGCTCGAAGTTTTTTTGCGAAGTTCGCTTCGAAATGGTAACATATTTTCCGTGCCTACCGTATGTAAGCCATGGTTGAAATGTTCTTTGTAGTGTCAGGTGTTTGGTACTGCAGCAGACATTTTCAGCATTAATTGAAGACTTTGTAAATTGATCATAAAGCATATCCTTGAGTGCTTTGTGAAGGCGTTAATAGTTGTGATATATATGAGGACCATTGAAAATAGGTCAATTACTTTATCACCATCATAAGTTAAATCAGGGACTTGGTCTAATCCAGTCATTGATAAATTTGGTCTGGCATGTACCTAATGAAAGTTAGCAGGATGCTATTAAGTCAATTCATTTATTTATGTTCAAACTAGATTTTTCTAGATAATTTGAGGGGTATCTGAGTGCATGGATGTTAAGATTAGGATAATTGATTTTAAGTGATCTGCATTCTAAATGAAGCTGAATGTTTAGGGTTACATGTGTGTTTTTGCTTAAGCTTACTTCAATGATTGGAGAAAGAAGACACCTGCACTGGAAGAAATTGGTGGTGACACTCCTCTTGCAAATATCTTGATGATTGCAGGGACTACTGAAGGGCAATGTCAGACTGTTGCAGTGCTCAATAGCTTTGTAAGTTACAGTGTCTTTCCCTCGTCTGTGATCTACTTTACATGCATACAAGCGATACAAGCGTTGACTATTATTTTATGCATTTTGTCTACTCTGTGTGAGCATGAGTTTGGATCTATTGTAGGGTGTTAAACTATCTGGTCCTATATAGGCTATGCAATTTTACACTGTTCTATGATCTAATAAGTGGTTTGCATGGTCTCAAAGGTAGCACTTTTATTCTTGATGGTCAGAGATATACTGTACTTGATAATGTGCAAATTTTGCTTTCAAATTGTCATGCAGTCAAAATCCATATGTGTGTATGTGTGTGTGTGTATGTGTGTATGTGTGTGTGTGTGTGTATGTGTGTGTGTGTGTGTGTGTGTGTGTGTGTGTGTGTGTGTGTGTGTGTGTCCACGCATGTGTGTAAATCTCAATATCATCTTGAATTACGAAAATATGCAATATTCTTTGAATACATGTTTAGATATGTGCATATATATGTATATGTGTGCTTGTGTGTGCATGCAGTGTATGTGTGTTTGAAGGTATGTTACAAGTTAGCAAATGTCAACCCTTATTTAGCTGAATCCACATAACCGTGTTGTTCAACTGGCATATGATTGCGCAAAAGACAACTTAATGACGTGGTTTCCTAAACCACAAGAAATTGAAGTCCATGAAGTAGAAAATCTGAAGCATCTCTTCCCCAAGCTGCCCACTGAAGCCCACCTTCTTGACTGCATGAGAAAATGTCTCCCAGTGGTGGGAAGAGACACAGATAAGGAATGTGTAGAGAGGATGTGTGCTGCTGTCATGAAGGAATTTCTTGTAGGCACTCCGACTATTCTGGAGCCCACAGCTGAAATGATCCAAGACTTGTTTTCTCTGAGCATGAAATCACTATCAGTTGACAGGTGTGTTTATATTGTTATTGTCAACATATACTAGCTACCACCTGGCTTCTGGGGCCTAAGCCAGTAAGGTGTTCACTGATCAATAAAGGATTTAGTTGTATAGCATTATAGCTCTATTTAGACTAAGTTTGGCCTACCTGAAAAATTACCATATACAGTAGTAAATCTTCATACAAAAATAGGACACTTCAGCAGCTAGGTACAAACATGACTACTTTAAGAATTCTAGTTATAGGCTCTGGCTAAGGCTAATGTAGTATATACTAGTAATAATAATCAGGCAAAATTTAACTACTCTGTTAATGTGCTATATATAAGGCCTTTTCGGTGAATTTTACCCTTGTTCCTTGGAAACTTCCCATCATGAGATCGGGAAGAAGAATCCAAAGCCACTGGATAGTATTGAACAGATAATCATATTCACTCTGACTGAACACTTAGACCTAGTATTGGTTAGTTATATAGCAGGTCTAAGGTATCAACCAGAAGCATTTGTTGATATATATGCAGGTGTATAGGTGCATGTTTACATGTATTTATGTGGATAAATACATATGTACTGTGCATGCTTTAATTTTTGTATGGTTTTATACTCGTGGTATTCGCGGATTGGAAATCCCCTGTGAAAGCATAGACATTCTACTTCACTATGATGAAAGTTTACACCTATGAAAATTTAGATCAGGCTCTTGTGCAATGGCAAAACATGGCTGTCCACTAATAAGAAATGCAATATTCGCAAAAGCCAATATCCGTAAAAGTTTCAATTAACCCATGAAAATTAAAGGGTACTGTACAGTGGGAAATTTTCACGGGGTAAAATTTTCCTGTATGCCTTTTTTCCCAAATTTTGTGGATAATATTTTTGAGGATCCCTAGAATTTGGAAATCCATTTTTTCTTATGTGATGGTAGGAAAGTAGCTTTTTAGTGTATCGTGTGAACAAAATCAACAATGAATATTAATCATTCATCATAAATGTTCAAGGAAATTGCAGTCCTCCTTGGGGAGATCACTGGAGTACCTATTACTGTGCACTCGATAATGCCTCCTCATCTGAGAGACAGTGAGCACACACACAAGATCTTGCGCAGCAAATGTTCTAAAATGGTATCCTTTTTCTTAACGGCTAGAACGTAGCAATCCTTATCATTTCTCCCTTATCTTTCCCATGTAAGGCATTTCCCAGAACTGCTAGCTATATTTCCTTATAGATCTAATTCTGCTCAACTTCTCGAACGACATTTTTCTCGCTGCATATGTAAACATTATTCGTTGTTGATAAATATTCATGGGATGGTAGGACCACAAACATTTTCTCACATGAAAAAACTTACACAAAAGTTTTTTACATGAAATTTCTCGATCTACAGTATTTCAGGGTGACAGTACATACAGTAGGAGGCAAAAGTTTGGTCACGTTTGGTTTCGTAAAAACGAATACGAAGTTCTGTAACGTTCCGTTCCGTTTTAGTCTTTCTCTTTGTAGTGCGCTGCTTCAGTTCTACTGTGTTAATTGCGAAAGAATTCCACGCACATATCAGCGATAGCTGGCCAACATTGGGCATTAAAGTGAGATCGTATTTTTAATAAGCGAGCTTCAAGGATGTTAGTTCGGCGAGTGCGACAAAGATAGATTTTGTTCTTTAATTTGTGTGATCTCCAATAATCAGGCATCATCTTCGGAAAGACAGAACGGACACATCAAGGGAGTGCATATGTAGAGGGCTAGTCTCACGGGTAGAATCTTAAGAAAGCGAACATCCAGGGGGCCGTTGCAGGATACCAGGTTAGTGCAAAAGCTAGCGGACGAATTCAGGGAAGAAACCACCGTTAATCAGGTCCACCGAAAGTTCCAAGAGAAAAACTTCAACCTGTCGCTCAGAATAATACCCCGTTGTAGAAAAGCGCTAAGGTGGAATCATCGAGGGAGAAAAGCTAAATTGGACACTTTGCGTTTTGTCCTGGCATCTTAACGTTTTTACGGTTTTCCGTTTATTTCCGTTTCGTTTTGTTCCGTTCCATTTCTGTACTTTCTTGCGTAAAAATAAAAACGATGTACTGTTTTGTAAAAAACTAAACGTGACCAAACTTTTGCCTCCTACCATACATATGTCGACGAAGAATAAGAAAATCAATTTCGTTGTGGAAGAAATGATATCAAAGAGTTTAGTAACGGGTTATATATGTACATGTTTCAACTTTCAGACTGTAGTTGTTGGAGAAACGGTCTCTGGACATCGTTAATCTTCTTTCAAAGCCTGCACTTAGCTTCCTGCTTTTCGGAAAGCTTTAAGTTTCCGAAAAATGGAGGCACCGCAAAGCTTTTTCCGGGGTACTTGTTACTATTTTCAGCCTAAAGTTGGTTGCGGCCTGTCACTTCACATGCTTGATTGATTCTAATGACCTTAGGGCACCTAAAGTCGACAGTAAGTAATCTTCCGTCTGTGCACATGCGCAGATGAAAAAATATGTTTACTGCCCAAGCGGTTCCTTTGATGCATGACGTCATCAGGTGATAAATGGTAGTTATCACGCGGGTATTAACTACCAGGCTGTTAATAGAGCCAATTTGGTGTTAATGAAATCAATTATTGTCAATCAAGTGTACAATTTGAAAATAAATTTGCATGGGATATAGAAGTCAGTTCATGGTTTAGAAGTTAGCCATGCAATAACTATTACAATGTAAAATACTGTATAACCAGAAATATTGGTGGTCATTTTATTTTGGCAGATTGGCAGTTTGATCAAGTACAGCCAACATAATATTCGCCAATATTTTCTGTACAAGACTGACTTTTCCTGCAGTTGGAGTTTTGTGAATCGCCGCTTATATAAAGCAATTCACTCTTTTACTCTGCAAATGTAGTAGATTATCCTAAGTATCTCTAAAGAATTAAAATGAAATCAAGAATGAAACAGTAAGCGAGCAGAAATCTTGAAAAACTTTTCAGTTTTGTACAAAATTCAATCAAAGACTCCATTTTAGTAGTTGTGGCTATGAAGATTATCATAGCCTAAGCAGACCAACTGCCAAAGTAAAAACCGCTAATGCCTAAAGAGCCCAAAACCACCAATTATCCTTTCCGCCAATATTGCCGGTTATACGGTACCCTTTTTGCATTTGAAATTAAGAAATCTTTCTTTATTTGTCCAGTATCTATGTAAATGCCTGATTTTTAACATTATGTAAACTTTGTTATTCTTACTATGTAACCATAACATTTGATGTTATATAATCTTGCCATTAGACAAAGTAACTTTGTCTTCAATAATGAGCTTGCTGATGTTCATGAACAACTCAAAGGCTGTTTTCAGGTTTGTTTTGAGACAGTGATTTTCTTTATCTATATTTCCATTATGTGTATTTATTTGCCCATGTATAGCATATTTATAATACATGCTATTGATTTTGAAAGCAGATCATATTGCATGCCCTAGTATTGTCACCCTATTGACCGATTAATGTGTACATAAATTTAATTATTTCAAAAAATTTGCCAGTCATCTATGGTCAGCCATTGCATTAATATGCAGAATTTCAAACTTATTTTTTTATTCTGTATTTTTATCATTGCTATTTAGAACACTAAAGAATCTTTTGCTTCCCACAAGAAGGACATCTTCGCTCACTTCCATAATGCAGATCATGCCCTTCTTGAATGTATTGTGAGGGGGCTGCTCTTGGTAGCTCACCATTTGACTCAGGAAAAGGTACATATATATACTGTACTTTGGGATGTGCATGCTTGATGTAAATATATAATCTGTGGTTTATACTGTATGGGCAGAAAATTCCAAGAGTTCAAATTTTCGAGAACCCTGAAATTTTACATTTTTGGAATTTTCCATCTTTGGAAATTTTTGTCAGTATTACATTTTGCCTCCCTACCCAAAAGTAGTTGTGGGGCCAAGGGTGGCAAACCATTTGAAGAAGGCATCAAACATCAAAGTTATGGCGGACTTCTATTCTATCTACAGTGCAGTTAGTCTGTTCGAGGGTACAATGCTAACAATAATTCAGAAGTGGGCTATAGTTAATGATAATAATAATAATTTCTTGTTTTAACTGGGTGGTAACCTGAGGCTACTACTGAAGCCCCCAGTATCCCTTACACTTGTTCACACACACATGCAATTAAAATGTATCAAATTCAAGTTAAATTAGTTCGATGGCTGCAGTAGGTCATCTTCGCATCTGTTCTCAGGTTGTTGGTAAGGGGATGCGGGGAAATGAACACCTAATGGCACACAGGTGGAATGGTGCCCTCTGCTCACTGCTTAACTTCCAGTGCCAACCTACCACCAGCACCCCCCCCCCCCCCCACACACACAAATTGCAGCCAGTTAATGCTACAAGGTGTGAGACAACCCTATACTATGAGTTGAGTTTTAGCTGCCCTGTGATCACTGCCATAGTGCATAAAAATAAAAATCTCCAACTTTTCTATAGCTTTCTATAGCTTCCACAAGGACTCAAATAAATCAACAATGTCGTTGTCATCTGTTAAGCCAGTCGCTCTCCCGTTGTGCTTTGTACCTGGGATTAATATTCGAAGGTTAGGAATGACTCATGAGAAATGTGAAAATAAACCACCCCCGAAAAATTCTACCACTATGGTAATGTATGTAAGTGCAGTCAGAGCAAACCATGATAATGTGTGTTTGATTATTACATGAGGTTCTTAGTATAAGCAATGGATTTTAATGCTATAGCATCCGTTACCATGGTAATGGTACGATTATACAGCAATTTTATAATGTATAAAACATGGGTGTCTAATTAACTTGTCGTGAGTTTATAAATGGAAACTTGTGTTTTCAGACTAATACCTTTCTGTAATGTTCCTTGAAGAGCTTTCCAAAGAAATATGCTATAAATCCTACCAAAAAGAGGCCAATCTTTGCCACCGCAAGAAGAAAACTTAGCATTGTAGCTGAGAAAGTTTACTTTGGGGATTCTTACTGCCGATTCCCCTCGGAAATTCAATACTTGTCATTCAAATTGCTTCATCAATTTCCTGAAAGTCAAGATATACTTGCTCAAAGTCCACGAACAGATGCTATAGTAGAGTATAGTTAAGACATAGGAATCCAGGTTGTATGGCATATAAAATGCACTTGCCCTCAGGTGCTTCGCACCCTTGGGAGTTGCATACAGTCCTCGCGTGCCTATGTCTTAACTACTACACAATTTTTACATGCATGGTACATTAGGAGAGTGTAGAGTGAGTAAAAGTGATCGAGGTAGTTGTATGTAACACAAAACATGAGTAATAAGAGAGATAATAAGGAGGAATAATCTTTAATGTCTTTGCTCAACAGAAGCCCGAAGACTGGAGTGAAAGACCTCTTTATCAATTTGTGACACATGTTCAAGAATCCCTGCCGAATATGATGAATATGACCAGGTAGGACGTTGTTGCCTTGTGAATATTTAAGAAATTGTTGCACACTTAAAATAATAGATTTGAAATATGCTAATGCAGTTCAGCAAATTGTTTGGTGGGACATATACATATTTTCCCAGTTTAACACATTGTGCATGTATAATATGTAACATGTCCACTTTCCAAAAATAATGGAATGAAGCATGGCTGCTGTAAACCTTTACTTTCATGGCTAGGTTTTGCACTGAAACTGTGTTTAAGTTCAGAATCAAAAGGTATCACCAGATTTCTTTATTATACGAACTTTGATATTATTAAGGTTTTATATCCTACTTGTAGTTTGTAACCACACCAAATAGAAGTAAAGTCGGGGTTGATTTCTGTTGAAATTAGGATATCTTTTTGAGCACAGCTTGTATGTAGACATGTTACACCCATGTGATTACAGCTAGATGATTTTGTGTACATAACATTATTAATAATTTGTCACCATAATTGTAAACCACTTGTTTCGAGGAGTACCTTTTATACCTTTGAAAGAAATTTGCTAGATGGAAAAGCTAAGCATTCCCAATTAAAGGCAAAATGGGTTCTACTCCACCATTTGAAAATGGCAGACTTGTATTGGGCTGGCTTTGTACTCTGATGTGGCGACCCCTTAAATTGTGCTATATTGTGTCTGTGGAAAACTATAGAATATGTTTGGCCTATAGGCATACATCCAGTGGTAAATAGGTTGTGTGTTAAAATATTCCAATATATTTCAAGTAAATTTGCACAAGACCTTAGTCCTGTATTGCAAGAAATCATTTAAAATAGAAAAGGAATGATGATTGATGATGTGATATTTTCAACGATCCCATGCTTTATTTTAGGTCAACTGATTTGCGTATATTGGAAAACCTGAAAGTTAGATTTCTTGAAGATGTGCTGGGATTATTTGTAGAGTGGATGGAAACTGGTTTTTCAGATTTTCATTCTCTTCCTCTTGGAACAAAGAAGGATCCTGAGTCTTCCCAAGCTGTTTATGAGTTCCTTGAGAAAAAAGCTAATGAATGTACGTAAGTGTTATAGGTGCATGTACCTTCTCTTTATTAAAATTATTTTGTCAACATCTTGAATCGAGATATGCCTAATATTATTATTAGCCAGATTTGGCTACATATTTTGTATTTTTCCAAGTATAGTCTGACTTGTGTGTACATAGATATGAAAATTAAACATGCGTTGTATTAATTTTGTATTTGTACTTGATGTACTTATGAGCATTTGCTAAGCACATTTTATCTAAGTAGCTGCCCTTGCCCTTAGCCCTGTTTACACATATTATATCGTATTTTACGGAGTATAAGTCACACCAGGGTTTTGAACAGTATATATTATCATTTCATCAGCCATAATGAACTATCCGGGGCACAAGATGCACCTCATATTTTGCCAGTAAAGTTTAGGCATCAAAACTTCAACTTACCCCATAAAATACAGTACATACATAGTTTGGTAAGCTTGTTGCTTATAAAATTTGTACATAGACAGATACCCTTGTCAACAGATAGTAAGGTGAATACTTCCTTGAATCCATCAAAACGTAATATCAAAGCTGCTACCATTACTTTATGTTCTTGTTGAAACAGGGCCTTAGCCTTATCAACCCTGGTTGACATTCAGGTCTTCTACATACTATATAACATGCATATCTTGATATATGTGTGTGCTTCTGAAGATCCAGAAACATCACAGGTCTTCTGTTAGGTGCTTGTACGTACATCCTTTTGCACATTATATTCTCTGTGTTACATACTACATATATGTAAATTTGAATGTCATATATTCAATTGCAACTTGTCTTTTCCTCAGTTGATCAGAAAGATAATCTCTGTAAATTGGAGGATGTCATTCTTCCTGATGCTATGGGACTTACTGTGGGAGACTTTGAGGTGATTTTTAGTAACCAGAGCCCATAAATTTATTTATATGAAGGACATTGCTTGTTATTAAGTATATTATAATGTGAAAACTGATCCTGTGAAATATAGTGGAACCTGTTTAAAGGGCCACTGTCATGTTTTCTTTTTATTTCACATATTAACTGAAAGCCAATAGCTAACATCCAAAATTGTACAGAAAGTTGCATGAAATGTTTCATTGAGAAAAAAATCGCTTACTTCCGGTAAAATCGCCTCCAAAATACACCATATTCTTTGGGACGTCACAAAACGTCACAGAAGGAATACTTTAGTATTGGTACGTACATAGCGCTTGGATAGCAAAATCGTTACTTTCGTGATCGAAATTGTGTGACACTTCAGTAACATTTAGCTCAGGGTATAGCAGAACATTGTGTGATAGTATGACTCTTCACAAATTATAAAGACAAGTTATTAACTTGTACATTCTTCATAGTGAACACACCAACCAGAACCATTGGCTAGGGTAGAAAGTATACTAACACTCAGAAACTCTCCTGACACAACAGAAGGGAAGAGGAACGGTTCTCAACCCAAATATTCATCCACACTTACTCCTAAAATGACTGCCATGTGTTTCAATGCCAGTGTCAGAGATCATAAGTTAACCACTCTACACACACAAACACACACACACACACACACACACACACACACACACACACATACATACTTCTTCTTCTGCTGCTTTCATTCCAATGAGAAATGGTGCAGGCCAAGTTCACTGAATCCTTGATAAAGGGGTGTGCATTCTCTGATGGCAGAAACGTTCGTGATTGTGAAGACCTTGTCTGTTGAATGTCTGGAGACAGGACTGACATTGGCCAGTCAAGGATTGTTCGTGCTTCTGCCTTTGATGGTTGACAAAGTCAGCATGGTTAATGGCCTTGAATCCACATCCTTCCATGTTGCAATGGAGAGCAAGGATGGATGTTGATTGCCTTGCTTCATGGCGGCGTTTCTGCTCATCTTTGAGGCCCTTCTCCTGTGCTTCCTTGGTGATGTTGAGCTTTTGTGTGGCTGCTCTGATCTTACTCCTCCACTCACTCCGATCCTGTGCTATAGTCCTCCAATCATCATTCAGGTCACAGCTTCTCAAATCCCTCACAACCTGGTCATTCCACCTTTACTTCTGACATCCACACACACACACACACACACACACACACACACACACACACACACACACACACACACACACACACACACACACACACACACACACACACACACACACACACACACACACACACACACACACACACACACACACACATACCCACATGCACACACACACACACACACACACACACACACACACACACACACACACACACACACACACACACACACACACACACACACACACACACACACACACACACACACACACACACATACCCACATGCACACACACACACACACACACACACACACACACACACACACACACACACACACACACACACACACACACACACACACACACACACACACACACACACACACACACACACACACACACACACACACACACACACACATACCCAAATGCACACACACACACACACACACACACACACACACACGCACACACACACACACACACACACACACACACACACACACACACACACACACACACACACACACACACACACACACACACACACACACACACACATACACACACACACACACATGCAACATGTACAAACAAACACATGCACACACACACGTGGTATGTGTGGTGATTGACAAGCACCAGAATATGCTCATGCAACCATGGGTCTTGTTCCTAGTTACATGTAGTGGTAGCTGGTACTCTCAGTACAGTGGGTGCAGGTACACAGTATTATGCTTTTCTGTGTCCACTGTCAGGAAAAGTAACTCGGTCATGAAGATCAATAAAGTAAGTTTCCTGTGGGTTGTAGAAAGTATCTTGAATAAAAGCCGTGTATTCATTTTAGTACTAATGAACTTCTGCTATTCATACGGTCAACTTGTAGAACGTCGTACTTGTATGCAGCCTTTGCTAAGTTCCCTGCCTCAGTTAGTGTCGTTCCTAGCATACATATCTCGCAGATTGAGGCTGGAATCGATACGTTTGCACACCTATAGTCGGCTTGTTTTCGACTAGCTGGTATCAAGGGTGGTTTTGTCGTTATTGATATACAATTCATTTTAAGCTAAAACTTCTTCATATTCCAGTATAGCAGCATACTGTACACAACTAAACGGATCCTTCTATGACGTCACAACAGCTCAGCTGCAAAGCTGGCAGGAGATCGGAAATCGCCCACGCATGATTGGATTTTGGCGACTTTGCTCCTCTATAACTCGCCCACTAGAAGTCTGGACACCATGAAATAGGTATCAAACTTCATCATTTTGACTACCCTTTCGAAACAGCCAATAAAAGAAAACATGACAGTGGTTCTTTTATATATATACCTATACATACTAGGCCAGACTTCTTAATTTCCTTATACAAATGCACTAGCTTTGCAAAGCATGCATGCTTCAGACCAGCTGCCAAATTCACCATCCACTGCACCCTGTTTTGTGCATCAAATAGACAATTCACACTTGTTAGGTTATACTTAGTAGGCCAAGTCCCCATTTGGAGTTTAGTGGATTCTTTAGAAGGTATTTGTGGCCAAGAGGCTCACAGGGTATTATAACTAAACGTTAGTAGCCAAATGTGCAATGTTATTGTTTAGCAGCTGGATATATATTTAAATATGTCATTAAACATCTTTCAGACAACATTTGAAACTTGACACATCAGCAGAATGAAAAGATAAGGCAACTTTGGTTATGTCTCACCAACAATTTACTTTAAATGTGCAATAACGGCAGTTTTTCTGAGGCCAACAAAGTCACTTGGGTTGACCTCTGCGACATTGTATTTTCTGTCCCTATGTAACATGTTTTAATATATATTTAGCTGAATCTATAGGACTCTACATATTTGCATTACAGTATTGATTATAATCAACCATACTGCTCCCATTATGCAGTATGTACCCCAGGGGAAAATGAATGAACTGTATATGAGAACATTATGAAGCTGAAAAGGATTAAGGATACTTGGCTAAAGGGCCAAAAGTACCCAAAACTAGTTATGGCCTATTAAATAGGTGGCACTGAGCCTAGTAGTCAACTTCGATATCCCCTAAAGTAATTATAAAATAAGGTCTTTTTCATGTGTACTTTTATGTATCATCAAATAATGACACATTTCTTTTCTCCTTTCAGATGCTGGTGTTTGAAAAGCCATTGAGAGAATATGTGATAAGTGTACATTTACTGAAATCAACAAGTCCTCTCTTGAAGCTTATTCCAGAAAGCATACAACTGAAGCATTATGTGCATTTTATGATTCAATTAAGGAGGTAAGTATTTTCCTATTGCAATCAGCAAATCGTAACTTAGAACTTTTGCAACCCTTGGCAATGCTTTGGGCATTCCCTTTGTTTGATATGTTCCGTAGTTGCCAACAACTGCATGAAATTTGTAGGACTGTGATAGTTCAGTTAGTAAAGTTAAAATGTCATCTTTGCAGGAATGATTTCTTGACAATATTACACACTGTATCGAAAAATGATCTTGCCAGAAAAGGGAAATTGTATAGAATCAAGGTGCCCTAGGTCAAACACAAAGAAGCCAAATTTGTCACTGTATTAGCATTGTAGCCAGCTGGAGGATTAGAAAAGGCTGTGTATATACTTTGAGATACTGAGTCTGATTCAGTACTTCTTATAGGATTTAATTCAAATTTCTTTATACAATTCATTGCATGAGGTCCAAGATATCACCTCGCGAATAGATGCTGTAATGGTCACATCCCCAGACAAGTGCATTCTACGTATATCATGTAGCATGATTGCCTGTGTCTTATGTATTGCAATGATACATCAGTGTAGATATGTATAAACCAAATAATGACAATTTTAATATATTTTATATGTATAGCATCCATTACCATGGTAACAGTACGATTATACAGCGAATTTATAATGTATGAAACAAGGATGTCTAACTCGCCCTAAGTTTATACTTGGAAACTTGTGTTTTCAGGCAAATTTCTCTCTGCAAAGTTCCTTATAAAAGAGATTTACGAAGAAACACGCTACAAATCGAATCCAAAAGAAGCCAATCTTTGCCACCACAAGAAGCGAACTTAGCATTGTAGCCGAAAAAGTCTTTTTTGGGGATTCTTACCGCTGATTCCCCTCAGAAACTCAATAGTAAACATTCAAATTGCTTCGGCGAATTCCTAGAAGTCAAGAACACTTACCTAAAGTCCAGGAACGAATGCTATAATAGTTAAGACATAGGCACTCGGGCTGTATGGCATATAAATGCACTCGCCCTCGGGCGAGAACCCCTCGCCTATGTCTTAACTACTAAATATAGACCTTTTACTCTTCATACTATGTTAAGTTTCAGTTTGTATGAGACAATGTTCTCTTTTGTTTAGGATTATTGCTGATCATCAGATCTTGTCCATGTCTGAGTCAACAACTGACATTGATGAAAGCTCCACGGATGATGAAGCTGAAAGAGATCCCCTAAACTTAACTGAAATTTTTAGTAGAGAATCTACGTTAGAGGTTGTCAAGGAAAGTGAGGCCAAGGAAGACTCTGACATGTCTGACATGTCTGATGAAGAGAATACTTCAGTGACTAATAGTGTAGATGAGAACAGTGTTATCACTTCTGAGTATACCTCTGCTAAAGAGGAAGAAGATCAATCTCAGGATATTCAAGAAGATAATGACAGTGACAATCATGATGACTATGAAGATTTGGAAGATGCTGATGAAATGGACAGGTCACGCCGTGACATGAATGATAGTGTTGCTGTAATGATGGATGTGTATGGGAGAGATGATGATAGTGATGAAGAGTCTGGCAACTATGATGATGAGCAAGCTCTCTTTCACAGAGTACCTTATGCAGATCGCTATTCTAGGGACACTTTTGAAAGCAGGAATAACATTGTATTGGAAGATATTGAAGAGCTGTCCAATGGCAACACAGGAGCTACTTATGAATCTGGTATTGTACATGACCCTTTACAGGGATCTGACAGCTCCACACATGCTGGAAGTGCTTTTCAAGAACTTTCACAACCTGTCAAGCAACAGATTACAACTCCATCACAATCATGGAGTCAGATGCATGAAGATCCACCTCACTCATACGGAGGTCCACCCTACCCACATGGAGTCCTGCCTCATCCACATGGCGGTCCATACCAGCTACATGACGGTCAATACCAGCCACATGCAAGCTCACAACCGCCATATATAGGCCCACAGCAGCCACATGGAGGCTTGATTTACCCACATGGTGTTCCACCTCAGCCACATGGAAACCCAGCACAGCCACACGGGGACCCACCTCCACTAGATGAAAGTGTACCTCAGTCACATGGGGGCCCCCCTGGAGGTCAGCCTCACCCACATGGAGGCCCACCACAGCCACATGAAGATCCACTTCTTCCACATGGAGATCCACATGGAGGCCCTCCTCAGTCACACGGGGGCAAGCCTCAGCCAATTGGAGATCCTCCTCAGCCACATGGAGGCCCACTCCAGCCACATGGAGGCCCATCCCAGCCACATGGAGGTCCACCTCAGCCACACAGAGGTCCACCTCAGCCACATGTATCCCCACCACAGCCACATGGAGGTCCACCTCAACCACCTGGAAGTCCACGTCAGCCACACAGAGGTCCACCTCAGCCACATGGATCCCCACCACAGCCACATGGAGGTCCACCCCAGCCACATGGAGGTCCATCTCGACCACACAGAGGTCCACCTCAGCCACATGGATCCCCACCACAGGCACCTAGAAGTCTACCACAGCAATATGGAGGCCCACCACAGCCACATGGAGGCCAACCACAGCTGCATGAAGGCCCATCACGGCCACACGGAGGACAACTACAGCCACATGGAGGCCTGCCCCAGTCACACGGAGGACAACAACAGCAATATGGAAGTCAGCCACAGCAATATGGAGGCCCACCACAACAATATGGAAATCTATCTCAGCAACCGTACAACTCCGAAAGATATCATCCGTATTCCTCAGGGTATCCAATGCAACAAAGCTATCAAGCTCTTCCGCAAGGATATGGAATGCCCTATGGATATCATGTGGGGCCTCCCATCTCTGGATACCCCCATTCATCTGAAGCACCCTATATGTCACATCAGTACTATCCACAGTCTATGAGGCCTGAGGATTCTTATGGTGGTTATCCTCCCCAGCCTAGCTCTGCTAGCTTGCTTTCTGCAGAATCTCAAGGTTTGTGATGTTAATTTGCTCTGAGTGAAGAATGTGACACTGTGTGTACTGATTAAAGATTGAATGCTTAATGACATGTACATCATTATTGTCAGTTTGTTTAATACGGATAATTTTTGTATTGTAGTATAACTTATGTGTATGTAGGTAATGGTTTGGATAGTTGATTGTCAATCGGCAATGACATTAATTGGTTATATGGGGTGAAACCGTAGGCATTGACGAGTAACAACTAAAGCTCTTTTGTTTTGCAGGTTCTCACCACAGTCAAGGAGGAGCAAGTGAAAAGGCCTTGTGTATGACAACAGAAGAGATCATTTGCTGGTTAGAGGATATTGGTCTTGGAGAGTATAAAGAATTCTTTGAAAGTCATGACATTGATGGATCACTATTGGGTGATCTAAATGCAGATGATCTGAAAAGCAAGGGAATGGATAATTCTTTTGATTGCAAGAAACTACTGTCAAAGTTCCGTAAAATTTAACTTTAATTTAGATATTATATAGTACATCTGATTGTACATGCGCAGATGTATCTATTAATAAGTCAGATTTAGTAGCTTTTAGAATTAATATATAGGGTTTCACCAACACAAATCAGTATAAAGTGTACGTACGTAGTTGCCCTTTAATTGTTAATAATTGCTCATTTGACAAGAACATATGCATATAGTTTAATATGGTGGCCCATAAGTACACCTGTGGTGGCCCAGAAGGACAACGAGCCGATGTCCGGGCCGATGTTGCACGAGCCGATGTTGCACGAGTCGATGTCCAGCCTATGGTGGCCCAGAAGGGTAACGAACCGATGCGCGGAACGGTGCACGGACCGGTGCACGGACCGATGCACGGAACTATGGTGGCCGAGAGGGGTCACGGGGCGAACTCAGTAAGCCGGGCCGAGATATGGTGGCCCATAAGTACACCGGACTGCGCGTTCCGGCTTCCGAATTCCGAACTCCGAGTTACGGACTCCGAACTCCGAGTTACGGATTCCGAACTCCGGCTTCCGAATTCGTGCGAAAACTCCGCATTCCGGAATTTGGATTGCTAAAAAAGAAGCGCCATGATACTGACGTCATCACACAAAGTACGTATGCTTTACGCTAGATACGAGGATCATGGCGTCGTCTGATTCAGATTTTGATGATCGTAACCAAAGCGAAATTAGCAGGAAAGGAAAGGAAATCGCCAGATCTTTTTTCGATATCAGTGCCAAATGCAAAGATCTCGGTAAGGAGTTTTTGGAAAAAGCCAAGTCCAACGACGGAACCAGTAAACAGAGTACTACTAGTGAAGTAGTCACTGGCGGGAAGCGACGAGCCATGAGAGACATCGATATGGCAAAATCTATGGCCAAAAAGAAGAAAAGTGTGAGCTGTCCATCAAGTTTAAAAGGAGAAGCAATTCATAAGAATATGGCCGTAAGTTATTCTACCAATACCGAGATAGATAAATAGCAAAACGGATCAACTCATGCAAGACAATCTAAAATTCAAAAATGCATGCATGTATTTGCACTTTTATTAGGCTACATGCGCAAATGTCATGTTATGAGCCAGAATTCAAAAGAATTAAATATATTAACTTCAATTATTGATCAATTTCTGCACACAGATATCCATTTGCCAGATGGATAGGTGTAAGAATGGTCTGTACCGAAGGGTGAGAGGAAAGGAATATGTTGAGTTGCTAGCAAAAAAATCTGATTCCTATGATCGACTTCTAGAAAGGGGGAAAGATAAACTTAAGATGGAACACCCAGCCATTATCTTGAGGGCTAGTGGAGCAATAGTAGATAATTCAAGGCTATGCATAGATGGTCAATCTCAGCCTTGGACACTGGGGAATTATATTAGACATTTACATATGTGCCCTGAAAAGCTAAAATTGGGGATTGCCAGGCAAAGTTGCAGGGAATCAGACAGTGAAGATGAATCAGACCTAGAATCTGATAGTATCTGTGTTGGAAAGGTGAGTAAAGAGCATACATGGATGGCATTATATACAGATAATCCGACTATGAAATATGTGTGGCATTGTATAGGTGTAGTTTTAATTTCTGTGTGTTGCCATGTATTGATTCAAATTGATTATTTGTAGCATTCTATTAATTATTGGGATCAGCCATTCAGAATCAGATTCTGTTAAATATATATTATTTTCCGAATCATTGAAACTAAGACATCTCATAAGCCCTTGGAACGTTCATTAATCGTGAGTTTTGATAGCTCAAATTGATGTTTCACTCACTAAATGAGTATATTAATATGGGATACTTTTTATAGGCACTGCCACAGGCAGCCCCTATCTTATTTTCATTACCAATTCTGGATCCAAAGTGAAATGCTCTAATCAGTACTATATATATGCCACAGGAAGTAGGTGAATAAAAATGAAAGAAAAGAAGACTTTAACAAGCAACAGTTTATCTCTGCAACAGTGGTAGCAGGTTTACGAAGGAGTTTTATCTTTCAGCTTTGTATTTTCGCCTTTGTTGCAATTTTGAAGACAATTCGCTACATTTTGG
>CAUJGJ010000072.1:1482500-1507500 GCA_963170055.1 Halisarca cf. caerulea | reverse complement strand
ATATATATATATATATATATATATATATATATATATATATATATATATATATATATATGCCCCATTTATAAATATATAAATATTGAGTGATTACTCATCATTCAATTTCAAATTTTCTTCTTTACTGCCCGAGTACATTCTGGACACCAAGCTTCCAATCCATGAAGTTGCTCTCCAGGTTTGGAGTAGCTCCTCTCATGCTAATCCACCCTCCGGTTCAGCCTCCATTAAACAGAAGTGCTGGGATGCTCCCATCATCATAGCTACATTCGACTCCCTATTCCGGAATGCTGATGCTAGATCCCGAGCCCGCCTCCTAGCCTCCTCTGAAAAGGAGTCAGGTGCTTGGCTGATGGCTCCTCCAATCTCAGCAGTTGGTTTGAGACTAGACGATGAAACCATTCGAGTAGCTACGGGGATGCGTGTTGGTTCATCTCTGAGCGAGCCACATTCTTGTAAGAATTGTGGAAAAAGTGTTGATGAATCTGGCCTACATGGTCTCAGCTGTTGGAAAAGTCAGGGACGCAGAGCACGCCATTCAGAGCTCAACCAAATTATCCACAGATCTCTGGCAGCTATCCAGGTTCCCTCCACTCTGGAGCCCCCGGGCCTCTACAGATCTGACGGCCGTAGACCTGATGGCCTCTCATTGATTCCTTGGTCTCAAGGTCGATCTTTGGTGTGGGATGCAACATGTAGGGACACCTTCGCTCCATCCTACCTGCACCTCAGCTCCGTCAAAGCAGGCGCAGTTGCTCACGAGGCAGCTGCACAAAAATGTCGATTATACAGTGAGCTTTGCACCACACACAAATTTATCCCCCTGGAATTTGAAACCTCTGGGGTATTCAGTCAAGACTCGCTTGCCTTCCTCAAAGATCTTGCACTCCGCAGTCGTCAACTTAATCATGACCCTCTTAGTTACCTCAAACTTTGTCAAAGAATCAGTGTGTGTATTCAAAGATTTAATTGTGCTTCGGTCCTAGGAACATGCTTGTAATTCATTGCTACTTTTGTTTTTCGTTATTGCTGTTGCTCATTTGCCTGTTCGTCACTTCCTGTCCTGTCTATTTACCTTACTTGTAGTGGATATCAATTTGTAATAATAAAAAAAAAAAATTAAAAAAAAAAAAAAAAAAAAAAAAAATTATATATATATATATATATATATATATATATATATATATATACAGTACATACAGAACAGTGGGAAAAAAACTAAGAAACAATTACACCCTCTCGGTCCCCTTTTCTTCAGTTTGGCTATCCATGACATGGTATCAAGCCTAAAGTCACAGTTCCGTGTGTTTTATCTGGATGATGGGACCTTGGGAGGCACTTTGGAGGAGGTCAAAGAAGATTTACATGTTTTGGAGAGTGCAGCTGAGCTTTTAGGTCTTCATCTAAATCATAGCAAATCAGAGGTCATCTGTTCTGACACCCAAACTAGATCCTCCATGCTCACTGTGTCTCCTTCTTTTCATTGTGTAGACCCAGCCAATGCTACCCTCCTGGGTTCACCCATAGGGGGAATTGAGTCCGTCGATTCCACCCTGTCTTCCAAAAAGGACTCTCTGCAACTCCTAGGGGAGAGATTGAAGCTTCTCCACGCCCATGATGCTCTCTGCCTCTTGAGGAGTGCTTTTTCCCTTCCTAAGGTGTTGTACATCTTGCGCTCAGCCCCTTGTTTCAGATCCATGATACTCTTAGAGATGGATGATCTCCTGAAGTCTCTGCTGGAGAGCATCTGTAACGTCCAACTCAGTGATCGGGCTTGGACTCAGGCCTCATTGCCAGTGAAGGCTGGGGGACTGGGGATTAGGAGTTTTGCCATGCTGGCACATTCAGCTTTCCTCGCATCTGCTGCTGGCACCTCTGAAATCTCCAACTACATCTTACCCCCTCCCCTGAGATGCAGCATGTGCCCATTCAGAGCAGAAGCACTGCAAGCCTGGTCCCAGGGTCACGGAGAAGAGCCTCCAACGGGCTCCAATATCTCAGTTCAGAAAGCATGGGACAATCCACATATTGAGGCATCTTTCAACTCCCTGCTTGTTGGTGCTGACCCCCCTTCTAAAAGTCGCCTTCTGGCTTCTCAGAGAAGAGAATCTGGGGCTTGGTTATGCGCTCCACCGGTGTCAGCCCTAGGCCTGCGAATGGAAGATGAAACAGTGCGGATTGCAGTGGGTTTACGCCTAGGCGCTCCTCTGTGCACCCCACATAACTGCTTGCAGTGTGGGGATCCCGTGGATGAATCAGGCTATCATGGTTTGAGCTGCCGTAGAAGCATTGGCCGTCAAGCACGTCACGCTGCCCTTAATGACTTGGTGAAGAGAAGCCTCACTGCAATTGACACTCCAGCCCTTCTGGAGCCACCGGGTTTATTCCGTTCAGATGGAAAGCGTCCTGACGGGGTAACAGTAATCCCTTGGAAGAGCGGGAGAGCATTAGTATGGGATGTAACTTGTGCTGACACCTTCGCCACTTCATATGTCTCTTTGGCCTCAACTGGAGCTGGCCAGGTTGCAAACCAGGCAGAACAAAGGAAGAGGCAAAAGTACAGTGATCTGGCCACAAGGTGCTACACATTTGTTCCAATTGCAGTGGAGACTTCTGGGGTCTTTGGGGAGGAAGCCATGCAATTCTTCCGGGAAGTGGGACGTCTGACCAGATTGAAGTCCAATGACCCCAAATCTTTTCAGTATCTATGCCAGAAGATCAGTGTATGTATTCAAAGATTTAACTCTTCAGCAATTTTAGGTAGTAGTAATGGTTAGTCTTTGCTTGTTTTTTTTTTTTTTCGCTTGAAGCATTACATATATATGCAGTTTTAGTCGTACTTTAATTATGTACCTATGTACGTATGTATAATATGTGTAATATATATCAGGTTGTTCAATAGTATATATATATATATATATATATATATATATATATACATGTATATATATATGTGTGTGTGTGTGTGTGTGTGTGTGTGTGTGTGTGTGTGTGAGTGTGTGTGTGTGTGTGTGTGTGTGTGTGCCAGTGTATTGTGGTAATGTGGTGTTTGATCATTTCTCTTGACTAGCTCTTTATACTCAAAGTGTCTGTGGGGCATACTACGATATCTCAGAATTGAAGTCACGTTTGGATATATTTGTTGAAAAATCAAAAATGCACTACACATTTTTGGATGCTGACAATGTGTTTTATCCAGAAAGATGGGGCTACAAAGTAGCTAGCTTGAAATTACGTAAGTGGACCTCACTAATTTTATTGTTCAACTTGAAAATTAGTATGCAATTTAAGTGATGATATCATCCTGGACCTTTTTTACAGAAGGCGATCTCCTTTTGTCCCCTGGCGTATCTGATCCAAGGCCTTATCATCTTGAGGTCAAAGGGGCCATAGACTATAAGCGTAAGTCGCACATTAATTTTAATATATATATTGAACAATATTAAATGAGTAATATCTGGTTCTTCACAATTTTTGACAATTAAGTAAATTACAGTATTATTATAATATACTGTAACAGCATTAAATTCTACTAATTGTGTTTATAGCTCTGTTTGTGGCTCATCAGTCCCCATCCCCTGTGAAAGTTGCCTGTTTCCAGGAAACCTGTCCTGTATTTTGCCTTGGGTCCAAGCATGATATCAATACCTGGTCCAGTTACAAGTGGAGACTTTACGAAAGTCATTCGGAATTCATCGATTCTCCAGTGATTTATGTGAACCAGCCAGGTCTGTATTCGTGTGCTGTTACATACGGAGATGAAATGGCTGAAAGTAAAGTAATCAGTGTGGAAATAGATCCAGGTAATGCATGTATGTAATAATTAGTCACTATATAGAAGCAAATGCTTTGTACTTAATATTAGTAGTTAGTATATATACATTATTTTGCATATACCAGAGGCATACCCATGCATGCAGGATTTTAAATTGTTTCTATACTGAGGCACAACATGCATCATGATTGATTATACTGTGTTTACATAGTATTATCACTTATTTAAGTATATTTATAAAAAAATGAATGTAGATCTTTACAGAGCACTGTACTGGACAGAAGCTACAGCAACTCCAAATGACTCAGACCCAGTGATTATTGATGTTGACCAATTCTTAAAGCTAGATTATGAGGGTACATGTGCTGAAAAGTATCCCAGTGAGTTTGGTGAAGCTAAAATACATACGACATGCATTATTCATTTTGAAAATACATTCACTATTACTGTATATGAACACACTATCTCTATAAAGTCAAACACACGCACTTAAATTGAACTTATAACCAATTCTTGTTAGCTTTAGTCATGCAGACTCTACATAGAGATGTTCGTATGGAGATGACCTGTATATATAATGCTGTAACAGTATAAGGGTATTATAGGTGGCTTAATGTATAATATTATAATTGCAGCTATACTTGCTATTTTCAATAATTATTATTAACAGTGATTTGCCCTATATAGTTTGGGAGCTGCAGTTTGATTTGTCAGATTCTACTTACTACACAATCCTGTCCAAGAAATTGCACGTACAAGTGTCATAGGTGGCGGAAATGGTGCGGCTAGCACGGCTATGGCTAAACCAATCACTAATGAGTAGGGACTGAGCTGTATGAAACCTACCGTATTTGTAGCAGGAAGTTGTTACTGTCTACTGAATACAAGTGGTTTTCTCCTTTAGTGGCAATCCACTCTCTGACAAATATTACACAATTCTAAACTATCTTGTCAAAACTGCACTTTTTAAATGCCTACAAAAATTGTAACTCTAACCAAATTGCTTCTTGCATGAAATGCCATTTTGTAGCAGTTTGTCATGATGACAGCCGGATTTTATTGTGGGCTGGAAGATGCTGAAGACGTTGATACCCATGCATTACTGCTAATTGAAAAATAATCACATATTCCTGAGGAATGTTCACAGCATGACATCACAGATCCAACCCAAGCCATACCAAACAAAAATTACTCCCTCTGCCACAGAGTGTCCAATTATAAAGCTAGCAGTGCATGGTATTTCTGCATTCTTTCTCTCAATGCAGAAGAAAAGTCAAACTTTCTTCCCACTGAGGCAGGTAAGAGTGGTAGCCTTAGACAAGATGTAAAGCTTAGCACTGCAAATGTGTCAGATTCCAGAACAGTGTGTGCGAAAGGTACTAAGCATTATATTATATTAAAATTAAAAATACCTCCTAGTATGTTGATTATTATATTAAAGCACTAATATATACTTGAATATAGGATCAGCTTCAAGTATGGAATTTGGTTCTGATAAACTGAGTGAAGCAACTGACTTTTTCAATCCCAATAACCTCATAGGAGAAGGAGGCTTTGGACAAGTATACAGAGGTGTTTTGCGCTACACAACTGTTGCCATTAAGATCTTGACTGAAGTAAGTGCAAGGCTGCCTCCCATGTATGCATATATATATATATATATATATATATATATATATATATATATATATATATATATATATATATATATATAGTGAATTAAGTGGAACAGAATGTAAGAATTTTATTATGTACGCAATGTCATTCATAATCTACTATAATGTTTCAGACTGAGTATTTATTGTGTAGTATCATCTAATACTATTGTATTATACTGAGTCTCAATGATAGGAAGGTAAGAGAGCCCTTGGAGATCAGTCACAAACTGTTGCAGAGCTTCATTCAGGTGGCAACATTTGTAATCCATTCACATCTGAAATTTGTGCACTTACGAAGTAAGTAAAATGGACTCATGAGTGTAGACTTGTAGAAATTTAAAGCTGGTATATATATACCCTGCAATCCAATGCAATCCCTTGCAGATTCAGGCATCCTAACCTTGTCCCTTTGATGGGATACAGCCAAAATCCTCCAGCCATTGTTCTAGAATATATGGAAGGTGGAAGCCTCCATGCAGCATTACATGAGGTTCATACAGCTATATATATATAATATATATAATAGTGCAATGCCATATACATACCCATCAATGCATCCATGTATTGCTAGACCATAGGGACTTAACTTGTCATATCCATCCAGATGCCAAACATGATTAGGTCCCTTGCGAGTAAATATATTATTGTTAAAGTAATATGACAGTCATAGCTGCCGGTTAGATGATTAGTAAATTGAAATGTAATCAATATTGCACGATTCCATGTAATACCTGGCAGGCGTACACTCTTCTCTTCAATCTTCTGCTAGCCCTCATCTTTGTCCCATCAGGATCTACTCTCGCCATGATTTTCATCATTTCATTCCTAGTGTATAAATTCAAATGCATGCATGCTCAGTCACTGTGGATCACCAGATGATTTTATTAATAATTTGATTAACATACAATATAACTTAGCAACCGTATATTACCTTGTGACACAAAAATGATATTTTGTCTTTAATATATGCCACACAGTGCGATATCCAAGCAATCTTCTTGAAGAGACAAAGTTTCTCTATAATTATTATACAATAGTATGCCAGTAAATACATAATTGTGATAAATATGGTAATTATAATAGTATACTTATGTCAGTACATGAATGATAAACTACATATATCCAACCCATGAATACTATATTAACTGAAAACATTATATCTTTGTGACAGTACGCTGCAGGGCAACATACACATGCAGATATACTTTTCACTAAATTAAATAAATAATGACATAAACATGTGACAGTCATTGATTTTGTACCAAAACTATCTGTTCTGCCAGATACTTGTCTGAATTTCCACGACTTCCTTTGCGGCCGAGCCCAAGCTTGCGCAGATAAAGCTTGAGCCATGATAAGCTTTAAAATGGAATCAGAAATTAACTGGTACAATGAAGACTTATAATATTAGTATTAATTTAAAATAAAATGTGTGAATAAAATCATAACATTTTAATTAGTATACCTTCTTTGTATCCCATGACACAATTGCAGTCTTTTCAAAATTGTCTTATATGGGCAACCAGAAAAGAAACACTTCTCTATAACATCTGCATGTGATGCAAGATAATGACCAGTATCAATATATAAAACACTATCATAATGTGACCATGCATGTATTATGATTTACATTATAATACATCATATTCTATAATTCATGATAAAAATGTCCATTTACAGGACATCTGTGGAATGTCTGTACAGTGTTTGTTGCCATAATTGGGGATCTTCATCAAAGTGGACCAGCACTTGGGAGCCCTAGGCTATCTCCTTCCAAAGGAATACACAAATTTAAAACTTTCAAACGATTTCACAACAATGGCGCACCAAAATGTCTCTTAATACTCTCAAGACCGTCTTACCTGGCCTGCATGGGGTGGATTAATTTAGGGGGAGGAGTGCATTGGGTTCTGACCTCATCCTTTTACAAAGAAACGTTTTAAAATACCATGACAATAATCTTCATTTTGACCCAGTAAGTTCAAACAATAAATTGTGCATGGTGCAACTCAGCTCTTTGCTTCTATATAGAAAGGAATTATCATGATGCAATGATCATAATTATTATACAGTTACTATGATATTTGCAGCTCTTTGGCCACATGGTACTCTTTATGAAAAATATACAGTTAAAAAATAATAAAATATATATGCTTTTTAAAAATTAGTTATAAATACAAAAAGAGCCAGAAAACATTACCAGAGTTTATACTGACACTTTTAAATGAGGGCAGACATGAGTCCCAAGTATCTAAGTCTCTGTGACACTGTACATTCATGGCTGATGTGGCAATTAAATAACAATAAAATTAAATAATAATATGATGATGATGATGATGATGATGAACAAATTTAAAACAAATGAAAATGTGGACTTTAAATTAGTCTAAGACTTAAATTAACAAGAACATTGTCAAGTAACAAGTGTGCCAGATAACAATGAACACATCAACTATGATCACTGCATGCACAAAACTTACGACACCACTGACAGCAACAACAATAAACACAATGTGATTGAAAACACAATTTCAAAACATTTAATACCTATAATAAACTAATGATCAGTCTACAGCTGCATTATAATAACAATAATACAATTTGATTTAACGTAAATATGATTGGCAGTAGGTTTACCGTATATGATAGACTGATGAAAAATCAGTACGACTGGCAAATCCGCTGCAACGTGCCTCAAATCTACTAGCTGCAACCTTCTCCCCTAGTAATAATAATAATGCTTGCCTTTTATGATATGATCGATATCGTCCGTCATCTTTAATTTGGGTCTCAATAGTCAGCCATCTTTGTGTCACATACAGTATTGTGATATATGTATCATCTGCAAGCTGTAAAGCTCTTATTAGGCATATTAAGTCAGCTGCCAGTCTACAGCTTTTATTTCGGTTGCTATTTTGCTGTTTGAGTACTGATTTGCATAGCGTACCGACCGATCGTCGAGTACCATCGCGTAGATAATCGGGATTGCCGAATTGGTATAATGTAGGGCTAACGAGTCATTGGTCCGTGCACCGTTCCGTTCTTCGTTCTGTTCATCATTCCGTTCATCGTTCCGTGCGTCGGTCCATGCATCAGCCCATTGTCCTTCTGGGCCACCATATCAAGCGCTTTTGGACATGATCTTAGTACAATATAATGCAGCGTTAACAGCTCATTTCATCATTATCTCGGCCCGGCTTGTCATCTCGGCCCGGCTCGTCATCTCGGCCCGGCTCGTCATCTCGGCCCGGCTTAAGCAATTCGCCCCGTGACCCTTGTCGGCCACCATAGCCACCATAGTTTAATACTACACGCAGGTGTGACATGTCCCGTATGCATGTGAGATCTCAACAAAATGGCTGCCCGAAAGTCGGCTGAAATCAGTTTTTTTCTTAGACGATGGTAGGAAAGTGGCTTTTGAGTGTATCGTGTGAACAAAATGGCACAAGTTGAAGCCGTTTAATTTACATCATTTACACTTCAGTCAAAGATTCTTGAGGTTACTTTTGCTTTCTAATGGGCCGTGAAACTTTCAAGTGTGCACGATACTTCTCATCATTTTGTTTAAAGAAGGGAAAAAGGGACGTCTATAGCATGACCAGCTTTTCGAGAAACTGCTGCTATACAGAACAATGGTGCAGGGACCTAGTGTGTATGTACTACCTGAGCCTGATGTAGCTGTGGATGTACATGTCTAGTGCTAAGATTTTGCGGATTAAAAATTTCGCAAATGTTGGGATAACTGCAAAATCCGCGAAAATATTACTCCGCGAAAACTTCACGCTATACGGTATACAGGTATATAGGTGCATGTTATTATGCATATCTGTGGATAAGTACGTATGTACTGTGCATGCTTTAATTTTTGTATGGTTTTATACTCGTGGTATTCGTGGATTGGAAATCCCCTGTGAAAGCATAGACATTCTACTTCACTATGTTGAAAGTTCACGCCAATGAATATTTAGATCAGGCTCTTGTGCAATGGCAAAACATGGCTGTCCACTAATAAGAAATGCAATATTTGCAAAAGTCGATATCCATAAAAGTTTCAATTAACCCATGAAAATTAAAGGGTTTTGTACAGTGGGAAATTTTCACGGGGTAAAATTTTCCTGTATGGCTTTTTTTTCCAAATTTTGTGGATAATATTTTTGTGGATCCCTAGAATTTGGAAAACCATTTTTTCTTATGTGATGGTAGGAAAGTAGCTTTTGAGTGTATCGTGTGAACAAAATGGTACACGTCAAAGACGTTTACACCATTTACTAATAGACTTCAGTCAAAGATTTGAGATTACTCTTGCTTTCTAATGGGCTATGAAACTTTCAGGTACATGTGCACGCTCTGCATGACCGTCTTGTTTGAAGAAGTGAAAAAATGACATATAGCACGACCAGCTTTTTGAGAAGCAGCCAACAAAATGAACCGAAATTAAGTGCAATTACTAACAACAGCGTCTGACTGCTGCTGCACAAAAGATCAATGATGCAGGGTCCTAGAGTGTATGTACAACCGGAGCCCAACTTAGCTGTGGATGTTTAGGGCTAAGATTTTACAAATCAAAAATTTCACGAATGCTAGGATATCTGCAAAATCCACAAGAATATTGCACAGCATAAATTATAGTATAATATATTTCTATCCCATTTTGTGAAATATCAAAGGAAAAACTGGGAATGTTTATAGGTTACTACACCCCTCCGAGGGAGGTATTGTATGTACTGCTCAAGCTCCGAGGGTGAGTACAGTAAATACGTTACCTCCCAAGCAAGGCATGTAATAACCTGTTCATTGCTAAAGAAACACTTCAACAGCTCCTAGAAGGGGATCCGTTCACTAAATTTCATCTCCAGGTACTTCAGGGTGTCAGTACGTACATATGTCGATGAAGAATAAAAAATCGATATCGTTGTGGATGAAATGGTTTAGAAGAGTTTAGTTGCGGGTTATGTACATACATGTTTCAACTTTCAGACTGTAGTTGTTGGAGAAAGGGTCTCTGGACATCATAAATCTTCTTTGAAAGCCTGTGCGAAGCTTGCTACTTTTTGGAAATCTTTAAGTTTCTGAAAAGCGGAGGAACGGTGAAGCTTTTTCCAAGCACTTGTTACTATTTTTAGCGTAAAGCTGGTTGCTTTCTGTCACTTCACACGCTTGATTGATTCTTATAACCTTAGGGCGCTTAAAGTCGACAGTAAGTAATCTTCCATCTGTGCACGTGCACGGATGAAAAAATATCATACAGTGGAGTCTCATTATAACGAATCCCAGGGGTCACTAAAAATTCCTTGTTATATCAGAATTCACTACCACCAGCTAAATTACCATAGTAGAACATTAAGTGGGCCACATAAGACTATTCACTGTAACAGAAATTCACTATAAGAGTGTTCTTTATAACAAGATTTCCCTGTATTTCCTGCCCAAGCGGCTCCTTTGATGTATGACGTCATCAGGAGATAAATGGTAGTTATCACACGGGTAATAACTACCAGGCTGTTAATAGAGCCAATTTGGTGTTAACGAAATCAATTATTGTCAATCAAGTGTACAAATTGAAAATCAATTTGCATGGGATATAGAAGTCAGTTCATGGTTTAAAAGTTAGCCATGCAATAACTATTACAATGTAACATACTGTATAACCAGAAATATTGGTGGTCATTTTATTTTAGCAGATTGGCAGTTTGATCAAGTACAGCCAACATAATATGCGGCAATATTTTCTGTACAAGACTGACTTTTCCTGCAGTTGGAATTTTGTGAATAGCCACTTATATAAAACAATTCACTCTTTTACTCTACAAATGTAATAGATTATCCTAAGTATCTCTAAAGAATTAAAATGAAATCAAGAATGAAACAGTAAGCGAGCAGAAATCTTGAAAAACTTTTCAGTTTTGTACAAAATTCAATCAAAGACTCCATTTTAGTAGCTGTGGCTATGAAGATTATCATAGCCTAAGCAGACCAACTGCCAAAGTAAAAACCGCTAATGCCTAAAGAGCCCAAAACTACCAACAATCCTTTCCACCAATATTGCCGGTTATATGGTACCCTTTTTTGCATCTGAAATTAAGAAATCTTTCTTTATTTGTACAGTATCTATGTAAATGCCTGATTTTTAACATTATGTAAACTTTGTTATTCTTACTATGTAACCATAACATTTGATGTTATATAATCTTGCCATTAGACAAAGTAACTTTGTCTTCAATAATGAGCTTGCTGATGTTCATGAACAACTCAAAGGCTGTTTTCAGGTTTGTTTTGGGACAGTGATTTTCTTTATCTATATTTCCATTATGTGTATTTATATGCTCATGTATAGCATATTTATAATACATGCTATTGATTTTGAAAGCAGATCATATTGCATGCCCTAGTATTGTCACCCTATTGACCGATTAATGTGTACATAAATTTAATAATTTCAAAACATTTGCCAGTCATCTATGGTCAGCCATTGCATTAATATGCAGAATTTTAAACTTATTTTTTAGTCTGTATTTTTATCATTGCTATTTAGAACACTAAAGAATCTTTTGCTTCCCACAAGAAGGACATCTTCGCTCACTTCCATAATGCAGATCATGCCCTTCTTGAATGTATTGTGAGGGGGCTGCTCTTGGTAGCTCATCATTTGACTCAGGAAAAGGTACATATATATACTGTACTTTGGGATGTGCATGCTTGATGTAAATATATAATCTGTGGTTTATACTGTATGGGCAGAAAATTCCAAGAGTTCAAATTTTCGAGAACCCTGAAATTTTACATTTTTGGAATTTTCCATCTTTGGAAATTTTTGTCAGTATTACATTTTGCCTCCCTACCCAAAAGTAGTTGTGGGGCCAAGGGTGGCAAACCATTTGAAGAAGGCATCAAACATCAAAGTTATGGCGGACTTCTATTCTATCTACAGTGCAGTTAGTCTGTTCGAGGGTACAATGCTAACAATAATTCAGAAGTGGGCTATAGTTAATGATAATAATAATAATTTCTTGTTTTAACTGGGTGGTAACCTGAGGCTACTACTGAAGCCCCCAGTATCCCTTACACTTGTTCACACACACATACAATTAAAATGTATCAAATTCAAGTTAAATTAGTTCGATGGCTGCAGTAGGTCATCTTCGCATCTGTTCTCAGGTTGTTGGTAAGGGGATGCAGGGAAATGAACACCTAATGGCACACAGGTGGAATGGTGCCCTCTGCTCACTGCTTAACTTCCAGTGCCAACCTACCACCAGCACCCCCCCCCCCCCCACACACACACAAATTGCAGCCAGTTAATGCTACAAGGTGTGAGACAACCCTATACTATGAGTTGAGTTTTAGCTGCCCTGTGATCACTGCCATAGTGCATAAAAATAAAAATCTCCAACTTTTCTATAGCTTTCTATAGCTTCCACAAGGACTCAAATAAATCAACAATGTCGTTGTCATCTGTTAAGCCAGTCGCTCTCCCGTTGTGCTTTGTACCTGGGATTAATATTCGAAGGTTAGGAATGACTCATGAGAAATGTGAAAATAAACCACCCCCGAAAAATTCTACCACTATGGTAATGTATGTAAGTGCAGTCAGAGCAAACCATGATAATGTGTGTTTGATTATTACATGAGGTTCTTAGTATAAGCAATGGATTTTAATGCTATAGCATCCGTTACCATGGTAATGGTACGATTATACAGCAATTTTATAATGTATAAAACATGGGTGTCTAATTAACTTGTCGTGAGTTTATAAATGGAAACTTGTGTTTTCAGACTAATACCTTTCTGTAATGTTCCTTGAAGAGCTTTCCAAAGAAATATGCTATAAATCCTACCAAAAAGAGGCCAATCTTTGCCACCGCAAGAAGAAAACTTAGCATTGTAGCTGAGAAAGTTTACTTTGGGGATTCTTACTGCCGATTCCCCTCGGAAATTCAATACTTGTCATTCAAATTGCTTCATCAATTTCCTGAAAGTCAAGATATACTTGCTCAAAGTCCACGAACAGATGCTATAGTAGAGTATAGTTAAGACATAGGAATCCAGGTTGTATGGCATATAAAATGCACTTGCCCTCAGGTGCTTCGCACCCTTGGGAGTTGCATACAGTCCTCGCGTGCCTATGTCTTAACTACTACACAATTTTTACATGCATGGTACATTAGGAGAGTGTAGAGTGAGTAAAAGTGATCGAGGTAGTTGTATGTAACACAAAACATGAGTAATAAGAGAGATAATAAGGAGGAATAATCTTTAATGTATTTGCTCAACAGAAGCCCGAAGACTGGAGTGAAAGACCTCTTTGTCAATTTGTGACACATGTTCAAGAATCCCTGCCGAATATGATGAATATGACCAGGTAGGACGTTGTTGCCTTGTGAATATTTAAGAAATTGTTGCACACTTAAAATAATAGATTTGAAATATGCTAATGCAGTTCAGCAAATTGTTTGGTGGGCCATATACATATTTTCCCAGTTTAACACATTGTGCATGTATAATATGTAACATGTCCACTTTCCAAAAATAATGGAATGAAGCATGGCTGCTGTAAACCTTTACTTTCATGGCTAGGTTTTGCACTGAAACTGTGTTTAAGTTCAGAATCAAAAGGTATCACCAGATTTCTTTATTATACGAACTTTGATATTATTAAGGTTTTATATCCTACTGGTAGTTTGTAACCACACCAAATAGAAGTAAAGTCGGGGTTGATTTCTGTTGAAATTAGGATATCTTTTTGAGCACAGCTTGTATGTAGACATGTTACACCCATGTGATTACAGCTAGATGATTTTGTGTACATAACATTATTAATAATTTGTCACCATAATTGTAAACCACTTGTTTCGAGGAGTGCCTTTTATACCTTTGAAAGAAATTTGCTAGATGGAAAAGCTAAGCATTCCCAATTAAAGGCAAAATGGGTTCTACTCCACCATTTGAAAATGGCAGACTTGTATTGGGATGGCTTTGTACTCTTATGTGGCGACCCCTTAAATTGTGCTATATTGTGTCTGTGGAAAACTATAGAATATGTTTGGCCTATAGGCATACATCCAGTGGTAAATAGGTTGTGTGTTAAAATATTCCAATATATTTCAAGTAAATTTGCACAAGACCTTAGTCCTGTATTACAAGAAATCATTTAAAATAGAAAAGGAATGATGATTGATGATGTGATATTTTCAACGATCCCATGCTTTATTTTAGGTCAACTGATTTGCGTATATTGGAAAACCTGAAAGTTAGATTTCTTGAAGATGTGCTGGGATTATTTGTAGAGTGGATGGAAACTGGTTTTTCAGATTTTCATTCTCTTCCTCTTGGAACAAAGAAGGATCCTGAGTCTTCCCAAGCTGTTTATGAGTTCCTTGAGAAAAAAGCTAATGAATGTACGTAAGTGTTATACTCTCTCTTTATTAAAATTATTTTGTCAACATCTTGAATCGAGATATGCCTAATATTATTATTAGCCAGATTTGGCTACATATTTTGTATTTTTCCAAGTATAGTCTGACTTGCGTGTACATAGATATGAAAATTAAACATGCGTTGTATTAATTTTGTATTTGTACTTGATGTACTTATGAGCATTTGCTAAACACATTTTATCTAAAGTAGCTGCCCTTGCCCTTAGCCCTGTTTACACATATTATATCGTATTTTACGGAGTATAAGTCACACCAGGGTTTTGAACAGTATATATTATCATTTCATCAGCCAAAATGAACTATCCGGGGCACAAGTTGCACCTCATATTTTGCCAGTAAAGTTTAGGCATCAAAACTTCAACTTACCCCATAAAATACAGTACATACATAGTTTGGTAAGCTTGTTGCTTGTAAAATTTGTACATAGACAGATACCCTTGTCAACAGATAGTAAGGTGAATACTTCCTTGAATCCATCAAAACGTAATTTCAAAGCTGCTACCATTAATTTATGTTCTTGTTGAAACAGGGCCTTAGCCTTATCAACCCTGGTTGACATTCAGGTCTTCTACATACTATATAACATGCATATCTTGATATATGTGTGTGCTTCTGAAGATCCAGAAACATCACAGGTCTTCTGTTAGGTGCTTGTACGTACATCCTTTTGCACATTATATTCTCTGTGTTACATACTACATATATGTAAATTTGAATGTCATATATTCAATTGCAACTTGTCTTTTCCTCAGTTGATCAGAAAGATAATCTCTGTAAATTGGAGGATGTCATTCTTCCTGATGCTATGGGACTTACTATGGGAGACTTTGAGGTGATTTTTAGTAACCAGAGCCCATAAATTTATTTATATGAAGGACATTGCTTGTTATTAAGTATATTATAATGTGAAAACTGATCCTGTGAAATATAGTGGAACCTGCTTAAAGGGCCACTGTCATGTTTTCTTTTTATTTCACATATTAACTGAAAGCCAATAGCTAGCATCCAAAATTGTACAGAAAGTTGCATGAAATGTTTCATTGAGAAAAAAATCGCTTACTTCCGGTAAAATCGCCTCCAAAATACACCATATTCTTTGGGACGTCACAAAACGTCACAGAAGGAATACTTTAGTATTGGTACGTACATAGCGCTTGGATAGCAAAATCGTTACTTTCGTGATCGAAATTGTGTGACACTTCAGTAACATTTAGCTCAGGGTATAGCAGAACATTGTGTGATAGTATGACTCTTCACAAATTATAAAGACAAGTTATTAACTTGTACATTCTTCATAGTGAACACACCAACCAGAACCATTGGCTAGGGTAGAAAGTATACTAACACTCAGAAACTCTCCTGACACAACAGAAGGGAAGAGGAGCGGTTCTCAACCCAAATATTCATCCACACTTACTCCTAAAATGACTGCCATGTGTTTCAACGCCAGTGTCAGAGATCATAAGTTAACCACTCTACACACACAAACACACACACACACACACACACACACACACACACACACACACACACACACATACACACTTCTTCTTCTGCTGCTTTCATTCCAATGAGAAATGGTGCAGGCCAAGTTCACTGAATCCTTGATAAAGGGGTGTGCATTCTCTGATGGCAGAAACGTTCGTGATTGTGAAGACCTTGTCTGTTGAATGTCTGGAGACAGGACTGACATTGGCCAGTCAAGGATTGTTCGTGCTTCTGCCTTTGAAGGTTGACAAAGTCAGCATGGTTAATGGCCTTGAATCCACATCCTTCCATGTTGCAATGGAGAGCAAGGATGGATGTTGATTGCCTTGCTTCATGGCGGCGTTTCTGCTCATCTTTGAGGCTCTTCTCCTGTGCTTCCTTGGTGATGTTGAGCTTTTGTGTGGCTGCTCTGATCTTACTCCTCCACTCACTCCGATCTGTGCTATAGTCCTCCAATCATCATTCAGGTCACAGCTTCTCAAATCCCTCACAACCTGGTCATTCCACCTTTACTTCTGACATCCACACACACACACACACACACACACACACACACACACACACACACACACACACACACACACACACACACACACACACACACACACACACACACACACACACACACACACATACCCACATGCACACACACACACACACACACACACACACACACACACACACACACACACACACACACACACACACACACACACACACACACACACACACACACACACACACACACACACACACACACACACATACCCACACGCACACACACACACACACACACATACCCACATGCACACACACACACACACACACACACACACACACACACACACACACACACACACACACACACACACACACACACACACACACACACACACACACACACACACACACACACACACACACACACACACACACACACACATACCCACACGCACACACACACACACACACACACACACACACACACACACACACACACACACACACACACACACACACACACACACACACACATACACACACACATGCAACATGTACAAACAAACACATGCACACACACACATGGTATGTGTGGTGATTGACAAGCACCAGAATATGCTCATGCAACCATGGGTCTTGTTCCTAGTTACATGTAGTGGTAGCTGGTACTCTCAGTACAGTGGGTGCAGGTACACAGTATTATGCTTTTCTGTGTCCACTGTCAGGAAAAGTAACTCGGTCATGAAGATCAATAAAGTAAGTTTCCTGTGGGTTGTAGAAAGTATCTTGAATAAAAGCCGTGTATTCATTTTAGTACTAATGAACTTCTGCTATTCATACGGTCAACTTGTAGAACGTCGTACTTGTATGCAGCCTTTGCTAAGTTCCCTGCCTCAGTTAGTGCCGTTCCTAGCATACATATCTCGCAGATTGAGGCTGGAATCGATACGTTTGCACACCTATAGTCGGCTTGTTTTCGACTAGCTGGTATCAAGGGTGGTTTTGTCGTTATTGATATACAATTCATTTTAAGCTAAAACTTCTTCATATTCCAGTATAGCAGCATACTGTACACAACTAAACGGATCCTTCTATGACGTCACAACAGCTCAGCTGCAAAGCTGGCAGGAGATCGGAAATCGCCCACGCATGATTGGATTTTGGCGACTTTGCTCCTCTATAACTCGCCCACTAGAAGTCTGGACACCATGAAATAGGTATCAAACTTCATCATTTTGACTACCCTTTCGAAACAGCCAATAAAAGAAAACATGACAGTGGTTCTTTTATATATATACCTATACATACTAGGCCAGACTTCTTAATTTCCTTATACAAATGCACTAGCTTTGCAAAGCATGCATGCTTCAGACCAGCTGCCAAATTCACCATCCACTGCACCCTGTTTTGTGCATCAAATAGACAATTCACACTTGTTAGGTTATACTTAGTAGGCCAAGTCCCCATTTGGAGTTTAGTGGATTCTTTAGAAGGTATTTGTGGCCAAGAGGCTCACAGGGTATTATAACTAAACGTTAGTAGCCAAATGTGCAATGTTATTGTTTAGCAGCTGTATATTTAAATATGTCATTAAACATCTTTCAGACAACATTTGAAACTTGACACATCAACAGAATGAAAAGATAAGGCAACTTTGGTTATGTCTCATCAACAATTTACTTTAAATGTGCAATAACGGCAGTTTTTCTGAGGCCAACAAAGTCACTTGGGTTGACCTCTGCGACATTGTATTTTCTGTCCCTATGTAACATGTTTTAATATATATTTAGCTGAATCTATAGGACTCTACATATTTGCATTACAGTATTGATTATAATCAACCATACTGCTCCCATTATGCAGTATGTACCCCAGGGGAAAATGAATGAACTGTATATGAGAACATTATGAAGCTGAAAAGGATTAAGGATACTTGGCTAAAGGGCCAAAAGTACCCAAAACTAGTTATGGCCTATTAAATAGGTGGCACTGAGCCTAGTAGTCAACTTCGATATCCCCTAAAGTAATTATAAAATAAGGTCTTTTTCATGTGTACTTTTATGTATCATCAAATAATGACACATTTCTTTTCTCCTTTCAGATGCTGGTGTTTGAAAAGCCATTGAGAGAATATGTGATAAGTGTACATTTACTGAAATCAACAAGTCCTCTCTTGAAGCTTATTCCAGAAAGCATACAACTGAAGCATTATGTGCATTTTATGATTCAATTAAGGAGGTAAGTATTTTCCTATTGCAATCAGCAAATCGTAACTTAGAACTTTTGCAACCCTTGGCAATGCTTTGGGCATTCCCTTTGTTTGATAAGTTCCATAGTTGCCACCAACTTGATGAAATTTGTAGGACTGTGATAGTTCAGTTAGTAAAGTTAAAATGTCATCTTTGCAGGAATGATTTCTTGACAATATTACACACGTACTGTATCGAAAAATGATCTTGCCAGAAAAGGGAAATTGTATAGAATCAAGGTGCCCTAGGTCAAACACAAAGAAGCCAAATTTGTCACTGTATTAGCATTGTAGCCAGCTGGAGGATTAGAAAAGGCTGTGTATATACTTTGAGATACTGAGTCTGATTCAGTACTTCTTATAGGATTTAATTCAAATTTCTTTATACAATTCATTGCATGAGGTCCAAGATATCACCTCGCGAATAGATGCTGTAATGGTCACATCCCCAGACAAGTGCATTCTACATATATCATGTAGCATGATTGCCTGTGTCTTATGTATTGCAATGATACATCAGTGTAGATATGTATAAACCAAATAATGACAATTTTAATATATTATATATGTATAGCATCCATTGCCATGGTAACAGTACGATTATACAGCGATTTTATAATGTATGAAACAAGGGTGTCTAACTCGCCCTGAGTTTATACTTGGAAACTTGTGTTTTCAGGCAAATTCCTCTCTGCAAAGTTCCTTATAAAAGAGATTTACGAAGAAACACGCTACAAATCGAATCCAAAAGAAGCCAATCTTTGCTACCGCGAGAAGTGAACTTAGCATTGTAGCCGAAAAAGTCTTTTTTGGGGATTCTTACTGTTGATTCCCCTCAGAAACTCAATAGTCAATGTTCAAATTGCTTCGGCGAATTCCTAGAAGTCAAGAACACTTACCTAAAGTCCAGGAACGAATGCTATAATAGTTAAGACATAGGCACTCAGGCTGTATGGCATATAAATGCACTCGCCCTCGGCCGAGAACCCCTCACCTATGTCTTAACTACTAAATATAGACCTTTTACTCTTCATACTATGTTAAGTTTCAGTTTGTATGAGACAATGTTCTCTTTTGTTTAGGGTTATTGCTGATCATCAGATCTTGTCCATGTCTGAGTCAACAACTGACATTGATGAAAGCTCCACGGATGATGAAGCTGAAAGAGATCCCTTAAACTTAACTGAAATTTTTAGTAGAGAATCTACGTTAGAGGTTGTCAAGGAAAGTGAGGCCAAGGAAGACTCTGACATGTCTGACATGTCTGATGAAGAGAATACTTCAGTGACTAATAGTGTAGATGAGAACAGTGTTATCACTTCTGAGTATACCTCTGCTAAAGAGGAAGAAGATCAATCTCAGGATATTCAAGAAGATAATGACAGTGACAATCATGATGACTATGAAGATTTGGAAGATGCTGATGAAATGGACAGGTCACGCCGTGACATGAATGATAGTGTTGCTGTAATGATGGATGTGTAAGGGAGAGATGATGATAGTGATGAAGAGTCTGGCAACTATGATGATGAGAAAGCTCTCTTTCAAAGAGTACCTTATGAAAATTTCTATTCTAGTGACACTTTTGAAAGCAGGAAAGACATTGTATTGGAAGATATTGAAGAGCTGTCCAATGGCAACACAGGAGCTACTTATGAATCTGGTATTGTACATTACCCTTCACAGGGATCTGACAGCTCCACACATGCTGGAACTGCTTTTCAAGAACTTTCACAACCTGTCATGCAACAGATTACAACTCCATCACAATCATGGAGTCAGTTGCATGAAGATCCACCTCACTCATACGGAGGTCCACCCTACCCACATGGAGTCCTACTTCATCCACATGGAGATCCATACCAGCTGCATGGAGGTCCATCCCAGCCACATGGAAGCTCACAACAGCCATATATAGGCCCACCGCAGCCACATGGAGGCTTGATTCACCCACATGGAGTTCTACCTCAGCCACATGGAAACCCAGCACAGCCACACGGGGACCCACCTCCACTAGATGAAAGTGTACCTCAGTTACATGGAGGCCCCCCTGGAGGTCAGCCTCACCCACATGGAGGCCCACCACAGCCACATGAAGATCCACTTCCTCCACATGGAGATCCACATGGAGGCCCTCCTCAGCCACACAGGGGCAAGCCTCAGCCAATTGGAGATTCTCCTCAGTCACTTGGAGGCCCACTTCAGTCACATGGAGGCCCACCCCAGCCACATGGAGGCCTGCCTCAGCCACATGGAGGTCCACCTCAGCCACATGGAGCCCCACCACATGGAGGTCCACCTCAGCCACACAGAGGTCCACCTCAGCCACATGGAGCCCCACCACAGGCACCTGGAGGTCTACCACAGCAATATGGAGGCCCACCACAGCCACATGGAGGCCAACCACAGCTGTATGAAGACCCACCACAGCCACATGGAGGCCAACCACAGCAATATGGAGCCCCACCACAGTCACACGCAGGACAACTACAGCCACATGGAGGCCTGCCCCAGTCACATGGAGGACAACTGCAGCCACATGGAGGACAACAACAGCAATATGGAAGTCAACCGCAGCAATATGGAGGGCCACCACAACAATATGGAAGTCTATCTCAGCAACCGTACAACTCCGAAAGATATCATCCGTATTCCTCAGGGTATCCAATGCAACAAAGCTATCAAGCTCTTCCGCAAGGATATGGAATGCCCTATGGATATCATGTGGGGCCTCCCATCTCTGGATACCCCCATTCATCTGAAGCACCCTATATGTCACATCCGTACTATCCACAGTCTATGAGGCCTGAGGATTCTTATGGTGGTTTTCCTCCCCAGCCTAGCTCTGCTAGCTTGATTCGTGAAGAATCTCAAGGTCTGTGATGTTTGCTCTTTGAGTTAAGAATGTGTGTGTACTCACTACTAGAGATTTAAATGTCCCTAAATTCAATGTGCTGTAAATAAATATTGCCAGTTTGTTTTATAAAGGGATTTTTGTATTGTAGAATAATTTATGTGCATGTAAGTAATGGTTTGGATAGTTGATTGTCAATTGACAATGACATTGGCTATGGAGTGAAACCATAAGCATTGAAGGGTGACAACTAAATCTCTCTTCATTTCACAGCTTCTCAACACAGTCAAGGAGGAGCAAGTGACAAGGCCTTGAGTATGACAACAGATGAGATCATTTGCTGGTTAGAGGACATTGGCCTTGGAGAGTATAAGGAACTCTTCGAAAGTGAGGGTGTTGATGGATCCCTATTGGCTGAGCTAAATGCAGAAGATCTGAAGGGCATGGGAATGGCTAATACTTTCCATTGCAAGAAACTACTCTCAAAGTTCCGTAAAATTTAACTAATTAATTAATTAAGATATTATATAGCACATCTGTTTGCACAGATGTATCTATAGTAAGTCAGATCTAGTAGGTATTAGAGTTAATAGGGCTTCACTTCACAAAATCAATCAATAACATTATGAAGTGTACGTATAGTAGCCATTTGTTGTAATTATTGCTTAATACAGAGAAATCCACTATATAGCATGCATCATACACACAAAATGTCATGCATACAGTTTTACTATACAGTCGATTCCTGATATATAGAACCAAGAAATCCACAAGGATTTGTTCTTTGTAACAGAAGTTCTTTATTATAAAAGAAGTGTATGTTAATGTATTACAGAGTATAAATATTACAGTGTTATTATGTATTATAACAGAATTATGACATAATTCCCACTGATGGTCATAGTGGAACTCAAATTTTAGTTTATTGTATGCTTTTCTTCACTACTCTGTACACTTCAATATAAAAATATGCCATTAAGAACACAAAATCCACTTCAAATCCCATTTAAAAGTTACTGCATGGCAGCAGTGACGAGTTCTTTATAACAGGAGTTTGTTTGTTATAACAGAGGAAAAATGTATGCACACAAACTTGGATCCAGCAAATTGTTCTTTATAAGCAGAAGACTAGTTCTTTATAACAGGGTTCTTTATAAGTGGAGTCCGCTGTATTAATTAGGCCAGGCAAAATTGATTCCCAGTTTAGCCTTCTAAATTATAGCATGAGGGAGGGAGGTCATTTTTCATTATATTCATTTATAATGAAATGCACTTTGAGGTATTATTTATACATACGTATTCGTACTCCTTGATCATTGTAATACTACAAACTATGTAAAGAAACAAATGTATTACAGTATATCCTTTTATTTATTCTAAGACTAATACATGTACAACTACATGTACATATTAAAATCATATTTTATACACAATTTAATGAAAACAATATGTAAGGTAGCATATATGGCTATAGGCTCATCTATGATCACATAACCACATGCATGGTGAATAATGAAAATAGTCAGGCGCAAGCCAAATCACATGCGGGCAGAAACGATAAATTATAATTAAACTGGGATCGAATTATAACTTTGCCTGGCCTTATGTAATATATAGAGCCAATTATGTAATACAGTGCATGCCAACATATATACCATATAGCGGGTAATTTTCGAGGGGCAAAATATTCGTGGTTTTCGTGGTAGGGAAGGGACCCACGAAATATTTACACACGAAAGTTTTAGTATAATCTGGTATGCATCTATATACCGCGTACAGAACGAAGAAACCCACCCACGCACGTACGTTGCATGCTCTTTGTCTGGCTCTTTGTGCGGCATGTGGTATAAGAGCAAGGAATAGAATGTCTTTGTTGAAGTATTTCAAGAAAGGAAACGTCAGTTTACCTGATCCCACTGGACCTACCCGTTTTACCCGTGGTTACCCGTTTGCCTTTGGCATTGAAATGTTTTGCCAACGTCAGCTTCCCAAATGGCTTTGTATTCATGGTGGCCTCGTATCTTGGCTTCAACTTTGATGACGCTAGATCTGGCCATTTTCTTGGACCACGTGGAAACAAGAGAGGCGTTCCATGTTACATTTTAAAGTCCTTCCGGTAATATTTAATTGGTATCATAATGAATAAAATTAACACATGACCGCCAACCACGAATTTTAGACCACGAATAAGTTAAAATTTCATGATCCACGGAAATTTTGACCCACGAAAATTACCCGCTATAGGGTATATTGAAGCAATCATATATATATATATATATATATATATATATATATATATATATATATGCATGCAGTATAATATTATTATATGTATGTATAGTTAATGGTATTCTATTTTATATGGTGCATGTATATATAATGCGTATGTGGATTTTTCGCCACATATATATTATATATTATATAGTTGCATATATACATGTGAACAATATAAAAGTGCAGAACCTCGTGAGATTGTATTGCTGATCATATTGCATTGCATGACTTGTGTCTTGATGTCTTGTACGTGCTGCAGTATATGTACGTATATTGATCAATGCACCGGACCCTTTTTAATTGGTGACCACTTGTTGCATATGCATGGTACAGTACATGGTTACCTTCATTAACATAATTGATTACCTTGTTTCTTGTATAATTGCTATGAGCATGTAGATCTTAAATTTTGGCAGCATGTAAATATAAATTTGCAGACATGCATGGAGATTAATCCAGACTGGAAAATAGAATTAGAGTTACTGATGTTTGTCTTGAATGTACTGCATATATATCGCAAGCAGGCTATATAACATTATGTTGCATGATTTGTATACTTTTTGCTGGACTGGCCACATTTCATGACAAATACCAGTATATCCCAGTTCATTTGTATCCATATTCATACTAGCTGTTTGTGGTGTAAAGCAATATAATGGGTTGGTCATCATATTATATATATATATATATATATATATATATTTATATGCAACATGACATGCATGTGGCAATATGTGTGTCTGCAGTGACCTGCATATAATCATCTCC
>CAUJGJ010000072.1:1470000-1475000 GCA_963170055.1 Halisarca cf. caerulea | reverse complement strand
GTCTATTAGTCTAACTCTTAAAGATCGAAACTCTGCTCATTAGTAAGGATAATATCTAAGACTTCCTTCTTATTAATCTTGGTTAACCCATACTTAAGTTGCTCATGCGTGCTGGAGCTGATTATAGTGAAGTTTGCACCTTTGGCCACTAGCGCGGTTGGTTAGAACTCCACAACCCACTTTTCTGGGTCGCGATGCACCCCTTTGTCAAAAGTCATGTGGTCACAGTGTGAAATAATCGCTATCTGTGCTAGACAGTCCCCGCCTTTTCCGCCTGTAGGACACCTGCAGGGATGATCTAGCCAATTAGTCTGGAGTTCCAGACCATTCGCTCATGGCTCCATGTTTGTGATGTCATTGCCCCACCTGAACCTTCTTGCAGTCAGTTTGGGTCTGGGTACCCCGGACTACCCCGCATGTTTACGTATGTGATATACGTAAGTAGCACACTGCTTTTTGGGTCCTTGTTTCCTGCATGAAAGTTGCAACTTATAGGTAGGTGTCAATACTTGCAAAATTGTAATCCTATTCAGCTAATAGATAGGTGCTAGTTTAGAAACCTATCAACAGCAAATAGTACATTTGATGTGAGAGGCTCTGTTATGTTTGGTGAAAAATTGTCCACATACTGCCATTTGACTTAGAAATTTGGCTTTTCCTATTGGATCTGATGCACTCTGTTGAGTCATCTAGGAACACCTGTCCATGATAAACCCTATACTGATGCCCACAGGATCAACAATTCTAATGACCCATGTTAACCCTGGCCATCTAGCTGTAAACTTGATACATAGGCTGCTCATCTGTAGGGTTTTTTTGTGGGGGGGGGGGGGGGGGGACGGGACGGGGGGTAAAACCGATAAAACTGACAGACAACTACCCTTGTAAGACCGGAAGGAGCAACATTTAAAAACAATTCAAATAACCTAATTAACCCTGCATGTGCCAGGGGTCCCCAATGCCAACACCATCCTCCACATCCTTGCTTTAATTGCAGGTCCCTTTCTACCTTCTATGTATTGGATTTTGAAGTACTTATTGATTACATGCATGTGAAATCATTATAATAGAAATAGTACCAGTCCTGCGATAACTACTACTTTTTATGGTATTCAATTCTCTAATGCATTGTGCACACACCATAATACTAACACACACACACACACACACACACACACACACACACACACACACACACACACACACACACACACACACACACATAGATACACACACTGAAAAGTTTAATTAAAGTACTACAAATAAGGATTCAGAAATCAATTGGAACGGAAATGCTTGGAATTCCACATGTGCTGTTAGCACAAACTCCTATTCTTCTTCATGGTCAGTACATGTGAGGAACTGGGCTTTAAATTTAGGATAATTCTGAATAACTTTTAGAAAGTAGGAAGTAAATTAATTTATATATAATTATAAGATATATGGCATTATTTGATGATTTTGTGTGTCATGCATAAAACTATTTCGAATGCATAATTATACACAACCTGTAAAGCTGAATTGTACAAATTTTTGGTATATTCCCCGGTGCCCTTTCAATCACGAAGATTGTATAACGTACAAGCTCAAGACTGTTAGAAAATACTGTAACAGGAGATGAGTTGATGTTGTTGCTTTCTGTGTGCAGTCAGGAATTGGCGATAACATTCAATAGTGTAATTGGATAGTCCACTACATTCTCTGTTTCATGCTTCAAATAACAGCTCGCAAAAGGCTATAGAACAGTATTGGTGATATGGATTTCACAGGAGTTTACAACTACGTATGTATGTGCATTCATACTGAGAGAACTTATAGAGGCATGGATACAGTACAATTGTAGACATAATATTATTCAGAATTCTTGTGCTAGTACGTATGTTGTGCATACTTCTTGCATAGGTAAATGTGAAGTATTGTACCATTTTAATTTTAATGTACGTACTCAATGACATACACAATTGCATTCCCACAACATGATACTACTTGTGTGAGAAATACATCGGAGTCCTTTATTCTTCTAGTATTATGAAAACAGTGTTTCTTCTTTGAACTATATCATTATGAATCAAAATTTAAGAATATCCTCTGGAAAACATTGTACAACATGATATTATATTATGTCAAGGAGTGCATCTTATGCCCTATAGTAAAAGAACAGCTTTATGTCAATTATTACATCAATATTTGTATAATTTACATTATTTTACAATAGATTCTGAATCATTTAATTTCCTTTTTTATTTATTCACTTCACTATAGCTTCTCAGTTTCAATAGTTAGTATTCTTATCTGCTATAATAATTATGTTTGCTTTGAGAATGATGTCGGCTACACGTAGTTGCTTATGACCTTAATTTGGAAATTCTGTTACATACTGTATGAGAAAGTTATGGACCGGTATAATGAAATTCCATATAGAACTCTAAACTTATATGACTAGTAATATTAGGCTATATAGCTTGAAAAGTAAAATACTGAGGGGTATACCAATGCCATCTAGGTAATATACTTACTACGTACGTATGTAGGTAAACTGATAACCTGTCATAGAGTTGAATTTCTTGTACGCCAATTATTGCAAATAGTAATGAAATGGGTAAACTAAAAATAATTGCTTAGCGCCTCTTAGTTTGAATTGATATATAGCTCAGTTTGCATTTTGAATGCCCAGGCGGTACTGTAAGATGTTCTGGCTCTTTTCATAGATAATAAAAAAATTGCTTATAGTTCAGTTATTCACAAACTAAACTTGAATTGATGTATTCAGTCAACTACAAGTGCTAAAAATTGTGAAAAAAGCTTTCATACACAGTTGCAGTATATGATCAGCTGACCCTGCATTGATATATATTTTTTGCATGCAGATCTAGATATATAATTATATTATTGTTGTACGTATATAGATGATAATGGAGCTGAATATATTATATGTAATATATGCCTTAAATATATTATTATACAGTATTCGATTCAATGACATGTTCTAATTTATAAATCAGTTCATTATAAACACCAGTTAATAATTGTAGTGCTGGGTTACTGCAAAATGATTTTCTGTTTTTATTTTGCAAAGAAATGTTACCATGCACTATGTGAGGGTTTGTGCATAGACCCCCATTACCCCCTAAAACAGTGCATGTGTGGTCAAAATGCAGAGCAATCCAAAGAGACAATGATCTATTGTAGAATTATACTACTTTATCACTTATATAGGCTTATCATTAGAGGAATTTCTTGGATATCCATTTGGAACCGAATTTGGTTATGGCTCCATCCAGCAGCTTGACACATCCAGAGGTGCTGCTATTCCAAGCCCACACCACTTCAAATACTTTGGAAATACATATAATTTTGTTTCCGTGAGTCCCCTTGATTCATACCAATCATGCCTGCAAACTTTTTGCTACTGAGTCAATGCACAGCCGTCATTTTTAACAGTATACAAGCAATAAGATGATTATTATTACTGAGCAATTATATATCTTGAATGCTTAGCTAGAGAGTGTGCATATCGACTATGTCACTTGACAACTATAGTAACTGTTATAATTAACACCAAAGTACTGCTACGTACACATCTCACTACTAAGACACTGACTGAATGATGAGAATATATTTATATTATTTATATAGTATACTTAGCACAATCTATTAGTACAATAGACATCACATGTGATACTTTATTAAGCACAACTGTTATGGTCTAATTACAATAATTATTGCTTCATGTCACATGTACCTTTTGTGTTTCATTTGCATCTTAGATTGTTACGCATGGACACATATTCTTTTTGAATGGAAGCAGCTCAGTATTTTCACGTTTTGTCCCAACTAGCTTCCCTTTCACCCACACTACCTGGGGTGCTATGATTGCACCATTTTGGACTGATATTAATTCTGGGGCAGGAGGCATAATCTGGCACAGGAGTGTGTTCAATGAAAACGCAAGTGATCTGAATATTATAAACAACATCAACCAGTATGTCAAGGCAAACAGTATTATCTCAGACTTCAACTGTGCATGGGCTCTCATTGTGACATGGGATCATGTGGTACCCACTAGCAGCAGCAGTCAAGCGGTAATGTGCTATATATGTCACAACTTAGCAATGCTGAGTGCATGCTTGTTTGTTGACCTTATATTGCAGTATCTATATTAATTAAATTATACTGTTATGATATGTATAATGCTCTGCTATTTCACATTCATGTGCACTGAATTGAGGTAAGAGCAACAACTAAAATAAATGCAACTTTATGAATTGGCCATTCACGAAGTTGCGTTTATTTTAACAGAAAGTGATAAAATTCCACATATTTATATTATGTAGTCTCACAAGCATATTGTGTATTATTGATAAGCACACTCCAAATTATAAGTTAGTGTATATATATATTTATCTGTAAATGCAGTTGAATAACACCTTTCAAGTCGTCATTGCAACAGACTGGATCATATCATTGGCCATATTTATATACGCAGACAATGGCATTCACTGGTCTCTAAGTGCTGGACACCATGCTGAATGTGGCTATAATGTTGGTGATGGTGTGAATTTCTTCACTTTGCCTGGTTCCAGCAATGAAAGCATAGTCAACATAGACAGTGTGGTTGGGAATACTGGCAAAGTGGGTCAGTGGATTTTTCTACTGGACTCATGCACAACATTCAGAATATCTGTTGAAAATGTTACATCTACCAGTGCAATTCTTACTTGGAATGTGTCAGCCAGTTTGAATATAGCTCTGACTGTGTACCGCAGCACTGTTATAACAAATGCTTCCATTTTCAAAAGAGTAACTGTCCAAGAACCTCCAGTAGAGTTGATGGGGTTGGATCCAAACACAACATATGTTGTTCGTATGAATGCGGTAACAAATTCTACTGAATTTTGTTTTGAGACTGAAACAATCTCATTCACAACAGATGCATATGGTAAGTTAAAGCATAAAAGTAATGACTATAATTATAATTATGTATTATATTCATAGTTTGG
>CAUJGJ010000072.1:1460000-1465000 GCA_963170055.1 Halisarca cf. caerulea | reverse complement strand
CACATAGGAATTTTCCTATGCACATGGAATAATACGTACTGTACATAGATTACATAATATGCAGCTCTTTGTTTTGTATATAGTTTGTTTTGAATTGCATAATATCGTAGTATAATAGTATCTAATATAAATCAAAGTTAATTGTTACAGGAGCCTAACTTTCCAGCTGCAGGCAACTTCACAATAAGAGCCAGAAAGGTACTCTGGAGTTGTGAAAAAGCTGCAATGATAGAAAAACTGTCTTTACAGCTTCAAATAAGTACTATCATTTTAATATATATGCGATACAATACCACACAATTCATATTAGTAAGTTACATAGGAGGAACAATGAAACTGTCTTAGTTTGGATAGCTACAGTTTTCGCTCTAAGAGCAAATATGTAAATATTTTGCAGTAAAGTCATTCCTACACATTTTAGTATATGGTCAAAATCTGATGTGTGGCATCACATGTTGTAGTTTCTTAGCAACACCATGCAGTGATGATGTACTACAATTTATTCAACCATTGATATTATGGTAACACCTCAAGGTGGATCAGACATTGTCTATTACACTGTTGGTATTTCCATTCTTTGCCTCCCAGTGGTAGCGGGATCCTTCATTTCAATCTTCTTTGTGTGCAAGACCAAACCACCAGCCATTCCATACATCCTTCTCATCCCTGTTACCCTGTTGTGTTGCTGCTGGCAAGACATGGGAAGGCATTTTCATATATATTAGCATTATGGATAAATGTGATAGCAATACAGTATGTAAGTTTACATGCAACTGTCATGATGTTTTGCATCCTGGCCGAACCATTTGCTGTCATCACTAATGCTCTGGTTTTGGTACAGTTCAACTTGTTTTATTCCATTTGACTACACATTTGCTGTTCGAACTTTTTACCAGATACCTCTGCTTCCCTATGTGCATCCCAATGTAGAGGAACTGCAATTGAGAGAATGAAAATGTTGTAAGCAATAATCCTCATTCCATTGCTTGCCATAGCTTCCTGCATGCGATTGTGCATGCCTTAGTTTAGCAACATACTCATTCAATCCCTACCCTTTGCATGGAAACTCTCAATCATTTTGTTGGTTCTACAGCTTTTCCAATAGTTCTTGGCCTGGCAACACTCTCTCTGAAGAAATTAATCACAAATTGGCTAGTTTTGAGTAGTAACCAGGAAGGACTAGCTACAAGCAGTGGGGATGAGGTGTTGGAGACTGGGGCTATATATTAACATGTCGGGGTCGAAAGATGAAGAACCCCTTAATGCCTACTTTTCAGTACTGTTGCATTTGTATTTTGTGTTTAGTTAGAAATGCACTTTATTAGTGCTTAATGCTCTCATACTACATATTATGCATAAATTAAAATGATAAATATTGAAATTATGGCTACTATCTGTATGTTTATTATATACAAAAACACCTTGAAATGTATATAATCTTCATTTCCTACAAGTAATGCTTATGTTTTTGCTATAGGTATGCTTGCATCTCTGGTTTATGCTTATAAGTCAGTGCATTTAATTTGCTGTTAGTTGATATAATATATTATACAGAAATGTACATATAGGCACACACATATATACACACAACACATGCAGTTATATGTTATATGTATAACACTTGTATATATGTATGCATATGTACAGTATTATATATTTGTTTCTCTACTGCATATATTATGTAGATTTATGGATTTGTTTTACCTTGTTAAGAGGAACACTCTTTAATTTCTGCTTATAACACAAGCAAGTTTCCTATATAGCCGGTTTGATTGGCTGTAGTATTGTATAATATATGTAATATATTCTGATAAGAAGAATTTCTGATAGGAAAAACTAATCTTTTGGGTCCACTAAAGTTCGTCTTATCTGGGTTTGATCAACTGCATTAATTCTTAAATTGCTTAGTATTCCAGCACTTATTTTTATTCATGGTTCACTGCATGGTTTACTGGTGTGAACACTGGTCTCATGCACAAGCAATATCTAGTGATACTCTAGGTGCATGCTATATATCAGCATTACATTGCATATAGAAACTAGCTATGTAACATGACATGATGGATAATGTTATATGGAAAAGAAAATGTGTAAATTCTAAATTTAATAAAGTGGTATGATACTCACACACGTTCACCTGCCCACATGCATTTAAGTTCCTCCTACTCAATCAATTCTTAACAAAACACACAACCCACATACACATACACACAATGTCATAATATTACAAATGCACACACGCACACACACGCACACACACACACACACACATGCACAGACACACATGCACAGACACACAAACACACACACACACACACACACACACACACACACACAACACGCATCTGCACATCCGCACACCCATACATCCACCCATACAGTGTGCACACATGTGCACATATAGTACATATAATTGTTATACACACTTGCAATCCTTGATGAACTTGGTTAGATACTATTATGAGAAAAATCCTCCTCTGTATTGAATACATAAATACTTTAGCCTTCTTGGGAATGATCAATATGCATGTTTACTCTCTGAATACAGTGATTCAAGCAGTTTCAGTGTATACAAAAAAGTTTCAGTATATAACCAGCAATAGTTGTGCTGGGCACTATTACATCATAGTGAATGTAGCAAGATGCAGACAACAGTCTGAGTCTATTGTGTGAAGTAAAATATGCTATAGTATCATGTGTTAACTGGGATAATGATATAAAACTTGCAGTTTTTGAGACAACTAACAGAATCTACAGGAACTAATTAAAATGGGATAATTAATGTAGGCAATATAGAAGCATATCACGATGAAGCTAGCTATTCCAGTTTTTGTGTGGGTATTGGTGGCTCCAGTGCTGAAAACAAGTGGAATATACTGTTCAGTAAGAGAGTCTGACCTAAAGTGCATTGCCAATTATTATCACTTCGAGGAGAGTTTCATCAACCTAACTGAGAATAGGTACAAGTTGTACAAAGTCTTCTACTCTCCCAATGGACATTTGCCTTATGCACTTGAAGTTGTCTACCAGGCAGTGTTACCCAATGGAACTGAGTGTGATATATTGACTGAAGGAAGCAACTATCAGAACATATATTGGATTTGGGTATCATCTCCTCTGTTCTTATATTGTAGGCCTATGTACTTGAATCGATTGATATTTGATGCACTCAACTACTTCAGAGGTTGGACAACACCAAATCTTTCATTGAAAGTGTACTATCCCTGTCCAAATATGACCTTTGAATTCTTACTACAGATGACTGCTTCAGTGAGTTGACTGCTTTGGTAACTTTGCATTTAAAATGCAGTTGGTTGGCAAGCAGGCTTTCATTTAAAGCTTTTTGGTTTTCCTATGCACCAGAATTTCTTACATTATATATGTCCTATATGTATGTATGCAAACATACATACACATATGCAAATTATATACATATAAATAGATAAATAATATATATATATATATATATATATTATTCATACACACATACATGAACATGCATGCATGTATCTGTACATATTGTATATCATACATATATACATGGGATATGTATGTACATACGTATGTATGTATTATGTATATTATATATTACAGAATACATATGCATAGGATTTCTACTTGGAATAGCAATGAATAATATATTGCTATCCTATGCACCCTTTTAACATTTTGCAGTACAGCCTTGACATAGTTATACCATATTGTGGTATTTGAAAGTATAGTACAAAATACCTCCGTATAAATAATGCATGTCCATTATGGGGATTGTCATTAGCAGATATAGCCCCCACCTGGTATATGTATGTACCTTATTGATCTGTGCCTCAACAAATATATCAAGTGCCCTCCACTATTTTCCCCTGTCAACCTCGACCTCCCACCCATGCATTATCATTCAACATGTAAACAACTATTTTTGACAATTTGAAAGTTATTATAATGTATATGTGCAATTTAACTATACATTTTATATTTCCTTTTCATAGCTTCAGAACTATGCTTTAGGGGATGTGATGAAAAAGAGCCACAAAGCAAATGTTCTTGGCAAAAGCGTTCAAGACAATTCCTTCTTTATTCTACCATATAGTCCTAGCGACAGCAGGTCTCAAAAAGTTCACGCAAATTATTTTGTTGCTGAAATAGTTTTTGCTTGCTTAGGAATATTGGAGATCACCCTAGTGTGTCTTGGAGCTGTAGGACTGCTTAAATGGACACTGAGTTACTATGTAGAGAAAACCTACCAATACACATACAACTACTATGGTTTGATGTGTGGAGCTACAGTGATGGCTACAGTATCAACAGGGTTGATTGTTTATGGGCACAGTTCAAATGCTAAGCAGCTATTTCCATCGAATGCACATGATAGAAAGGAATTCATCTCCTACATAGTTGCTATACCATTTCGTTTCTTTTCAGGAATACCCATTGCCATGTACTTTGCTTTCAGGAATAAACCACCAGCTATTCCCTACATTATCATGCTACCAGTTGCTTTAGTTTTTTGCTGCTGTAACACACAGCGTACCAAGTCTCTTCTGTTTGGGATTGGACTTTGGATCATGATTTTAGCTACCCAGGCACTTATAATTACTGGTACTATTGTCCTTCTCATTATATTAGTGGAACCATTTGCTATTATTACAAGCATTTTGGTAATAGTCCTTGTTCTCTTCTGTCTCACTAACATTCTTGGTCTAATATTCACCATCTCTGCATATATATTCACTCCAAGACAACAAAGACCACCAGGAGGAAAGACCACAATGTACTTTGCTGTAATCCTAATTCTTATTATGATGATAGTTTGCTGTTTTTGTGCAGCATTTGGTATTAGTGGTTATGTCACCAATATGGACACCACAGAAGGCACATTTCAGTCTCTTGCCAGATCAGCTATTGGACCTCTTTTTGTCGGAGCTGTGACCTTTGGTCTACAAAAAATGATGGTTGTTCTTCTAGAAAGGCCACAGAAGGACCCACAGTATGTAAACATAGAC
>CAUJGJ010000072.1:1425000-1427500 GCA_963170055.1 Halisarca cf. caerulea | reverse complement strand
CCAAATGGATCACAGAAAACATTGCTCACAACAGAGTTCTGCCAAAGGCTTCAACTTGCTTGGCTTTCTTCTGTAGTCTTTGTATACAGTAGACCAGAAATTCTCAACCGGCTTTCTCTATATACATTGAATTATTTTGAAGAGTGGAAGCCAAGAAAAATCACCTTAGTTGTTCCCTACCCCTGTCCAAATAAAACTGAAGAATTGCTACTCAAACTTACAGCTTCAGTGAGTTAAACTTTTGTGAAAAGTCATGATGGTCTCATTAGAAACATTAATTCAGAATCTGATAATACTATATTATGTGATACAATTCTCAAATGCAATTCAATGCTTTTCTGTTGATTCTGTGCTATAAACTATCGAGGTGCACTAGGCTTGTTTACTATAGACTATAGTCAAGTTTCACATATAGGAATTCCCTATGTACATGCAATATTTGGTACTGTACGTATATATACAGTAGTTTGTTTTGAAGGTATGCAACACAAATCGCATGTCAAAGTTAATTGTTACAGCAATCCAACTTTCCAGCTACAGGGTACTGCACAACAAGGGTCAGAAAGGTATTCTGGAGTTGTGAAGAAAAGCTGCAATAATGAAAAAACTTTCTTTACAGCTTCAAATAAGTATTTTACTAAACGATTCAATATCACACGATTCATACTGTACATAGGAGGAATAATGCAAACTGTCTTAGTTTGGATAGCAATAGTATTCGCTCTAAGAACAAATAGTAATGTATTGCAGCGTAGCCATTTCTATACATTTCAGTACTATGGTCAGATGTGTGGCATCACATGTTGTAGTTTCTTGGCAACACCAATGATGATGTACTGCAGTTTTTCAACTCTTGATTTGATAACACCTCAACGTGGATCAGACATTGTCTACTACAGTGTTGGTATTTCCATGCTTTGCCTCCCATTGGTAGCAGGATCCTTCATTTCCTTCTTCTTTGTGTACAAGACCAAACCACCAGCCATTCCGTACATCCTTCACATCCCTATTACCCTGTTGTGTTGCTGCTGTAATAAACGACACGGAAAGACATTTTCATATATGTTAGCATTATGGATAAATGTGATAGCAATACAGTATGCAAGTTTCCATGCAACTTTGATGATGTTTTGCATCTTGGCCGAACCGTTTGCTGTCATTGCTAATGCTCTGGTTTTGGTACTAGGTATATTCTGTTTGGCTAACATATTTGCTGTACTGTTTACCATCTCTGCTTCTCTTTGCACAAGAAAATGCCGAGGAACTACAACTGAACGAGCAAGATTGTTTCAAGCAATTGTCCTCATTCCATTGCTTGCCATGGTTTCCTGCTATTGTGCATGCCTTACTTCAGCAACATACTCATTCAATCCCTACCCTTTGCATGGAAATGCTCAATCGTTTGTTGGTTCTGTAGCTTTTCCACTATTTCTTGCTATAGTAACAGTTTCTCTGAAGACACTAATCACAAAATGGCTAGTTCTGGGTACTAACCATGAAGGGCAGGCTACTAGCAATACGGATGAGCCATTGGAGACAGTTGTTATTGATATGTCCACTTCAAAGGACGAAGAGCCCCTTAACGCATAGTTATTCAGTACTTTGCAATTTCATTGTTACTTATACAGAAATACAGTTTATTTTAATATGGTGCTCTCAAAGTACATAACATGTATTATAGTTAATATTCTGAATATTGTACACTATGGCTACAGTATGTGTGATACAATATTATATGAAGACAAAGGTTGCATGCATACACTTTCCATTTCCCAACATGTAGTGCATACTTTGCTATATAGGTATGCCTGTATCGCTGGGTTATGTTTAATTCAGTAACTTTTGCTGTTAATTATACAGAAATGTAAATATTATAAGCACACACATACACACACAACAAATGCATGTATATTACGTGTGTACATGCCTGTATGCATGCAGTATTATTATGTTTGTTTCTCTACTACACATACAATTATGCATATGGCATGTTTTTAGAAAGACTATATACAGAATTTGAAAGTGTCATACATACAGTATATAATATGCATCATGAAAATCACAGTAGAACCTTGTTAGGAAGAACACTCTTAAGAGAAGGCTTTACGTGCTCATATAACACAAATATTAGTTTCCTAGCCCTGTCTGGTCATAGGTACTCCATGGTGTGCTCTAGTACTATGCATGGGGTCCCAAAGTACATTTTGTGATTGCATTCTGCAGTTGTTTAGTATTCCAGCACACAGTATTTTCACACATGATTCCGGCCATGGTGTAAACACTATTGTCATGTTTAGTGTAGCTTTAGATGCTATATATCTGCACTATGCGTACGTACAGATAGGCATGCACGGGCTAGATGGGCAAAGGGTTTGGAGTACACGCGAAGTTAGACGGGTGTAGGGCAAGATAGGCATACATGGGGCTAGACAGGCATAGAACTAGACAGAGGTGGGTTGCACTACAGGCATTGTGTCCATATCTATATATCTTCAATTGA
>CAUJGJ010000072.1:1405000-1407500 GCA_963170055.1 Halisarca cf. caerulea | reverse complement strand
CAATGCCTTGAGAGACGTATGTCGTTATGGATTGCTAGCGACATAGGAGCACTAGTTCTGGAAGGTCGTGTGATACAGGGGAGATTGAGACAGCATCACACCGCTGCTGACAACGATGGAGTGGCTAAGGCTTTCTCAAAATTGATGAAAAGAGGCAAAGTAAAGTCTGCTTTGAGACTTCTAGAGAAGATTCAAGGGTCACCAATGTCCATACATGATCTAGTTGATAATGGCAAAACTGTCTTGAATGTATTGCAGGAAAAACATCCACCAGCCCAAGACGTCTCTCCTGGAACGTTAGCGGATGGAACAAACATGCAGTTCCACCCTGTAATATTTGAGTCTATAGATTGTGAAGCCATTCGAAAAGCTGCCTTGCGGACTGATGGTTCAGCTGGTCCATCTGGAATCGATGCAAGAGGCTTTAGGCGGATGTGCACCTCCTTTAAGAAAGCATCTGATGAGCTATGTTGGAGTATGGCTTATGTTGCAAGGAGGATTGCTTCTGCTTATGTGGATCCCAAATCTCTTGCCAGTTTTACAGCCTGCCGAATGATTGCCTTGGATAAGCACCCAGGGGTTAGGCCCATTGGTGTTGGCGAAGTTGCCAGACGAGTTATCAACAAAGCAATTTTATCAGTGATTGAGGGTGACATCAAAGAAGCTGCGGGTAGCATTCAGCTCTGTGTTGGTCAGACATCAGGGTGTGAAGCGGGGATCCATGCGATGAGATGTATCTTCAGTGATGATGATACAGATGCCATCTTACTGATTGATGCCACGAATGCTTTTAATGCATTAAATCGCAAAGCTGCACTGATCAACATCCATGCTCTCTGTCCATCATTGGCAGTTGTTGCAACCAACATATACCGAGGTGACGCAGATATGTACATTGAGGATGAGACCATTCGGTCCACCGAGGGCACCACTCAGGGGGATCCCTTGTCAATGTCGATCTATGGCATTGCAATACTCCCTCTGATAAAGAAGCTTAACAGTGTATGCAAGCAGTTATGGTTTGCTGATGATGCCTCAGCTGGAGGCAAGGTTGATTGCTTGAAGGAATGGTGGCTAAAGCTTCGAGAGATAGGTCCTGCATATGGTTACAACCCTAATCCATCTAAGAGTTGGCTTTTGGTAAAAGAGCATTCTTTGGAGATAGCCAATCAACTTTTTGCTGGACAAGGTATCAATGTGACATCTGCAGGCCAACGGCATCTTGGATCTGTACTGGGTAGTGAGCTTTTCCTACAAGGTTTTGTAAAGGCTAAGATCTCGTCTTGGATGAGTGAGTTAGAAGAGCTATGCAAAATTGCCAGAACAGAGCCACAAGCAGCTTACTGTGCACTTACTCATGGTCTACTCAGTAAATGGACGTATTTGATGCACACTACACCAGGAATCACTGCCCTGATGACCCCTTTGGAGGATATTCTTCGCAACAAGTTTATACCAGCCATCACAGGGAGAAAAGCAGTCACAGATGAAGAACGCCAACTACTTGCTCTGCCTTGTAAAAATGGAGGTCTGGGCATTATAAATCCAACATGTGTTGCTGATGAGCAGTACGATGCTTCCACTAATGTAACAAAACCCTTGGTGGAACTCATCCTTGAGCAGAAGTTTGAATATAGTGGAGATGTTGAATTTGAGCAAACCCGAAGGAAGTTGCAAATCAAGCAACATAGAAGACAGAAATATAATGAAGAGATGAAGAATATGATATTACCGGACAACTTGAGAAGATCTACAGAACTGACAAGTGAGAAGGGGTCGTCAAGCTGGCTGACGGCCTTGCCTATTGAAGATCATGGTTTTGCGATGCACAAGGGGGAATTTAGGGATGCATTGTGCCTGAGATATGGATGGCCTCCAGACAGATTGCCATCAAAATGTGAGTGTGGCAGCTCTTTCTCTGTGGACCATGCCCTGAATTGTCCAAAAGGAGCCTTCCCAAGCATAAGGCACAATGAGTTGAGGGATTTCACAGGCGATCTCCTTTCTGAAGTGTGTCATGATGTCTCCATTGAACCCCTGCTGCAACCGTTGGAAGGAGAAAACCTTGACTATGCAACTGCCAATCGTGAAGAGCATGCCAGATCAGACATCAAAGCAAGAGGATTTTGGGGATCCAACCGTCAATGTGCATTTTTTGACATTAAGGTATTTAACCCTAATGCACAGTCAAATCGACGGACAACTCTTGAATCCTGCTACAAACGAGAAGAAAAGAAGAAGAAGCGCTGCTATGAACAAAGAATCTTGGAGATTGAGCACGGCACTTTCACTCCACTTGTGTTTAGTACCTCTGGGGGCATGGGAAGGCTTGCGAAGACTTTCTTTGCTAGATTGGCTTCTCTCCTGGCAAACAAACGACAGGCCAAGTATGCCACAACAATGGGATTGATCAGATGCCAAATCAGCTTCTCATTGATGAGATCCGCAATTATGTGCCTTCGTGGAGCCCGATCCAGCCGCCATCATGCAAGCAAGGTCT
>CAUJGJ010000072.1:1372500-1380000 GCA_963170055.1 Halisarca cf. caerulea | reverse complement strand
GGGATGCAGTGTTGGGAAACTGAATGACAACGGAGAGGAGTTTGTTGGTAATGAGTATCCAAAGTCAGTTCTCGAAACTCTCCATAAGGATGGTATTGATACAGAGGTTAGTTCTAGAGTTGGTGTTGTGGGTGTGGATTCTACTGGGAGGAAAATGGTAGGTGAAATGACTGGTGATACTGAAAATAAAAAAGTGATTTGGAGATCAAATGAGGGATATCTTAAAAAGACAGTGGTAAAATACGAAGGATCTGAAATTAAAATAACAAAAGTACCAATCACCAGTGGAGATAGTTTCATAAAGCCTAAATCATTGGTCTGGAAAAATAGAGCTGAGAAGAAGAGTCTATTGTCACATGTATCCCGTTTAGAGGATTTTTCCTTATTAGTCCATGGAAAAATAGCAGCAAAGCCTGGTGATTATTATTTTGACTACAACGATTTATTTGATATGGTTAGTGATATTGCCAAAGAATCTTTTAATGATATAGACGTACCTGATGACTGGCTTGACCAAATCACATCTGAGAAAATAGTTAGAAAGCGTGATGGTAGTAAAGAAACTTTAAAAGTGAGGGAATTTCGCAATGTGGACGATGTTATGAAAGACATAAAATTCTTTGGGGAAAAGGGAGGCTTTGAGTATCCACGAAACGTTAATGGAAAATTAGTGAACACGGACAAGGATGGGAATGTGTTTGAGGATCGATATGTATACTACAGGTTTGGTGACTGGGTTGTGAACATGAAGTATCAGGCAGGCAAACTTAGCATGAATTTGAATCCATTTTATGCTCACATGGAAGGAATTATACATGCTGAGGATCCAAGCAATCCATCGGACACTAAGAATGAAGATGTGGAATTTCCTTCAGCAATAGGCAAAGTGGATTATCCCACTCTTTTACCCAAAACTGATGCTCTATTCTTCCCTGAAGCTGAAGCTTGGATGGCAGGAAAAAATAAAGATATCAGGATAAATGATCAGAGTGCCTACAATGCTGTTGCTAGCATAGCATTATTCATACCAGAGTCAATTCGTGAATACCGTTCTTGGGTAGCAAGCAAGATTGCTATGGATCTTTACAACCATGAAGCCATGTCTGCACACAAATTTCAAGAGGCTCATCCTATGGCAAGAGGTGGTGTGGCTCCATGTCAGTTCACTGGGATGCGTGAAATACTATGGGAGAGCTTGGGTTTGAAAGGTAAGCTGAAGGATTGGCCTGAAAGCCCTCAAGGTGTTGCACTTAAACTGCGATTTGCTAGAATGGCAAATGAATGGCTTTCAGCTTTTAAATTTGATACTACCTCTGGCAGTGGAGATAATATGGAAATAGAAGGTGAGAGCCTGAAGAGAGTACTGGATGCTCATGATGATGATTCCGGTACAGCCGCCAATAGACAAGAAATTGAGGAGAAAATAAAAGAGTGCATCTCTAAGGTCGCAAAATCTGAACCTGGTACAGCCTCTGATTTTATAGACATTCCTGATAATAAAGACATTGCTGGTCCACTGGGAGATGGCCCATGGGATGCAAGGTCTGTTGACATACCAGAAGTTGACACCACACATACAGAATATGAGGGGTACGAAGACAATGAAGACCGGAGCATGTCTGGAAGAGCTTCAGAGGCAATAGACAGAGATCTCACTTACATATCTGAGATAATGGAAGAAGCACTCGAAGAACATGGAAAAGGCTTTGAAGTGGATGGAAACTCAGTCAGAATTGATGATGGTAAACTGGAATTCACCGCATATGATCCTGAGCATCCAGAAATACGAAAGTCATTCCAGGAAGATTTTGATGAATCCAAGCTATCATCAGAAGATGTACTCAATGAGATGAAACAAAAAGGGCATGAAGAAAGCATAGCTGGGAAGGTTGGTCGAGTCCAGTCAATTTATGGAACAATACTTGGAATACAGGGAACAATTGAAATGTTCAAGGAAGGTGATATTACCAATGGGGTCATCAATCTTCTACAAACAGCACACGGACTAGGTGAACTAACAGGATTCAATAGAAAGATATCTGAGGCTGCTTCAAAATCACTTGGAAAATACCTGAATGATGATGTCGCAGAAGTACGTAATATGGGAGAAGACCTTGTTGAAGGAGAAGGGTCTAGGCTGCTTGCTGGAGATGCAGAAGAGCTTGCAGCTTTGGGTACAGAAGCTGGGGAGGCGGCTGAAGGAATACCGATAATTGGAACTATATTTGGAGTTTACAACATATATGAAGATCTCAAACAGCACACAGTGATTGGCTATGTGGATGCGGGTTTAGACACATTGATAACTGTTGCTGGTCTGTTTGGTCCTGAAGCTGAACCAGTTGTAGTTGTCCTAATGACAATCCGCATGACCATTGATACATTCTACAATGATATCAAAAAGGAGCTTGATCGTCTTCCACCAGATGCTAGTGTGAGTGCAAAGGTCGGAGCTGTTTTCAAAGGAATTGGTGAATCACTTTTACATATTGCTGACTTTCTCACTGGAGGAATATTCTCAGCTCCTGTGAAAGAAAAACAATTAGATGAACAATACGAGAAGGATCAGGATTTTATCAAATCTCTGACTGACTATCATAATTATTACTCTATAGCTGCAGGACCTGACTCAACTGTAATCAATTTTGCTGGTGGAGAAGTGTCTTGGAATGGCGGGGATGTAAATTTTACCCTCCATGATGACCATACGGCAGAGCTAACCATGAAAATGATTGATGAAGATGGTGTTGAAGTATATCATACAGAGGATCTCGAATTCGAGGAAGATGTTAAGGATGTGGTAATGGGAATTGGAGAGTCACATTCTGTGCACTTCACTCAGGAATCAGTTAAGATACTTTGGTTCATACCAGTAGACAAGAAGACTATCATTGAAGGCATAGAAGGAGACAGATCTACAATTCATGGCACATACACAGGGAATAGGGAAAACAATAACTTCTATGCTGTTCAAGAACTTCCACCAGATGTTGACTTGGACTACACTCTCGAAGACTACCACTACGTTATTAAGGGTAGGGATGGAGATGACAGCTTCTTTCTGGGACCTCAGCACAACTATGTTGAAGGAAATGAAGGCTCAGATGCATACTTCATCAATACATCTTCAGTTCACACTGTCATCAACAACTACGCAGTAGATGGCGTTGACGATTATATGGTGATCAACAGAACATACAAAAGCCTCTACCTGCGCCGACAAGACAACAATCTAAATGTCACTTCAAATGATGGGAAACTGCCTCTAAGTGTCATTGTTCAAAATTGGTTCAGAAGCAAAGCATACCAGCACATGCACTTTAAGTGTTCAGATGGAATAGTGTTTACAACCTCAGTGCTGAAGAATGGTACCATACTCACTGTACCTTATGCCCTTGTAGCACCATCTGGTGTATCAGGAGTCACCTGGGATGCAAGCACGAGTAACTACTCACATGTAGAGTACATATCAGGTACAGATGGTGTGGATATACTACAGGACAATATTCTTGACAATTTTATTGTAGTTGGGCATAATAATACCAACTCCATGATGGCTGCAGGTAATGGATCAGACAAATATGATCTCAGTTTCCAGAATATTACGGCTCAGGGACACATTCGTACTGTTCAAATTCGAAACTATGCGCAAGACAACAAAGAAGATATGGTTATCCTTCCTGTGAATTCTTCCCTCCTATCACTGGAAAAATACAATGATGCCCTAGATATTAAATATCAAGGAAAGTCAAAGGTTTCATTGCTTGATTGGTTTAAGGAAAAACTGTACCGGCACTTGGTACTGGTCGGTAATGACTCAACAATTATGGGCATTGACACAACAGAAAACACCAAAGCCACTCTTTTTCCAATTATAATAGTATTGCAAGATCCTTCAACCATTGACTTGTCGAGCAGTGACACCTACAAACACCAGAGAGCTGTGGCTGTAATAGGATCCCCTCATGGTGATGTGATAACTGGGAACCACAAGCAAAACTACATTAAAGGAGGACTTGGTTCTGATGTAATGTCAGGAGGAGAAGGTCAAGATGTATATGTCATGACAAGAGATAATGTTTACTACGACACCATCAAAAATTTTGCATACAACCAAGAACAAGACCTACTTTTATTTGAAGAGGATTATGAATATACTTTCCTGATGAATCAGGATCCTCAATATATGGATTTAATTGTATATTCATCAGAGTGGGAATTTTCTGCTAAACTGAAAGATTGGCATGATGGGCCACTTCATCAGCATCTTCAAGTTCGCACAAAGGATGGAATTGACTTCAAACTACCCACCAAACTATACGACACCAGAAAAACACCTGTGGCTATAGACCGATCTGGTTCGGATAAACCTCTTAAGATCAACTTGATGTCAAGTACATGGCACACAGTTGAAAGAGTAATAGGAACGAATCTTAGTGATAGTGTTAATGGCAGTGATATTGATAATTACTTTGATCTCAGAGCCGGACATGATTTTGTTGCTGGATTTAACGGTAGTGATACCTACGTGTACAAGGTTGGGTATGAAACACTGATGGTGTATAATTACGCTGAGGACAATGTTACAGATTCTCTATTATTAATGGTCCCCTTTGATGGGATAAGCTACTCGTATAAAACAAATGAACACAGCATCTATCTTCATGTGCCTAGTGAATCTGAGCATCCCAATTACATTGTACTGGAATCGTACTTGTCTGGCAACAAATACCAACATCTACAAGTAACCACAAGTGATGGGTTTATTTTTGTTTTTCCAAACAATACTAAGTTCAGACCTGTAATAGTGGGTATTAACAAAGTTCATGATTCGGCTGGACAATTTGTTAATTTAACATCCTCCAATTACAGCAGAGTAATTGCAGATTATGGAGCCAATAATTTCACCAATCACATTACAGGAAATGACATGAACAACACCTTGGTTGGTGGAATCAAGGATGACTATCTTTATGGTGGAGAGGGAAATGATGTGCTCAAAGGAGGAGCTGGTAACAACACACTCCATGGTGGAGATGGTGATGATGTTCTTGTTGGTGGTAGTGACACAGATATGATGGAGGGTGGCCCTGGTGATGATGCCTTCTTTCCGGGTCCTGGTCACAATGAGGTTCTGGGAGGAGATGGAGATGACATTGTGATCTACATTGGTGATCCATTCCGTGCTAAAGGTGTACTTGCAGATTTAGGGAATGGTGATGTTTATCACAACTTTGGAGTTGATTATGTCGACGGCATAGAGTACCTTTACGGGACACCATTCAATGATACTGTTACCACAGCAGGACACTTGGACAATGTTATTGCCGGAATGAAGGGAAAAGATGTGCTCATTGCTCTTGGGGGATATGACATTCTCATTGGTGGGGAAGGAGAAGACACTTATGATCTGACAAATGCTTGGGGAACAAAAGTAATAGGTAATGATGCTCAGGACGGCATGATGGACACAGTCATTCTACCATACCATGCACGGGACATAAGATATGAGAGACAGGATGACCATCTCATTTTGCACATTGTATCAACACGTTTCTACCCTAACAACAATACTGAACCTTTCAATGCCTGCAATGGACAAGCTCCACCACAGTCTGTTGATCTGTATCCTCCAAATAATAACACAATTTGTTCTGGTGAAAGCTATGCAAGCTTCGCAAGTCATGGTTCTTCTAACTTCAGAGATTTGGAAGTACAGGAAAAGATAAAGCAAAAGATGGCACTCTGGGAACAGTATGAAACATACATAAAGAACCCACCTTCTCTTAGTGACTCCACAGAAATGAAAGACAGGAAAAGATCCAGTTCCAAATCAGCCAATTCAGCAACCACATATCCACCAACAACTGCACCACCATCTGAAGAGGAGGAATTTGTTCCATTTTGTGAGGCGTATGACACAGAAAAGCCAACTGTTGTTTTAGCAGATTTCTTCCAAGGACCAGACCAACAGCATATTCAAATTGAAACAGCTGAATGTGTCATTGAGATGGACTACTTGCTGAAGATGCCTATCATCGTTAACTGCATCCTGCCTGTCTGCTAAAGTGGATGAGAAGGCCATTTGAATCTTATTATAAGTTTAGATTTATATGAACTGTTATTCAGGCATAGCATAATTATTCAGTTTCAATAGTAACTAGGCAAGATTAATACCAATCAACAACCTTAGGCCAAGAAATATTATTAAAGAACTGTTACAGCCAATAAACTAGCCAATGCTAATGAAAGTGAAAATGACAAAATATTATATTATGAGGAATGCACTATCGCTGCATCATCTCATCGGATTGGAACTACGTAATAATATTATAGTCTACATAATTATATAATCACACACACACATGGACTTGCAAGCATGCATGCGCATGCATGCATGTTTGCATACACTTGACACGCATCCATGTGTGCATATACATGCATACACACATCTTACAGCATGTAATATATTACATTATGTATTATACTACATAATTATTATGTATGTACATGCCTATGGATCACATACATTCATGCATATAGTCCAAATGTCCTATTAGCATAGTATTATTTAATAATAATATGATCAATTTATGAGCACACAGTTTAATTGAGCAAGATCAATCCTTGGTCACATGGTCAGAGGAAGAGTGTCAGATTGCATGACAATGTATTATCTCTTTATGATCAAATAGGCAGGTGGGCATACATGTCACTGGCCCTTCAACTATCTGCAGACATGCACACAGCAAATATCATATGCAGTGAAAACTCGTAAAGAAATCACTTACAGTTAACTTCTGCATATAATGAATAAATTCAAGTGACCCAATAAAAATGTTCTACTATGAAAGTTTACTGGGTATAGTGAATTTCTGATTTAACAGTGATTCAGAAGAATTTTCAGTGTACGTCTCCTGGGATTCATTATAATGGGTTTCCACTATATATATATATATATATATATATATATATATATATATATATATAATATTATATAGGAATTGCAATTTACACACAAAATTGTACGAATGAATGTGCTGACATTTGGTTTCTGTGTAGTCTCATTCTTGGCCTCACTCCCACATGAAGCCAACTACTTGCAGAAAAGATAACAGCACATGCAGGCCTGGAATTCAGTTTATATGACTTGCAACTAAACATGATGCTTGTGATTCATTTTGATTGCATGATATTATAATTATGGTAAAAAAAGACATTGAAATAGTCTAGTTCCACCTATAGTGGTGTATTAGACTGAGGTGGCCTGAATCCACTAGACCATAGTGGGTAGGTTCCATACAACAACCAATACTGGAGGCCAATGTAGTGACAAGTGTTATCCACCAAAATTGATTTGGTGGATCCCAAGTTTTTTTTAACAAGTTATAGTCTAGAATGCTGCATATATATGGATCACTGGGACATACATGTTGTGCACCCATCTTTACTTAGGCCATGCAAAGTTAATTTTAAGTTTCTGGTCCCCTTCCTGGTCAA
>CAUJGJ010000072.1:1360000-1365000 GCA_963170055.1 Halisarca cf. caerulea | reverse complement strand
CACATACATACATGCACACACATACACACACATGCATGCACACATGCATGCACACATGCATGCACACATGCACACACATATACACACATACACACATGTGCATGCACACATACATTCATGCACACATGTACACACACATGCACACACACACATGTACGTACGCACACACACACACACACACACACACACACACACACACACACACACACACACACACACACACACACACACACACACAACAGAGGCTACAAACTATCCAGATCATGCATGCATAGAGTGGACAGCGATTGTTTCAACTTATATGAGCTGATGCCACAAATTGACACAGGCCATAGCCATAGTTTATTTTAGGTAAATATGGATACCAAAAAATGACGTTTTTAGTCACAGTGAACTTAGTTGTTACAAAGTTATCATGCCACTATCAATGTTTCGTCCTTATTCCTCACAATGCTATGCGTGCCTGAGGTGGCACAACTCAAATATAATATGCTAATAACATGCACACTCATATGTACTATGCTAATGCTAAAATACAAAACATTTGGGAGTTACCTATACAAAGCTCAAACATACCTGGTTACGCTGCAGACACTTCCTGAGTTGCTCCATGGCAAGGTCATACTTAACTCCCTGGAATGAATAATGCAAGACATATACACTACTTTGGAGTACTTGTATAGCAAACACTGCACTTAGTCTAGAAGACTACCACCATTTGTACGTTCAGCTAAGAATGGTCAAATCACTCATCAAACTGAATTGAATAGACTTAATTTCATCCAAATACTACATACACAAAGGTACATACTATGGATGGGATTTAACAAATTGTGATCCTATTCTATAGTGCTCCCCAAAATTAAAGTAATGGATATATGTTTGTGTATTTATGTATATACATGTGGAGTAATAAGTGATAAGCAAACAAGTATATAACAAATTCAATAAAGCAATAGACAGACAAGTAGTTTTACATATTGGATAGTAGATAATGATTTAGTACAATTTTGAATTGAGATACAGATGAGGAATCAAGAATATGCAATGGTGATACATCCCATGAACAGGGAGCATTAACAAAAACAGAGAACTTAAGTGTGTTGATTCTGAATGGTGGAATACATAATGGGTTTGAATGAAATTGGTGGATTATCTTGTTCCTACTGAAGATAATGCTACAATTTCATTTAAACTCATTTTTAGCTTCCTACAGCCATGTCACTCCCTCCAACTATTATCTTGTTTCCACACAAATGACCACTAGACTGAGTAACTCCAAGATACATCAAATTATAAGATAGAGATACATGAAGCAAAAACCAGCCTCTCTCAAATTCATCACCCTCTGCCTTTCTAATGTACTTAGATAAGAAATATTTGAGCAGCAGCATGTGTGTGTGTGTGTGTGTGTGTGTGTGTGTGTGTGTGTGTGTGTGTGTGTGTGTGTGTGTGTACATGTATGTGCACAAGTATGTACGTCGGTGCGTGTTTATGGATGCGTATGTGTGTGTGTGTGTGTGTGTGTGTGTGTGTGTGTGTGTGTGTGTGTGTGTGTGTGTGTGTGTGTGTGTGTGTGTGTATGCATATGTGCAAGTGGGTATGTGTGTGTGTGTGTGTGTGTGTGTGTGTGTGTGTGTGTGTGTGTGTGTGTGTGTGTGTGTGTGTGTGCGTGTGTGTGTATGCATGTGTGTGCAAGTGTGTATGTGTGTGTGTGTGTGTGTGTGTGTGTGTGTGTGTGTGTGTGTGTGTGTGTGTGTGTGTGTGTGTGTGTATGCATATGTGCAAGTGGGTATGTGTGTGTGTGTGTGTGTGTGTGTGTGTGTGTGTGTGTGTGTGTGTGTGTGTGTGTGTGTGTGTGTGTGTGCGTGTGTGTGTATGCATGTGTGTGCAAGTGTGTATGTGTGTGTGTGTGTGTGTGTGTGTGTGTGTGTGTGTGTGTGTGTGTGTGTGTGTGTGTGTGTGTGTGTGTGTGTGTGTGTGTGTGTGTGTGTGTGTGTAAAAAATGGCCGACCAGTGATCATAGCCAGTTGATGTTGGTGTGGATTTATCCACACCCATCAGCTAGTTAGGCTTTTAGTTTAGGAAAGTAGTGAATATAAGCTTGTTTAGAATCAAAGGAGCCAATCCAATCTAACTTTCCATCTGCCCTTTAATTGAGATTGGTGGATTCATTTTCTTGATATCTGACCACATGGATGGCAGAAGTTGTCCTTTTTGTTAGAAAACCTTCAGATGTCTTGGAAAGCACCTGCAACACTGTCCACAACGTAATGGAAGACCTTACCATTCATATCTTGCGACCAAACAAGGAAAGAAAACTCGAGCGATCAAGCAATAATTCATTTGTTACATCTTGTCCTATTTGTCACAAGAATTTTAGACGCCTTGATGTCCATCTACGTTGGAATCCACAGTGTAGAGATCCCGTATCTGCCGATAAATCATCACCAGTTAGAAAGCTCCAGCAAAACCAGCACAGTGAGTTACTGGCAGATGTGACGCAGACAATAGACAAGACTCATCCATCAATCATTCCAACATCAGAATCTCCATCTCATCAGAATATCAGTTTTCCAACACAACAGCAACCACACACACCATCACCATCTCCACCCACATGTATACAGTCTCCAACCTACCCAACTCCAGCACACCACACTGTAGACTCAACAATTCCCTCAAAAGCTCCATTACGCGTACCCCAGACATCAGACGCAGAAGCCTGGTCCCTTTGTGAGGATTTTATACAATCTTTCCTTTTGCCACATGTTATGAGAGAGAGACAAATTGAAGAGAAAGTGAAGGTTTTTTCTGACGGCTTATACACCTTTTTGGGATCCAATTTTGGCTACATTCACCGGGTACGTAAAGCAACAAAACGTGTACGTGGACATGAAAGGAAACTGAAGCAGCTTCGTGCTGATAAGAATACAGTGAGGCGTAAATTTAGAGAAGCAGTCCGAAATTGTGAACCAAAATCCATCATATCCAGCTTAGCTAGTGAGTATCACAAACTGGTTCGCATGCATAGTAAGCTTCGCCAAGCATCCATCTGTGAAACTACCATAAAATCTATTGAGAAAGAAAGATCTAGATGTGCCCGAGATATTTGGAAGTTTTCCAATGATCTACTTGATGAGAACAAAAACACTAGTGTTGACCCTACTTTCACAAGGGAGACTTGTGATTCCTTCTTTCATGCAACGTATTCCAATAACTCCGATATTCCCATTGAGGTTGCCCCTTGGATGACTCCTAGACAGCTTCCTACAACTCCATTCAACCTTCTTGAGTTTAGTCTTGAGGAAATACAAAATCGACTGAAGACATGTAGGAATGGATCGGCCCCTGGACCAATTGATCAGATACCATATCAGATACCCATCCTTAAGAGATGTCCCTCGTGCTCTCTTATACTCCTACACATCTTCAATTGTTGTCTATCATCATCCTTTTTCCCTCACATGTGGCAAACGGCTGTTATCAAACTCATCAGTAAACCTTCTGCTAAATCAGACTCTGATAATCCATCCAATTTTAGACCAATTGCATTGACATCTTGCATTGGCAAAGTGTTTACTACACTTCTCAAGGACCGCTTGTTAGATTATGCTGTCCACAATGCCTATTGTGGATACTTCCATCCAAAAAGGGTTTGTGGATGGCATTCCTGGATGCCTAGAGAACCACCTCAAGTTGTCAGAGATGATTAAGGAAGCCAAGCCTCAGCAGAGGAATCTCACCCTGTGTTGGATTGACCTTGCCAATGCATATGGCAGTGTACAACATAGTCTAATCCATCTGGCTCTTGAACACTACCACCTCCCTACCTCGTTCACCCGGCTCATCCGAATCATGTATTCCAATCTATCAGCAGTAGTAGTCTCCAACACCTGGACTACTAACCCATTCCCTTTGCAGATAGGGATTTTCCAAGGAGACCCCCTAACTGTTATCATCTTCAATTTGGTCATCAACCTATTCGTTGAATTCATTCATGAGTTCTACTACCAACTTGGCTACTGCTTCTCTGGATCCCCACGCACTGTTCCTCTTCTTCAGTATGCTGATGACAGCTGTCTGGTTTCCAACTGCCTTAATAACTGTCAGGTTTTGTGTTCGGCAGCAGACAAGTGGTTGGCCTGGGCTAACATGAAAGCAAAGGTGCCGAAATGTAAGGTTTTAGAGATACGAAGAGGAAAGGTACATCAGGGAACCTCTCTCATTCTTAGTGGAGCATCAGTACCTCCCATTGAAGGTGCCTCCTTCAGGTTTTTAGGTCTACCCATCTCTGACTCATTGGACAACACAGAGTACCGTTTTTCCATCTCACAAAAGCTTAACCATCTAATGACCCTAGTTGATTCAACACATCTCCGTAGAAAGCAGAAGTTGAAGGTATACAGTGTTGGAGTGTGCTCCCGTCTCACATGGCTGCTGATGATAGTTACCCTACCAATCTCATGGGTGGAATGGAACTTGGACACCATAGCCACACCCTTTCTCAAGAAATGGGCTGGACTGGCGAAATGTGCTACACCTGCCATTTTGTACATGAAGACATCTAGTGGAGGCCTGAATATTCCATCTATTTCCACCTCCTACAAGAAACTACAGGTTTCACAATTTACTCAGCTATTGATGTCAAGAGACCCCACTGTTCGCTTCTTAGCAGACTGTATATTGAAGGATGAGCTACACACCACTGGAACTGCCTTTCTGCCTTCTGTTGTTGTCCGTGATTCTCTGGCCACTGATCCTGGTATGTCCCGAGCAGCCTTGAAGAGGCTATCACAGTCAACTGTCGTGGAATCTGACGACCTTTCACGTGTCCATCATCTACATTCTCTTGAGGTACAGGGTGAGTGCTTTCGTTTAGAGGACAATGAACACAACGGCATCTGGAGTGCTGCAATTCAATCTTTGCCAGACATCATTTTCAAGTTTGCCTTGAATGCAACGCTGGACACCTTACCACACTACAAGAACCTTCACAA
>CAUJGJ010000072.1:1335000-1352500 GCA_963170055.1 Halisarca cf. caerulea | reverse complement strand
CTTTCTCATCTAAACCACATCCACAACCACCAAGGGGGGTGCTGGTGGCTTAGTGGACTGCTGATGCGACTACAAGAACTGAGTTATGGGATGGACTAAGGTCCAATCCCAGTGATGGTGTTTCTGGCCTTTTTTCTCTGCACCCCCTTGCCACCACCAAGAGAGAAGAGTGAAGACTGCCCACTACAGCCACCAAAAGAATTGAACATTTGACACTTATGATAACAATTAACAATGTAGTATGTTTGTTTGTTTGTTGATTCTGTACTTGTGATTACTGGGCCCCCTGAAAAGTAGCCAATTGCTAAGTGGGTGTCCCAGTATAAATAAGATCAATGCAATCCAATCCATCCACATGGTTACCGTCATTTTGATATATATATATATATATATATATATATATATATATATATATATATATATATATATATATATATATATATATATATATATATATATATATATATATATATATATATATATATATATATATATATATATATACTACAAGAACTGAGTATATATATATATGGTCTATCTTTCATCCCATGGTCACATGGTTCTGTATTGGTCTGGGATGCAACTTGCCATGACACCTTTGCTCCTTCATATCTCCATCTGAGCTCTGCTAAGGCTGGAGCTGTTGCTAAGGAAGCAGCTATAGCAAAGCGCCGTCCGTACAGAGAAATTTGTGTCACCCATTGTTTCATCCCTCTGTTTTTGAGTCCACTGGAGTCGTCAGCCAGGACACCCTGGATTTTATCAAAGACCTGGCCTATCGTACACGTGTCCAATTGCATGATCCTCTTTCGTACTTGAAAAATTAGTGCATCAATTCAACGATTTAATTGTGTATCTGTTTTATAGGCTCTTGTGTAAGATGACTTGTCCAATGTCCAATTTTTAGTTCTATTCTTGCTTTTTGTTCTAAAGTTTATTCATGAATAATAATAATTAAAAAAATATATATTGTGATAGATACAATATGTATATATTATATATTATATCACATGGCTTCTAAGAGCTTAACATGTTTCAGGCCTGGAGAAGCTACATGAAAGTGGTGGGTATCGCAACCCACCTATGGTTGCTATGATTATCTTCGATTCCGGGATCCCATTGTGATAGTAGTCGATAATGCTCCATTGGCATGAAAAGTGATGAGGCCATTGTCCTACCTGCCCTAGTGGTCCCATGTTTACTGACTGAGAGCCTGAAGTGCATAGTAGTGGAACTAGCTCATGCATGCAGTAAACATGCTACTCTCTATAACGAATTAGAAGCCATGTGGTAACTAATTTATCTCCTTTTAACACTTAAAGACCGCTGAGCTGCTATAGTTGCTGTACCTTGCACAAGTTGTTATTGTGACCTTTTCTGGGTTAATTAATGACTAATGATTGTTATGCATGCTTGGCCTACAGTATACTGGCCTGACCGCAGGCATATCCCAATATTGAAATTTTTACGCATACACTATCCAGGTGGCTTCTGATGTATGACATCATCTGAGGGTATTATAATAAAACTGTATACACTGCCCTCCAAAAGAAAGTGACCACTTAGTACGTAATTGGAGAAAATGGTGGCTAGGAACGAAACTTAGTAAAAGTGTACCTCTACATCGGCGAAATAAGAAGCTATCAGCGAAACAATGTAGAGGAAAAAATGGAAGTTCAGCCAAATGAAAATTCAGCCACCCTGTTCTCAACGAAGGCAGAGCGTATTAATGTCCAATCAAGTACAGATATGGACAATCTCAATTCTGATTGTTAACCAAACTTTGCCAGCTATACGTTTCAGATGCGTGAAAAAACGGGCATATTTGTAACGTGGCCGTAAAGATAGAGATTCGGCACAAAAAATATAAGTTCGTTCAGCGCTATCTTTCTCAGCGATAATTTTCTAAAACTATTTCAAACTTACAAATGTCACACTCAGATATGTCAGCTACAACGTACTTGTTTTTTTGCTGTCGTGGCTTCCTCATTCGCGGTGCACCAAGCGGTAGAACTACACTAATTGACATTCGGCCATAGAAAAAAACCGTTTTATGGAATTACTTGTTAAATGTTCGAGTGAAGTGTCTGATTCATCGTTTATCTTGGATCTTGCAGCACACCATGGCTATTTCCTTATGTTCAATGAATATAGCCGATCTTGTCAAACAATATAATGCATCACGGTACTGCATGATGATCATTACGCAACTGGGATCACGTGATCAGGCGTTGTTTCAGTAGGAAATTCATGGAGTAGATTTACTAGGCTCTTTCTTTGTCCAGGTATGATTATAATACATCTATTCATGTACATGTTTGTCACTGACAGAAATAATATGTATTTTATCACCCTGTGGCTAGTCACCAATAACTACAGCCATAGACCATAATACTTAAATAAAACCAGCTGGGTAAGTAATGTGGAACCGTATAATACATTCCAATCGAACTGAGCCTTTGATCTTTATAGCAGCTCACTAGAACCAACCATTACTTTTCTAATGTATACAGAACAGAAATGTGGTATATCAATCAATATTGTACTTTTACATAGGTCTTTCTCTTACAGGTGTTAATGTGGTTCATTCACATGCATATACTGAGCATTTGGCAGCATGTCAAACCATTTGCAAGCAATTGGAGAGTGAAAATGCTGGGCCGGGGCCACTGAACCAAGTTTTACATATCTTTTACAACATAAGCAGGCTATTAGAAAGAGGAATACAACAGTAAAAAGCAAAACAAAACCCAAAAAATTTACATAAAAATCCAGCTAGGACATGTATGTAAAAAACTCAAGAGATACTGAAAACTGCTCAGCTTTAGGCATTACAACTTCTGTGATCTGTTGGCGGGGAATTTTGATCGAAATTCTTGCGGTTTGGGGACTAACTGTGGAATGTCCTCGTATGTGCATGCTTTGCATTTCCATTCAACTCCCTTCATTCTTCTAGTATGGCTGATCCCCACACAACTCTTGTGGTACCACCCATCGCATGTATCACATTGCACCATGGATTGATCATAACTCTCTGGCATCTTGCACATACAGAAGACTTCAATGTTGATGTCCACAGGACTTGATGGTTTTGGCACTTTCTTTGATTTCTGCGGAAAGGGGTGTATGGATCCACGCTCCAGACAGTCTTTAAAATGGTTTTTCATCATTGTTTGATCAAACCTAGCTTTGCCAGGATCCTTGCCATAGCAGATATCAGTTGCATAGGCAACTGCGAAGAGCCCGCAGTCTTCCGTGCCTGGTAACTGTTGTTGTACAGCAACCTTTTTTACTTTCACTGTATCTCCTGTATACTTGCCATAGATCTTACATATTTGTAGCTCGACCATCCTTTCAAGCCCCAGCGGATCACCACCTAATCCCCATAGACTGTCAAACAACAGAACTTAATTGCTTTTCTGCTAGATCCAATCTGAATGATCTGCCGGTTCCTTTGTGGTCAGTCCGTGCATCAAGTGCAGTGCATACCCAGTGTTTGGAAGCTCCTGTAGAGTATATAGATGCAGAATTAAGTTCCATTCAATTAGTGCCATGGTGATTAATACTGCTACAGTTAGGTTATGTATAAGCAATTTTATATGTTTCTAATGAGTATACTTTATAATAATATTCTCTATAATGTAGCAACATGGGGCAATGAAAGTACTAGTGTATGATATAAATAATATGACCATTGCACCATTATATAGTCTATAGTACTACTCTTAGGCTGCAAAATTGATTGAATCATGGAATAATATAATAAAACTAACCAGTATGCAAAATCTGTACTGCCAATCCTTTTGAGGTCATGTGCACTGGTTCGAACATCAGCAGTCTACCTAATGTCACATCTTGAAAGCTCAAATATCCTGCAAACTGTTTGGCAAGGAGATCTTGTGCTGCATTCATGAGGGAGTCAGTTAGTTCATCTCCACTCATCAACCTCAATAAATCGGATTTTGCGAGTTTCAGTTCCTTTATCCACCATTCTGGCCTAACTGAAGGTGGAGTATTTTGCCCATCATCCACATGCAATGAGTACATCAACTACATGAAAAATATGACATTGCCTATAGTATAATACAAATATAAATTACAATTAATGCTGTCCATATTGGTATACATACATGCATATACCATGAAATTGCGTAAAGTTTGAAATTCCTACGTAATAATTGTATATTATTTTTTACATAAAACCCGGGCGAGAGGTTGGAGTCAGAGAATATAGTCCAGAGGGGTATATATGTTCTGATACCAACTGACTGTGCATGCATATTATATATATATATATATATATATATATATATATATATATATATATATATATATATATATGTATACAGTTACTGTAGGACAACAGGTACGTACTTTATACCAGCCATCAAAATGATGCTGCATGCATGCAATCTGTACGTTAGCCTGACATACTGATGTTAACCACATGTTCTATGAAGAGTCATGCAAACACAAATGCATGTGAATGAATTCCATTCCAAAGTAAACTAATTCATTTATGTTTGTGGAAAACAGGATAGCTTGCTTTATATCATTCATGTGCATATATATACCTGCTTCACAATGTTCATCTGTGTAAACATCATTTAGAGGTATGTCCACTGGCTTCGATTTAATCCTTGTGCTACAGTTGTTGGTGCCTGCAAGAGAAATGTTGAAGCATATATGCATTGTCACCTTAGATCATGACATTTACATGTACAATGCCATGATCTTAATTATTTAAGTTAATCATGTGGGCCATCTGGGTGAGTACAATGTTATATGTTTATATTTCTTCAAGGTTGACTAATTAATTGGCAAATCAGTCCACTGGCGATTATAAAGGCACAACTATAGACTGAATTGTAGAGAGTATAAAGGAGAATTTCCAAATCAGCATTTAATATGTGATTAAATCACAAATTTAACATCATAACCTATTGTATGAGTGATTATCAGATTACTAGGGACTATATATATTACCTTTAATATCAAATAATTGTTGCTTTCCTTGAGGACTTTCTTGATTCTACTCTTGGACCAGGTGTAAAGGTTACTGCATATTTCTCATCTTTCTTCTGAACTTCTGTATTAGCCTTTAAGTTTTTTTCGGTCACCTTGTGCTCGTTTTCATTCTTTCTCTTGGTTTCTTCATTTGCTATCCTTTCTGCTTTCTTCCTTAGAGTTTCGTTCTCTGAAACTTTTTTCTTAATTTTGGCCTTCTGTTTCTCTCCTTTCTTCTTCTCAGTGACATTTTCTTCTTTTGCCTTCCTGTTTTCTTCTTTCAGTTGCTTTTTTTCTTCTCTTGCCTTTCGCTTTTCTTCTTTCATTTTCTCATTTTCTTCTTTTAGTTTTTGCCTTTCCTTGATCAATTTCAGATTACCTTCCCTGGTCAGAATCTGCCCTGCTGATTTCTCTTTCTTTGTAGGTATGGCACTAGGAGGAATGGGCTTGATTAACATGTTGCTTATTGAAGATTGTTGCCTTGCCGTACATATGTACGTCCTGTCAATCTCTTTAGGAAGCATTTCAGCTGGGTTTCCCTCCGATGGTGCATGCCCATATAATGGTATATATGCAATGCCTGTCTTCTCCATAATTGTCTTAGGCTTGTTCATGACACAGATCTCTGTAGCATCAAGTAAGGCGTCAGGATTGAATGGGTATATTCCTGCTACTTTGAAACCTTGAGTAATGTTATTCATGGACATCCCCTTGATCCAGGCTTCACTGAAGACTTTGTTGAAGTCATGGATTGTTAACACTCTGTTTGGGTGACTGGCCTGAAAATGTTGACGAGCTTCTCTCCATGCTGCCTTGAGAGGTGCAAAGCATGAACGGTCCAGAGGCTGTGTCAAATGAGTTGTGTTGGGCGGTAATGCACATAAAATTACACCTTCTTCAGCTGCCATTGTGATGGTGCATGGATGGATCGTAGTGTGATGAATGACCGTCCATGAGAAGCAAAATTGGACGGTCTCGGTGTACGTATTGCAAGAAGTGCTCGGAAAACCATGTTGAAAATAGCTCACGGTTCATCCACCCACTATCAGACAATCCATAGGCAGTTCCCGGAACTTCTCCTTCACAAATATGCTCTGTAATGGGACGCTTCTTTATGACAACCATGGGCGGAATTACAATCCCTGCTGCATTAGTACAGGCTAGAACTGTAACTTGTACTTTGCTGTCCCCTGTAACATAACAGGGATTCCTTGTCCCCACCTTATCAATGACTTTTGGGCAAGGTGGGTTTAAAGGAATCCCTGTCTCATCACAATTATAGATACGTGATGGCTTATTCATAATGTCATGCGTATCCAGGCATTCCTCCAGCATGGTAAAGTACCGTTGCAGCACATTGCGATCTGTGGCCTTGGCCCTTGACATGCCCAATGGTGCAGCTGTCTTTAGAGTTAGGTCAGGGTGTCGGTGTGCAAAGCTCTGCCACCAGCCAAATGTTACAAGCCTGTTGAGTCCTTTTGCATCAACAATTGCTTGAACCTTGTTTAGCACTTGCTGGTGGGTATGAGGATAGCCAATTTTGGCTACCTCAACAAGGAATGTTGCTAACTCAGATTCTTCATCTACTGTAAGTATTGGAGCACCAGACCTTGAAGACAGTGTTGACTGTCCCCTAACATAATCTTGTAGAGTTGTCCGAGGTATCTCGTAGCATTCTGCTACCCTTCGTATAGACATGCCCTTTTCCACTTCGGCTATTGCTTCTTGCATTGTGTCCATATTCCATAGTTTGTAAGCTGTTGGTCTGGCCTGTTCAATCGTCGGAATTTGTGGTACCTTTGAGACTCTCTGCGTATGCAATTTGCTTGACATTATCCGGGACTTCAAGGAAGGAATCGGTAGCATCTGCAAAAACCAATGGTATGGTGCATTGCTTTCTATTGGGACTTAGATCACAAACTGTGATAATATTAATTTTACTTGAAAATAGCTGGAGCATGCATGCCATCACAGCATATTAGATTCCTTTGAATCCATAATGAACATTGGCATGATCAATTTTGTAAAATCTAGCTTCTATAGCTGTTCTTTGCAGCTAGGGAGTGATCATGGCAATTAAATTAGCTAAATTTTGAACATTTTACAACTGTTACAATATGACTTCAATTTATAATAATATCCATAATATCATCACCTTAATTATTATCAGGGAACTAACTAACAAAAATGGATGAACCTACCTCGGTAAAACTTGGCCTAGATGTGCAACGTCCGCTAACCTCAAATTTCCCGCCCGCCGGAGACAAGTATAGTCACGTGATCAGAATGTGTTGTAGACTGAGCTAGAGGCCAGGTTGTATTCCATCGTTGAGTGCTAAACGCTTATTTCGAGTTCTGTATGTCTCATGCTTGAAGCTGAATGGCAAAAATCGGCTTTCTTTCAAAAATTTGATGTGGAAAAACAATTTGTTAGGTTCACGAGTGGCTGAACTTCTGTTAGTGTCATTCCGTTGTTTGAAGTATAGCGAACGAGGAAGCAACGACAGCAAAAAACAAGTACGTTGTAGCTGACATGTCTGAGTGTGACATTTGTAAGTTTGAAGCACGTTTGAAAATGTATCGCTGAGAAAGATAGCGCTGAACGAACTTGTATTTTTTGTGCCGAATCTCTATCTTTACGGCCACGTTACAAATATGCCCGCTTTTTCACGCATCTGAAACGCATAGCCAACAAAGTTTGATTAACAGTCAGGATTGAGATTGTCCATATCTGTACTTGATTGGACATTAATACGCTCTGCCTTCGTTGAGAACAGGGTGGCTGAATTTTCATTTGGCTGAACTTCTATTTTTTCCTCTATTCAACCTTTGCAACAACCATTGGATTGTAACACAAATTCGTTAAATAAATTTTGGATTCAAATTTACCCAAAAGCGATAACGATTTTCTTTTAGATTTACGACTCTCGCCGTTCGCCGATATAGTATCGATTATTTTTCACTTTTCTCAAGGTACCCAATCTTCACAAAGGGAAAGAGATATCACATAAGGTCCTAAGGTTTACAACTCTAATAATACTGTCATGTACTTTGCAAACACAAAGTCTTACACTTGACTGCGAACGATCTTTCCGCAGAATAGTTCTCGTCGGATATCGTCTGCATTCTTAGGACCCAAGCTAGAGTAAAATATCAATGATTGGTCACCATGTATGTTCAGACGCTGTATTTTTAAAACCTGCGAGAGAATTGGCTAATGTCTAGTATGAACTTAAAGCACACATACCTTAAACAACTATTTGCTCCACAGAAGCGATTTTACTCTTATCTCTGCTGAGCTATGAGCACAGAACCAACTGACTGAAAACCATCAAAGATCGGGCAAACCAATGTAGTCTACTATCGGTCGTCGGCTAATACATCTCAGAGAAGGGCGTGATACAGCCCTTGTAACTGTAGATTCTATTTGTTCTATTTTTGTTCTATTTGAGATCGGTATATGTGTTCTTCAAACTGAGGAAGTTTGGTAGTTCTGCGATCAGTAGTCGATGCGATATAGCTTCTAAACTTGGGTCTTGTAGTACCATCAAGTATTGGCAACTTCTGCAATGATTCATTAGCTAACAAGTAGATACTCTCGCGGAGCAAGACCCCCCCATTCACCCAATACAATTTTACAAAATGATGGCCATTATTGTCACAGAACCGGTGCAACTACACAATCCACTTTTAGAAGCTATATCGCATCGACTACTGATCGCAAAACTACCAAACTCCCTCAGTTCGAGGAACATATGTACCGCTCTCAAATACTGTTACAAGGATTGCATTACGCGCTTATCTGAGAAGCATCAGCCAAAGACCGATAGTACATTGGTTTGCTCGATCTTTGATGGTTTCGATCAGTTGGTTTCAGCTTGAGCTCAGCACGGATAACAGTAAATTAAATATCATTTCTTTGGAGTAAATAGTTGTTTGAATTATAAGTGCTTTTAGTTAATACTAGATATTAGCTAATTCGCTCGCAGATTTTAAAAATACAGTGTCTGAACATACATGGTGACCGATCATTGATATTTTAATTACCTTACTACTTTGCTATTTCAACCAATTAATTCGAGTAAATGAAACCTAAAGGATACCAAAGGGAACATTTTAGGCTAAATCTAGGTAAAATCCCACGGAAGACCAAGACAAAGTCGAGAATCAAGCCAGATAACACAACTAGACATACGCCAAAGCGCTTAAATTCCACTTAATGGTTGATAAAATGCAAAACAATCTATATAATCGTATACAGCTTTAGAATGTATTCTTCCCTTTCTCCCTGGATAGAGCAACAGTTTAAAAATGATAGCAATTAAGTTAGTGCTTGCTTTTATTAACTCCTGTTTTTCACAAAACTAGCGCTATAAGTATACGAACACTGCAAAATAGGAAGGAGTATGAAGCGTTTAAACTGACAAAACGAAGCCAAAAAAAATTTGTTAGCATAAGATATCGAGTAATTCACGATATGTTTAAGATATTTTTGACTTTCTACTAGTAAATCTGTCGTATCTGTGACTCCTCTTTTTCGCTGATATTGGCCGCCATTTTCATGGGGGGAAAATGTCATTAAAATTCATGACATACAAGTAGACACTCGGACACAGGCGTAAAAACATGCGTGAGGGGCATGAAAGTACCTGGCAAGTGAGAGCATGAGATATGTGTGAGGTTATATGTAAATATAACTGAGTATAAGTGAAGGTGATTATGTATTCTAAGTGGTCACTTTCTTTTGGAGAGCAGTGTATACGTACCTTGTTAAATGACAATGTGTTCAATTATAACTCAATGCCTAGCTTGGTATCTTCCTCTAGGAATTAGCTAGCTTGGTATCTCGCGACTAAGATGTCTACCACCACGTGGCCTGTGAGGAAGAGGTCTCTTCAATAGAAGAGAATGCTGGCCACCATTACAGAGGAGGATGAGTAAGAAATGAGTTTAAGATTGGGTGACATTGTGGAGTACAAAGCCATGCATGATGGAAGATGCATATGGTGGCGGCGACCAGGTAACCCCTACACAAATTTGCCCTAGCCATCCAATAGCTGAAGTAAATCAGCCGGAGCTATATATTAGGATGTTGTCCTTCTTAACCTTTGTGCCTTCCCAGAGGAATCATTTTCCACAGGATGATCACCAGCTAATTCTTGTGGAGAATGATTTTTTTTCATTTGTAGATGGAAATGGACTACCACTGAAGTAGCCTAAGAGCTATTGTACCTTGCCAGGTCATTGTGTTGTATCAATGTCTAATATTAGCATTCACTCTGATTACATTGTATAATGCATATAAATGAGTCCTGAGTCCTAGGCAATTAACTTTACACACATCAAATCATTTCAAATTGTCATCTAAGTATCTGACAGTGTACATAATTACCATGCATGCATGATTAATGTAAGTTTGAATAATGAATGATGTCTCTCCCCCCTGGCCAATTAAATATATGTCAATTAATCTGATCAACCATGATTCAAATTTTGCATAATATACAGTAACTGTAAAATTGTCTTTCATTAATATGCTAAACCAAATACACCCCATTTAGAAAACTTGATAGATTAAATACAAACTTTTAACCTGTACAGTACTAAGTCTTCCTAGCTATATATGATAACCCATGACTATTATATCATTGTGTCTCAAAAAGACAAAGTTAGACACTTCATTCTGCTTTCAAATTGAATTATTATTATTCATTTGAACATTTATAGGGTCCTTTTTGTCGATGTTAATTATAAAATTATAAATAATTTTGTTGCATGGCTGTAGTCAACATCAACGTTTTATAGTAAATATCCATACAGACTGTACAAGGTGCATATAATAATATTATGTTTGTGCCAATTAATGCCTGCTTCATGTATCTTCCAAGGTCCTTGAGAATTGACAGAGCTTGGGCTACAACTGCTCCACTGTTCTCAACCACAATCAGAACATTGTCAAACCAATACAACCTACAAATGTGACTGACAGTCTGTAGGCATTCATCTTCAATAATTCCACATGCATGAGCAGTTGCATGACCAGGCTCTTCTACAGTAATGTTAGAGGTACAATATGTGTCTGCACAAGTGGTATGCCAAATCAGGATTTTGCCATATAAACATGCATGAAGTGAATCAGAAGGCTCCAATCGGAATGGATTCTGGCTGCTTACAGTGAGAAATGGATAATCCGATTGAATTGAAATGGTCTAGGGTGTCGTCCTAGGTTTCTTAGGCAACTCAGGTCATGAGGTCCAAAGTGATGTTGCTTCATATATAGTTAAATGCAGTACACACAACCATTCAGCTGCTATTCCATATAATATTATAGTACATCTAACAGGATTGTAAAGAATACACGATTGCCGGAATTGATTTGTTTACATATAATATATATAGCTGGGCAGGAAAGATATTGCATGGCTTCCACAAGGGCATTTAAGTGGTTTACAGGGAGAAAATACTCATTACTTTCAAATTCATCCAAATACTTGAAGATACTAGGCATTGAGACAAACAAAACCAGGGTCAATTAGCATTCTTCCCAAAAGATTCAACCGATCAAGAGAGTTCTAACTGAAATTAAAGGGTAAGTCTTATGACAGGCATACAATAATAACCACTGAGGGTGTGTGCAACATTGCTTGTGTGTGTGTGTGTGTACGTGTGTTTGTGCATTGTATATGTGGTATTGTGAACAGCTATGCACAAGCATAGATACAAAATTGAATATTACATTCAATTTGTTTTCTTTCATGGATTATAGAGAAAGAGGTATGAACACCTTGATAGCTTTCATCCCACTTCTGTGGACTACTGTTGCTGGTCAGGATGGGGGAGCTACTGCAGGGGATACTAAAACAAACTATGAAGAGCAAATCATTGCTGTTCTTGGAGATGATGCTGTTATAAACATGGCAGCACACTATCTTTACGAGAAGCATCCAGAAGTCTCCAATGTCGTCAAATGGAACACAAAAGATAAGAAATTCGAACTTGCCAAATGGAATGCAAGGACTGAGAGATATGAGTTTCATGCAGGCAAGGACATACCACCCTTACCTGATGATCGTACAAGAGTTCAAGTTATTGGACATGGAACATTGGATGAAGGAACAGGTGAAACCAAACTTGGAGGATTGTTACCTGATGAGCTATCGAAAGGGCTGAAAGAGCTCCCTGGAGTTGAGGAAGCAGGTCATATTACTCGAGTGAGTCTTGTGGGATGCAGTGTTGGGAAACTGAAAGACAATGGAGAGGAGTTTGTTGGTAATGAATATCCAAAGTCAGTTCTTGAAACTCTCCATAAGGACGGTATTGATACAGAGGTTAGTTCTAGAGTTGGTGTTGTGGGTGTGGATTCTACTGGAAGGAAAGTGGTAGGTGAAATAAATGCTGATGATAAGGTGATTTGGAGATCAAATGAGGGATATCTTAAGAAGACGGTGGTAAAATACAAAGGATCTGAAATTGAAATAACAAAAGTACCAATCACCAGTGGAGATAGTTTCATAAAGCCTAAATCATTGAAGTGGAAAAATAAAGCTGAGAAGAGGAGTCTTTTGTCACAAGTATCCCGTTTAGAGGACTTTGCCTTATTAGTGCGTGAACACACTGCAACAAAAACATACTATTATGACTACAATGATTTGTTTAATATGGTTAGTGATATTGCCGAAGAAGCTTTTAATGATATTGATGTACCTGATGACTGGCCTAACGAAATTACATCTGACAAAATAGTTAGAAGGCGAGATGGTAGTGAAGTTACTTTGAAAGTGAGGGAATTTCGCAATGTGGACGATGTTATGAAAGAAATTAAATTCTTTGGGAGAAATAAGGAAGGATTTGAGTACCCACGAAACATTGATGGAAAATTAGTGAACACAGACAAGGATGGGAATGTGTTTGAGGATCGATACGTCCATTACAGGTTTGGTGACTGGGTTGTGAACATGAAGTATCAGGCAAGTAAATTTAGCAGGAATTTGAATCCATTTTATGCTCACATGGAAGGGATTATACATGCTGAGGATCCAAGCAATCCATCGGACACTAAGAATGAAGATGTGGAATTTCCTTACGCAATAGGCAAAGTGGATTATGCCACTCTTTTACCCAAAACTGATGCTCTATTCTTCCCGGAAGCTGAAGCTTGGATGGCAGGAAAAAATGAAAATATCAGGGTAAATGATCAGAGTGCCTACAATGCTGTTGCTAGCATAGCATTATTCATACCAGAGTCAATTCGTGAATACCGTTCTTGGGTAGCAAGCAAAATGGCTCTGGATCTTTACAACCATGAAGCCATGTCTGCACACAAATTTCAAGAGGCTCATCCTATGGCAAGAGGTGGTGTGGCTCCAGCCGAGTTCACTGGAATGCGTGAAATACTATGGGAAAAGTTGGCTGATAAAAGTAAGCTGAAGGATTGGCCTGAGAGCCCTCAAGGTGTTGCTCTTAAGCTGCGATTTGCTAGAATGGCCACTCAATGGATTTCACTTATAGAATTTGACACTACTAGTGATGACGGAGATAAAATGGAAATAAGAGGTGAGAACTTAAAGAGAAAGCTTGATGATGGTGATATTGACACAGGTTCATCTGACAACAGAGATGAAATTGCTAAAAAAATTAAAGAATGCATCTCTGAGGTAACAAAGTCTGTATCTGGAACAGCCTCTGATTTTATTCACATTTCTAATGATAAGGACATTGCTGGTCCACTGGGAAATGGTCCATGGGATGCGAGGTCTGTTGATGTACCCGAAATTGACACTACACAAACAGAATATGAAGAGTACGAAGACAATGAAGATCGAAGCATGTCTGGAAGAGCATCAGAGGCAATAGACAGAGATCTTCTTTACCTCTCAGAAGTAATGAATAATGCAATCGAAGAGCATGGAAAAGGTTACGAAGTGGATGAAAGTTCAGTCAGTATAGACAAGGGTAAACTGAAATTCACAGCTTATGATCCTGAAGATCCTGAAATGAGAGAAACATTTGATGAGGAGTTGGATGAATCCAAGCTATCATCAGAGGATATACTCAATGAGATGAAACAAAAGGGACATGAAGAAGGCATAGTTGGGAAGGTTGGTCGAGTCCAGTCAATTTATGGTACAATACTTGGAATACAGGGAACAATTGAGATGTTCAAGGAAGGTGATATAACCAATGGGGTCATCAATCTTCTGCAAACAGCACATGGACTAGGTGAATTAACAGGATTCAATAAAAAGATATCTGAGGCTGCCTCTAGATCACTTGGAAAATACTTGAATGATGATGTCGCAGAAGTACGTAATATAGGAGAAGACATTGTGGAAGGAGAAGGGGCTAAAGTGCTAGCTGGAGATGCAGACGAGCTTGCAACTTTGGGAAGTGAGGTTGGTGAAGCCACTGAAGGAATACCGATAATCGGAACTATATTTGGTGTTTACAACATATATGAAGATCTCAAACAGCACACAGTGATTGGCTATGTGGATGCTGGTTTAGACACATTGATAACTGTTGCTGGTCTGTTTGGTCCCGAAGCTGAACCAGTTGTAGTTGTTCTAATGGCAATCCGCATGACCATTGATACATTCTACAATGATATCAAAAAGGAGCTTGATCGTCTTCCACCAGATGCTAGTGTGAGTGCAAAAATTGGAGCTGTTTTCAAAGGAATTGGTGAATCACTTTTACATATTGCTGACTTTCTCACTGGAGGAATATTCTCAGCTCCTTTAAAAGCACACAGTTTAGACAAAGAATATGAGAAGGATCAGGAGTTCATCAAATCTCTGACTGACTATCATAATTATTACTCCATAGCTGCAGGACCCGACTCAACTGAAATCAACTTTGCTGGTGGAGAAGTGTCCTGGAATGGCGGGGACGTGGTTTTCACCCTCCATGATGACCACACAGCAGTGCTGACCATGAGAATGACAGATGAAGATGGTGTCGAAAGGACCCATACAGAGGATCTCACCTTTAGTAAAGACATCAAGGATGTTGTAATGGGCATAGGAGAGTCACATTCTGTACACTTCACTAAGAAAAGTGCCAAGGTACTTTGGTTCATACCAGTGGACAAGAAGACTATCATCGATGGCATCGAAGGAGACAGAGCCACAATTCATGGCACATATACGGGGAATAAAGAAAACAATAACTTCTATGCTGTTCAAGAACTTCCACCAGACATTGACTTGGACTACACTCTAGAAGACTACCACTACATTATCAAGGGTGGAGATGGAGACGACAGCTTCTTTCTTGGACCTCAGCACAACTATGTTGAAGGAAATGAAGGCTCAGATGCATACTTCATCAACATTACAGCAGTTCACACTGTCATCAACAACTATGCATCAGATGGTGTAGATGACTATTTGGTCATGAACAGAACCTATAAAAGTCTTTACCTTCACAGAAAAGATTATGATTTAAATGTCACTTCAAATGATGGGAAACTGCCTCTAAGTGTCATTGTTCAAAATTGGTTCAGAAGCAAAGCATACCAGCACATGCACATTAAATGTTCAGATGGAATAGTGTTTACAACCTCAGTGCTGAAGAATGGTACCATACTTACAATACCTTATTCTCTTGTGGCGCCAGCTGGTGAATCAGGAGTCACTTGGGATGCTACCAAAAGTAACTTCTCGCATGTGGAATACATATCAGGTACAGATGGTGTGGATATGCTTTGGGGCAATGATCTTGATAATACCATTGCAGTTGCGGAAGATAATGCAATGGACATCATGGGAGCAGGAAACGGCACTGATACTTATGACCTCACTTTGCAGACTGTGAAAGGTCAGGGACCTCTTCATACTGTTGACATAGACAACTATGCAAAAGATAACAAGAATGACATGATTATACTTCCGTTTAGTGCCGCTCTTCTCTCCTTGGAAAAATACTATGACAGCCTTCGAATTAATTGTCGTGGAGAGTATAAAGTTTCTATGGTTGATTGGTTCAAAGAAGAATTGTCTCGACATACGCTATTGATCACTAATGACTCAGATGTTATGGGCATAAAGACAACTAACAACGTCAAAGCCTCTCTTTACCCAATAGTACTATCACTGCATTCTCCTACAACCATTGACTTGTCACAAAATGAAACCTACAAAGACCTGTCAGCTGTTGCTGTAATAGGTTCACCTTATGACGATGTGATAATTGGGAGCTCTAAGCAAAACTACATTCGAGGAGGAGGAGGCAAAGATCTACTTTCTGGAGGAGAAGGTCAAGATGTTTATATTGTGAAGGAAGGAGATGGAGAGGACGAAATCATGAACTTAGCATACAATCAAGAACAGGATCTACTTCTATTTGATGAAGATTATGATGACTTGAGGCTGGAGGTGGATAATCCTATCGACTTGGTCATATATTCATATCAGCATAAAACAAGGGTCAGACTTCGAGACTGGTATGTTGGGCCTCTCCATCAACATCTGCAAGTTCGCACAAAGAATGGAATTGACTTTTTGCTGCCCACAGTACCCCATTCGAATGTCAAAACACCGGTGGCTTTAGACAGATCAGATTCTGATAGATTTATTAACGTTGAATTAAATTCCACAAAGATGCATACTTTTGAGAGAGTTATAGGAACAGAGTACAGTGATCGTGTGATCGGCAATGATCTCGACAACTACCTAGACTTAAGGGGTGGACATGATTTTACTGGTGGATTCAATGGAAGTGATACATATATATTCAAGCGAGGATATGAAACACTGACTGTGAACAATTATGCTGAGGATAATGTTACAGATTCTTTAGTGTTAATGGTTCCTTTTGATGGGATTGTATGCAAACATGAAGATAAAGGCACCATACTTCTCAACATGACCCTTCCTGGTAGCTACAACACACCTGAATATGTTGTTCTGTTATATTACATGTCAGAATACAAATATCAACATCTACAAATTACTAGCAGTGATGGATTAATTTTTGTTATACCATCGACCAACCAGTACCAACCTGTAATAGTGGGTATCAATAAAGTTCACGATTCGGCTGGACAATTTGTTAATTTAACATCCTCCAATTACAGCAGAGTAATTGTAGATTATGGAGCCAATAATTTCACCAACCACATTACAGGAAATGACATGAACAATACCTTGGTTGGTGGAGTCAAGGATGACTATCTTTATGGAGGAGAGGGAAACGATGTGCTCAAAGGAGGAGCTGGTAACAACACACTCCATGGTGGAGATGGCGATGATGTTCTTGTTGGTGGTAGTGACACAGATATGATGGAGGGTGGCCCTGGTGATGATGTCTTCTTTCCAGGTCCTGGTCACAATGAGGTTCTGGGAGGGGATGGTGACGACACAGTCATCTACATGGGTGATCCATTCAATGCTGATGGCCTAATAGCAGATTTAGGGAATGGTGATGTTCACCACAACTTTGGAGTTGATTATGTCGACAGCATTGAAAACCTTTATGGGACACCATTCAATGA
>CAUJGJ010000072.1:1305000-1327500 GCA_963170055.1 Halisarca cf. caerulea | reverse complement strand
GGCTTGCGCCTGACTATTTTCATTATTCAGTTATATACAATAAATCAAAGTAAAAATCATGCATGTGGCAATAAGGGAAGTCTGATATGGGGTTTAAATACCCAGGACACAGAGTTCCCGATGGAATAGATACTGCAGGCTGTTGGTGAAACAAAATGTTGCAGGTATTGTGGTCGACTCTAGCAGGGCCAAGAGAAGAACGTTCTGCCAGCTGGCCCCACAATAAATTTGTAACATTCATTAATTTGTGCGTAAATATGATTTTAATATATATGCCTAGTTGTACATGTTAGTTAGTCTTACAACAAAATTAATGATACAATACCTTCATTTGTTTCTTTTCGTTGTGTGCATTAACTTGAAGGTTTTATTATAATAATCAAAGTGTACAAATACGTACATAAGAAATAATAAGTGCATTTCAATACAAACGAATAATAAAAAATGACTGCCCTCCCTTTAGGGTCTTGTCACTTACTTCCCTCTATATATTTTAAATCTGCATGTGCGATAGATTAAAATTGTTCGATTAACTCAATCAATTAAATTTTGTGTGTTGTGTGTTGTGTGTGTGTGTAGAGTGTGAATGTGTGTGTGTGTGTGTGCGTATGTGCAAGTGTGTATGTGTGTGTGTGTTTGTGTGTGTTGTATTTGTGTGTGTGTGTGTGTGTGTGTGTGTGTGTGTGTGTGTGTGTGTGTGTGTGTGTGCATGTGTGTGTGTGTGTGCAAATATGTGTGTGTGTGTGTGCAAGTATGTGTGTTTGTGTGTGTGTGTGTGTGTGTGTGTGTGTGTGTGTGTGCGTGTGCAGGTGTGTGTGTGTGTTTGTGCTTGTGAGTGTGTGGAAGTGAGCATGTGTATGCGTGTGTATGTGTGCAGATATGTGTGTGTGTGTGTGTGTGTGTGTGTGTGCGTGTGTGCAAGTGGGTATGTGTATGTGTGTGCGTGTGTGTGTGTGTGTGTGTGTGTATGTGTGTGTGTGTGTGTGTGTGGGTGTGCACATGCATATATATGTGTGTGTATATGTGTGTACTTTTGTGTGCATATGTGCAAGTGGGTATTTGCATGTGTGTGTGTATGTGTGTGTGTGTGTGTGTGTGTGTGTGTGTGTGTGTCCATTGGTGTGAGGGGCTGGTTAGTAATCTCTTTTAAGAGCTTAAGCCTGTTGCCAGCACGTGGTGCTTTTGGAAGGATGAAAACGAGCACTCAGCTGCTTACAGGTGAAATCACACCTGTCAGCCTCAACCACAGGAAACATTAATTGCATGTGACTTGGGTATTTCTTTATCAGGAGAGGAGAGGAGACTTATCTTAGGAGAGTGCTGGTGCCCTAGATGCTATTAGCCTGGATATTACCGAGTTTAGGGTTGTGAATCACTGTTAAATTGCTGTGAGTTAGGTGGAGAAGCCACCACTCTTCAGCACAGCCCTACCCATCTCATGGGGCTTGCAACCTCACAGATGGGCACCCCTGATTGCACGAGGGGGCCATCAGGGATGGTAACGGGGGGGCAGCTGGGCCCATATCCAGTGGGTCTCTCCTTCATTGATGTCTGGTGGCTCACCCCCCATGCCAGTTGGGCCCCTTTGGGGGCCTCAATATAGCCCGCACTGCAGGCTGCCTGAGGCATTACAAGTTACAAGTTACATGTGTGTGTGTGTCTGCATGTGCAAATGCCCATGTATTTTGTATGTATGTGCATGTGTGGTGTGTGTGTGTGTGTGTGTGTGTGTGTGTGTGTGCAATTACCTATACATATATGTGTGTATGTGTTGTGTGTGTGCGTGTGTGTATATATGTGTGTGTGTGTGAATGTGTGTGCGTGTGTGTGTGTGTGTGCGTGTGTGTGTGTGTGTGTGCAAATGCGTGCATGTGTGTACGTGCATATACATGCAAACATCACTCTGACTCTTGTGCATGTGTGTGAACAGACACCAGCCATGCTGATAGCCTACATTTTTTAGGGAACAGAGATCTTATTTTCATTATTTTACCGTCATAATTCCTTCATTTTTGTATATGGTAATTATATCTATAAATAGTATCAATTTTGTCCTAAACCAACCAGAGTTGTTTTTGTTGTTAGCAGTACGTTGCAGGTTCTTTAATTAAATATTTTTGGTTGTTAAATTCAAGTTAAGTGTATAATGTATATATATAAGACTGGAATAAACAAGCTATAATAAGATATATACCTTCGCTTTATTCCTTGATGTAATCTGCGAATGCATATAATATATAACTTTACATATTATGATGTATACAATATGATATTATACCACGTGGCCTATCGCAACCCACCTATACATATGGTTGCCATATCATCGATCCCCATTCTGATAGTGACAATGTATGTATTTTTGAGGTTTGGTACGAAATGTGATAAGGCCATTGCTCTAGCTACCTGCCCTAGTGGTTCCTTCGGCCCCGTGTTAACGTATATACTGACTGAGAGCCTGAAGTCCATAATGGTGGAACTAGGTCAGTAACATGCTACTCTCTATTTAGAAGCCAGGTAACTAATATATCTCTTTTAACACTTAAAGACCGCTGCGCTGCTATAGTTGCTGTACCTTGCACAAGTTGTTATTGTGACCTTTCGCAGGTTAATTACAACTAATGATTGTTATGACAAACTGCACACGTGCACGCTTGGCCTATACTGGCCTGACCGCAGGCATATTCCAAATGTATATACTGTCCAGGTGGCTTCTGATGTATGACGTCATCTGGAGATAAATATAATAATAATCATACTGTATATATAATGTACCTTGCTGAATGTGTTCGATTAACTTAATTAGCCAATTTATATTAATTAATCTGATCAACCATGATTCGAATTTTACATAATACCAGTACTAGTGACTGTAAAAATTCCTTTCATTAATAATATGAGCTAGATAGATTAAATACTACACATTTTAATTAGTTTTTAGCTATAATATTTGATTACCCATGACTATAATATTATTGTGTCTCAAAAAGACACTTCATTCTGCTTTCAAATTGAACTATTATTATTAATTTGAATATTTATAGGGTCCTTTATATCTATGTTAATTATGACAATATATTATATTATTAGTTCTGTTGCATGGCTGTGCATGATGAACATCAAAGTTTATACTGTAAATACGTATCCATACAACAAAATTATAACATGCGCATATAGACAATAACCAAAGACATCAAGTAAATTCTTATTTCAAAAAAAATAACAATAACAAAATATTTACAAAAGTTTATACAATTAAACTAGCAAACTATATACAAAATCACCATCCAGCTTCCCCCGCCCCCCACGTACATGTACACATAAGATATCACACAAGAAGGGAAATATATACTCTGAACAAGTATAGTCCAGGTTGCCCATGACAGAAATTACTAGTATACATTTCCCATTGGATGGCCCCAGATATTGGCTGTACAAGGTATACTGTATAGTGGGAAATTTTGCGGAGTAATATTTTCGCGGATTTCGCGGTTAATCCCAACATTCGCGAAATTTTTAATCCGCGAAATCTTAGCACTAGACATATACATCAAAAGCTACGTCGGGTTCAGGTAGTATGTACACGCTAGGTCCCTGCACCATTGTTTTCTTGTGTAGCAGTAGTTTCTCGAAATTAAAGTTGGTCGTGCTATACGTCACTTTTACCTTTCTTTAAACAAAACAATCAGGCAGAGCATGCACACCTGAAAGTTTCACGGCCCATTAGAAAGGAAAAGTAACCTCAAAAGTGTAATTGGTGTAAAAGGCTTCAACTTGTGCCATTTCGTTCACATGATACACTCAAAAGCTACTTTCCTACCACCGCCTAAGAAAATTATGGCATCCTGAATTTTAGGGATCTGCGAAATTATTGTCCGTGATTTTCAGGAAATAAGCCTTATTGAGAATATTCACATTTACTTCAGAACATGTTCAAAGCAATATGACCTACAAATGTGACTGACAGTCTGTAGGTATTCATCTTCAATAATTCTGCATGTATGAGCAGCTGCATGACCAGGCTCTTCTACAGTGTGAACAATGTTGGAGGTGCATTATGTATCTGCACAAGTGGTATGCCATACCAGGATTTTGCCATATGAACAGGAGGTAACTCAGACGGCTCCAATCGGAATGGATTCTGGCTGCTTGCAGCGAGAAACGGATAATCCGATTGGATTGGAATGGTCTAGGGTGTCGTCCTGGGTTTCATAGGCAACTCAGGTCATGAGGTCCAAAGTGATGTTGTTTCACAGTTACAAGCAGTACACACAACCATGTGGCTGCTATTCCATATAATATACTACATCCAACATGTATAGAATACATGATTGAATTGATACATATATTATGCAATATACTGTATGTTTAGCTGGGCAGGAAAGATATTGAATGGCTTCCACATGTGTATTTAAGGGGTTTACAGCGAGAGAATACTCATTGTTTTCAAATTTATCTGGGTACTTGAAGATACGCATTGAGACAGCTGAAAACAAAACCAGGGTCAATCAGCATTTTTTTCTCAAAAAGTTCAATCAAGAGAGTTCTAACTAAAATTAAAGGGTAAGTCTTATGACAAGCATATATAGTCATAATCACTTCAGATGTGTGTGTGTGCGTGTGTGTGTGTGTGTGTGTGTGTGTGTGTGTGTGTGTGTGTGTGTGTGTGTGTGTGAGTGCAGTGTGTGTGTGTGCGTGTGTGTGTGTTTGTGTGTGCGTGTGTACTTGTGTGCATATGTGTGTGTGTGTGTATGTGTGTGTGTGCGTGTGTACTTGTGTGTGTGTGTGTGTGTGTGTGTGTGTGTGTGTGTGTGTGTGTGTGTGTGTGTGTGTGTGTGTGTGTGTGTGTGTGTGTGTGTGTGTGTGTGCATTGTGTGTGTGTGTGTGTGTGTGTGTGTGTGTGTGTGTGTGTGCGTGTGTACTTGTGTGTGTGTGTGTGTGTGTGTGTGTGTGTGTGTGTGTGTGTGTGTGTGTGTGTGTGTGTGTGTGTGTGTGCATGTGTGTGTGCAAATATGTGTGTGTGTGTGTGTGCAAGTATGTGTGTGAGTGAGTGTGTGTGTGTGTGTGTGTGTGCAGTGTGTGTGTGTGTGTGTGTGTGTGTGTGTGTGTGTGTGTGTGTGTGTGTGTGTGTGTGTGTGTGTGTGTGTGTGTGTGTGTGTGTGTGTGTGTGTGTGTGTGTGTGTGTGTGTGTGTGTGTGTGTGTGTGTGTGTGTGTGTGTGTGTGTGTGTGTGTGTGTGTGTGCATTTTTATGTGGTATTGTGAACTATTGTGAACTGAGCTATTGTACAAGCATAGATACAAAATTTCAGAAGTTGAAATATTACATTTCTTTCTTGCATAGCAAAAGTGGTATGAACATCTTGATAGCTTTCATACCACTTCTGTGGACTACTGTTGCTGGTCAGGATGGGGGAGCTAGTGCAGGGGATACTGAAACAAACTATGAAGAGCAAATCATTGCTGTTCTTGGGGATGATGCTCTTATTAACATGGCAGCACACTATCTTTACGAGAAGCATCCAGAAGTCTCCAATGTGGTGAAATGGAACACAAAAGATAACAAATTCGAACTTGCCAAATGGAATGCAAAGACTGAGAGGTATGAGTTTGATGCAGGCAAGGACATACCACCCTTACCTGATGATAGCACAAGAGTACAAGTTGTTGGACATGGAACATTGGATGAAGGAACAGGTGAAACCAAACTTGGAGGATTGTTACCTGATGAGCTATCGAAAGGGCTGAAAGAGCTCCCTGGAGTGGAGGAAGCAGGCCATATTACTCGAGTGAGTCTTGTGGGATGCAGTGTTGGGAAACTCAAGGACAATGGAGAGGAGTTTGTTGGTAATGAATATCCAAAGTCAGTTCTTGAAACTCTCCATAAGGATGGTATTGATACAGAGGTTAGTTCTAGAGTTGGTGTTGTGGGTGTGGATTCTACTGGAAGGAAAGTGGTAGGTGAAATAAATGCTGATGACAAGGTGATTTGGAGATCAAATGAGGGATATCTTAAAAAGACGGTAGTAAGATATGAAGGATCTGAAATTAAAATAACAAAGGTCCCAATCACAAGTGGAGATAGTTATATTAAGCCTAGATCATTGGTCTGGAAAAATAGAGCTGAGAAGAGGAGTCTATTGTCACATGTTAACCGTTTAGAGGACTTTGCCTTATTAGTGAGTGAAAACACTGCAACAGAAACATACTATTATGACTACAATGATTTGTTTAATATGGTTAGTGATATTGCCGAAGAAGCTTTTAATGATATCGATGTACCTGATGACTGGCTTGACCAAATTACATCTGAGAAAATAGTTAGAAGGCGAGATGGTAGTAAAGAAATTTTGAAAGTGAGGGAATTTCGCAATGTGGAAGATGTTATGAAAGAAATTAAATTCTTTGGGAAAAAGGGAGGCTTTGAGTATCCACGAAACATTGATGGAAAATTAGTAGACACAGACAAGGATGGGAATGCGTTTGAGGATCGATATGTCCATTACAGGTTTGGTGACTGGGTTGTGAACATGAAGTATCAGGCAGAAAAATTTAGCATGAATTTGAATCCATGGTATGCTCACATGGAAGGGATTATACATGCTGAAGATCCAAGCAATCCATCGGACACTAAGAATGAAGATGTGGAATTTCCTTCAGCAATAGGCAAAGTGGATTATCCCACTCTCTTACCCAAGACAGATGCTCTATTCTTCCCTGAAGCTCAAGCTTGGATGGCAGGAAATAATGAAAATATCAGGATAAATGATGAGAGTGCGTACAATGCTGTTGCTAGCATAGCATTATTCATACCAGAGTCAATTCGTGAATACCGTGCTTGGGTATCAAGCAAGATTGGTATGGATCTTTACAACCATGAAGCCATGACTGCACACGAATTTCAAGAGGCTCATCCTATGGCAAGAGGTGGTGTGGCTCCATGTCAGTTCACTGGGATGCGTGAAACACTATGGGAGAGCTTGGGTGTGAGTGGTAAGCTGAAGGATTGGCCTGAAAGCCCTCAAGGTGTTGCACTTAAACTGCGATTTGCTAGAATAGCCACTCAATGGCTTTCAGTTTACAAATTTGAAACTACTAATGATGACGGAGATAAAATGGAGATAGAAGGTGAGAACTTAAAGAGAAAACTGGATGATGGTGATACTGACACAGGTTCATCTGACAACAGAGAGCAAGTTGATAGGAAAATAAAAGAATGCATCTCTGAGGTAACAATGTCCGAACCTGGAACAGCCTCTGATTTCATTCACATTCCTGATAACAAAGAAATTGCTGGTCCACTGGGAGATGGTCCATGGGATGCTAGGTTGGTTGATGTACCCGAAATTGACACTACACAAACAGAATATGAAGAGTACGAAGACAATGAAGATCGAAGCATGTCTGGGAGAGCATCAGAGGCAATAGACAGAGATCTTCTTTACCTCTCAGAAGTAATGAACACTGCACTTGAAGAGCATGGAAAAGGTTATGAAGTGGATGAAAGTTCAGTCAGTATAGACAAGGGTAAACTGAAATTCACAGCTTATGATCCTGAAGATCCTGAAATGAGGGAAACATTTGATGAGGAATTGGATGAATCCAAGTTATCATCAGAGGATATACTCAATGAGATGAAACAAAAAGGGCATGAAGAAGGTATAGTTGGGAAGGTTGGTCGAGTCCAGTCAATTTATGGTACAATACTTGGAATACAGGGAACAATTGAGATGTTCAAGGAAGGTGATATAACCAATGGGGTCATCAATCTTCTGCAAACAGCCCATGGGCTAGGTGAACTAACAGGAATCAATAAAAAGATATCCGAGGCTGCTTCTAGGTCACTTGGTAAGTATTTAAATGATGATGTAGCAGAAGTACGTAATATAGGAGAAGATATTGTGGAAGGAGAAGGGGCTAAAGTGCTAGCTGGAGATGCAGAAGAGCTTGCAGCTTTGGGAAGTGAGGTTGGTGAAGCTACTGAAGGAATACCGATAATCGGAACTATATTTGGAGTTTACAACATATATGAAGATCTCAAACAGCACACAGTGATTGGCTATGTGGATGCTGGTTTAGACACATTGATAACTGTTGCTGGTCTATTTGGTCCTGAAGCTGAACCAGTTGTAGTTGTTCTAATGGCAATCCGCATGACCATTGATACATTCTACAATGATATCAAAAAGGAGCTTGATCATCTTCCACCAGATGCTAGTGTGAGCGCAAAAATTGGAGCTGTTTTCAAAGGAATTGGTGAATCACTTTTACATATTGCTGACTTTCTCACTGGAGGAATATTCTCAGCTCCCTCAAAAGCGCACAGTTTAGACAAAGAATATGAGAAGGATCAGGAGTTCATCAAATCTCTGGCTGACTATCATAATTATTACTCCATAGCGGCAGGACCTGACTCAACAGAAATCAACTTTGCTGGTGGAGAAGTGTCCTGGAATGGCGGGGACGTGGTTTTCACCCTCCATGATGACCACACAGCAGTGCTGACCATGAGAATGACAGATGAAGATGGTGTTGAAAGGACCCATACAGAGCATCTCACCTTTAGTAAAGACATCAAGGATGTTGTAATGGGCATAGGAGAGTCACATTCTGTACACTTCACTAAGAAAAGTGTCAAGGTACTTTGGTTCATACCAGTGGACAAGAAGACTATCATTGATGGCATCGAAGGAGACAGAGCCACAATTCATGGCACATATACGGGGAACAAAGAAAACAATAACTTCTATGCTGTTCAAGAACTTCCACCAGATGTTGACTTGGACTACACTCTAGAAGACTACCACTACATCATAAAGGGTGGAGATGGAGACGACAGTTTCTTTCTGGGACCTCAACACAACTATGTTGAAGGAAATGAAGGATCAGATGCATACTTCATCAACATTACAGCAGCTCACACTGTCATCAACAACTATGCATCAGATGGTGTAGATGATTATATGGTGATCAACAGAACCTACAAAAGTCTTTACCTTCACAGAAAAGATTATGATTTAAATGTTACTTCAAATGATGGGAAACTGCCTCTCAGTGTCATTGTTCAAAATTGGTTCACAAGCAAAGCATACCAGCACATGCACTTTAAGTGTTCAGATGGAATCGTGTTTACAACTTCAGTACTAAAGAATGGTACCATACTTACAATACCCTATTCTCTTGTGGCGCCAGCTGGTGAATCAGGAGTCATTTGGGATGCTACCAAAAGTAACTTCTCGCATGTGGAATACATATCAGGTACAGATGGTGTGGACATGCTTTGGGGCAATGACCTTGATAATATCATTGCAGTTGCAAAAGACAATGCAGAGGACATCATGGGAGCAGGAAACGGCACTGATACTTATGACCTCACTTTGCAGACTGTGAAAGGTCAGGGACCTCTTCATACTGTTGAAATAGACAACTATGCAATAGATAACAAGAATGACATGATTATACTTCCGTTTAGTGCTGCTCTTCTCTCCTTGGAAAAATACTATGACAGCCTTCGAATTAATTATCGTGGAGAGTATAAGGTTTCTATGATTGATTGGTTCAAAAGAGAATTGTCTCGGCATGCGCTATTGATTACTAATGACTCAGATGTTATGGGCATAAAGACGACTAACAACGTCAAAGCCTCTCTTTACCCAATAGTACTATCACTGCATTCCCCTACAACCATTGACTTGTCACAAAATGAAACCTACAAACACCTGTCAGCTGTTGCTGTAATAGGTTCACCTTATGACGATGTGATAATTGGGAGCTCCAAGCAAAACTACATTCGAGGAGGAGGAGGTAAGGATCTACTTTCTGGAGGAGAAGGCCAAGATGTTTATATTGTGAAGGAAGGAGATGGAGAAGACGAAATCATGAACTTAGCATACAATCAAGAACAGGATCTACTTCTCTTCGATGAAGATTATGATGACTTGAGGCTGGAGGTGGATAATCCTATTGACTTGGTCATATATTCATATCAGCCTCATAAACCAAGAGTCAAACTTCGAGACTGGTATGTTGGGCCTCTCCATCAACATCTGCAAGTTCGCACAAAGAATGGAATTGACTTTTTGCTGCCCACAGTACCACATTTGAATGTCAAAACACCTGTGGCTTTAGACAGATCAGATTCTGATAGACTTCTTAATGTTCAATTAAATTCCACAAAGATGCTTACTATTGAGAGAGTAATAGGAACAGAGTACAATGATCGTGTGATCGGGAATGATCTTGACAACTACCTAGACTTAAGGGCTGGACATGATTTTACTGGTGGATTCAATGGAAGCGATACATATATATTCAAGCGAGGATATGAAACACTGACTGTGAACAACTTTGCTGAGGATAATGTAACAGATTCTTTAGTGTTAATGGTTCCTTTTGATGGGATTGTATGTGAACATAAAGATCGAGGCACCATACTTCTCAACGTAACCCTTCCTGGAAATACACTTGAATATGTTGTTCTGTTATATTACATGTCAGAATACAAATATCAACATCTACAAATTACTACCAGTGATGGGTATATCTTTGTTATACCATCGACCAACCAGTACCAACCTGTGATAGTGGGCATCAATAAAGTTCATGATTCGGCTGGACAATTTATTGATTTAACATCCTCCAATTACAGTAGAGTGATTGCAGATTATGGAGCCAATAATTTCACAAACCACATTACAGGAAATGACATGAACAACACCTTGGTTGGTGGAATCAAGGATGACTATCTTTGTGGTGGAGAGGGAAATGATGTGCTCAAAGGAGGAGCTGGTAACAACACACTCCGTGGTGGAGATGGTGATGATGTTCTTGTTGGTGGTAGTGACACAGATATGATGGAGGGTGGCCCTGGTGATGATGCCTTCTTTCCGGGGCCTGGTCACAATGAGGTTCTGGGAGGGGATGGTGACGACACAGTAATCTACATGGGTGATCCATTCAATGCTGATGGCATAATAGCAGATTTAGGGAATGGTGATGTTCACCACAACTTTGGAGTTGATTATGTCGACAGCATTGAGAACCTTTATGGGACACCATTCAATGATACTGTTACCACAGCAGGACACTTGGATAATGTTGTTGCCGGAATGAAGGGTGAAGATGTGCTCATTGCTCTTGGAGGATACGACATTCTCATTGGTGGGGAAGGAGAAGACATGTATGATCTGACAAATGCTTGGGGAACAAAAGTGATAATCAATGATGCTCAGGACGGCATTATGGACACAGTCATTCTACCATACCATGCACGGGACATAAGATATGAGAGACAGGATGACCATCTCATTTTGCACATTGTATCAACACGCTTCTACCCTAACAACAATACTGAAGCTTTTAATGCTTGCAATGGACAAGCTCCACCACAGTCTGTTGATCTGTATCCTCCAAATAATAACACAAATTGTACAGATGAAAGATCAGGCTCTTCAAGTGTTGTAAATGTTGGTGCATCTCACTTATTTAAGGTGAAATCTAATGAGAACAAAAACCATAAAACGATGATGCTAAGGAGAGAATATGACACAAGTGACTCCTACAGGATATCTTTGTTTAAGAGCCAAAAAAGGAAAAACAGAAAACATAAGAAGAAAGGTAGGAAAAGGCCAAAGCCTTCTGGTAAATCGACCACATCTCTACCCAGGGCTAGAACTGATGCACCAACAACTCCTCCGCCAACAACTCCACCGCCAACCACTCCACCACCAACAACTCCACCACCTACAACTCCACCGCCAACAACCCCACCACCAACAACTCCGCCACCAACAAATCCACCACCAACTGAAGAGGAGGAATTCGTTCCATTTTGTGAGGCGTATGATACAGGAAAGCCAACTGTTGTTCTTAAGGATTTTTTCCAAGGACCAGACCAACAGCATATTCAAATTGAAACAGCTGAATGTGTCATAGGGATGGACTACTTGCTGAAGATGCCTATCATCGTTAACTGCATCCTGCCTGTCTGCTAAAGTGGATGAGAAGGCCATTTGAAGCTTATTATAAGTTTAGATTTATATGAACTGTTATTCAGGCATTATGATAGCATAATAATGTAGATTCTATAGTAATCAGGCAAGATTGATACCAATCTGTGCCAGTAATAGCCAAGAACTATAAAGGACAACAAATATGTACCCATTTCCAGTAATTGCAATTTATTACAAATCAAAATTGTAAACAATATTACACCCAACACTATCTCTGCATGTAGCAGCTCAATAGCGTTATACGAAAATACTGTCTACATGATTATAAAACTACACAAACACACACCCATACCCACACCCACCCACCCACCCACACAACACAGAACATACTAAAACCACCTACATCAGATTACAAAACTTCACTACTGTATTTATGCTATGGAACATGATATGCACAGTGTAACCTCTCTAAGCCGAAAACCCTCTGGACCAAAGAAAATGTTCAGTTTAGAGAAGTTTCTGAATTAGAGTGGTTCTATATGTACAGCAATTATAGAGAGCAGGACTTGAAAACACATTCATTTTAGAGAAGGTTCAAGATTACAGAGGGTTTGGTTTAGAGAGACTTCACTGTAATGTTCTCATATTCTACTTTTAATTGCATCAACATTATCTTTTGCCAATGGTTCACCAGTGACTGTTCAATTTAATATATTACACAATATAACAGCTACAAACACACTACTTGTCAGGCCTTGATAAGGGATCGTGCTTTGTCCAAAATTTCCGTCTGTATTTTTGGATAACGAGGGAAGTCCTGAAGAACTTTGTGGCAAACCATCATCGACTTAGAGTAGCTCTGAATTTTCAAATAAATAAAAGCCAGTCTGTACCCTATGTAATTTAAAAAAATATTATGTAAAGATTGTGTATGTGTACATAAGGATGTGCGCATGCATGTCGACAAACACATGCATGTGTGTGTGTGTGTGTGTGCGTGCGTGTGTGTGTGTGTGTGTGTATGTGTGTGTGTGCACGTGCGTGTTTGCGTGTGTGTGTGTGTGTGTGTGTGTGTGTGTGCACACGTGTGTTTGTGTGTGTGTGTGTGTGTGTGTGTGTGTGTGTGTGTGTGTGTGTGTGTGTGTGTGTGTGTGTGTGTGAAACATCTTTGGCAGTGTTATTTCACTTGCAGCCTTTCAATTTAGTCTATCTTTTCTGTTCGCTTTTATACTATACTGTATTACACATGCTTTAATACAGTCTTCAGTACTGGTTTTCTTATAACAAAGATCGGTGACATTGAGGTGTGTGTGTGTGTGTGTGTGTGTGTGTGTGTGTGTGCGTGTGTGTGTGTGTGCGTGTGTGTGTGTGTGTGTGTGTGTGTGTGTGTGTGTGTGTGTGTGTGTGTGTGTGTATGCATGTATGTATGTGTGTGCATACCGGTGTACATGTGTGCGTGTGAATGCATCTGAGAGGGTCTAAATATCTATTAGCTGCTCCCTATTTAGGCATGGTACATGGGGAATAGACACTTCCTATGCATGTAGACCAGGAGGGCAAAGGGTAAAGTGTCTATACAAGTATCTTATTTCCTGTGTACCATGCTTAAAAGGGCTACAACTAACTTGCATTTTGTGATAGCGAAAATTAAATTCCACACGAATAAGTGGGGTGAAGTAATTCAGAGTGTTTACAGGTTACTCTTGCATACTGTAGGTACGTATGTGCACTAGTTCATCAAAGTGTTCTGCTGATGTGGTAGGATAATCCAAATTACTACAATTAGCCGGAATCCTTTGGTACATACATGGCTACGCACATTAGTGTACACAACATACACACTCACAGCATATGCTAATAGATAACACACATACACATAGGGATACGAGTAGATGTGTACATGCATGTGGGTCTGTACTACAACCAAAATAAACCAAAAAGACCTACAAACCTATGCTTGGGTTCCGTTGTTGACAGTGCATCCAGGCCTTCTCATATCGGTCAGCTGCATCAGTAAACTTCTGCTCTTTCTCAGCAATGAATCCCATGTACTCCCATGCCTTGTAGCAGGACTGCAGGGTGTATGGATATACGAGGTACGTAGATGAGACCCATGTAATGCATTGCAGGCCGATTCTACACATAAAATGTATGGACTCAAGTTAAATCACACTTACACTACGTTCATGTATGCACACACACACACACACACACACACACACACACACACACACACACACACACACACACACACAACAGAGGTTCCAACCAGACCTGATGTGAAAGTGTGAGGACTAGTCCAAATATAAAGTAAAAAGTTGTATTGTGTGATTCCAACACGCAAGTATGAACTTCGATATATAGGCTATTAGCAATGCTCTAGATCATGCATGCATAAATGCATAGCTGATGGTTTCAATTTGTGAACTAATCGATATCACAAACTGACACAGGCTAGATATGATAACCCATGCCATGCTCATCATTTAATTCAGGTAAAAAAATGGGTACCAAACAAAAAATGCTTTGTTTTCAATCTTGATACCTTATATGTACTTAGCACTCACAAGGGTTAGCAATGAGTGCTTGAGGTGGCTCAACGTGAATTACATGTTAATCTTTATACATTGCTTATTATATGTAGTTATGCTAATACCAAAATACAAAAAGCACTCGTACCTGGTTACGCTGCAGACACTTCCTGAGTTGCTCCATGGCAAGGTCATACTTAACTCCCTAGAATGAATAATGTAAGACACATCAGTGTTCTCTCCAGTATTTTTTTAAGGCGCTTAGCAATCGCAAGCTACTACACCAATAGTAAACCCTCACTTTCCAACGGTTACACAATGTTATTGCCACAATCTAATAGTAAACTTAATATGCAAATGAATCAAAAGAGTACCGTTAAATTACACATGTTTATATGTCTAAAATTGAGGCAGTCCAAGATAAGGAGCAGAACATTCAAAGGAAAATCTGATCTCCATCTTGGATCAGCACCACTGCTGCGGTGCTTGGCAGTACTAGAGCTAGGAGTGCTATCAGCGGGTACGTTTCGCCTTTTTTGCGCGCAATGAGAACACCCGTTCACATAATTATGCGTATCGCACCTTTGCTTAAAAATGGCCACTCTTCGCGCTATTTGGTTTATTCGGCCGAAGAAAAGGAAGGAATGATGAGAACAGTACCGCTCGAATTTAAGTAACTGCAATCTGTTTCAAGTTGCATACATAAACTCTTACGTTCGATAAACAGTTACTTTTAACTTTGTCGAAGCTACCTGTTTTGTCAAGTTTTCTTGATGAGTGCAACCATGGTAAAACTGATAATGTTATAGAGGACAGCCACAGGCAAATTTAAGGAGTAGCGGCTGCTAAGCCATCCAAAATGAAGGCGTAGCGGCCTGCTGCTCTACAATGGCCTGGGGAGAACACTGCACATACACTACTTTGGAGTACGTACTTGTATAGCAAACACTGCACTAAGTCCAGAAGACTACCACCATTCGAACATTCAGCTAAGAGTGGCCAAGCCCCTTATTTTGAGCTTCCTACACACTTCCACTCCCTCCAACTACATGTATAGCTTGTTTCCACACAAATATCCACTACATCGGGTAACTGCTGGATGGATTACTTTGTAAAGTAGAGATGTATGGAGCTCACTTGGATGAAAATGTCCGCCAGCAACAACCAGCCTCTTTCAAATTCATCACCATCTGCAAAACTCCATGACATTTTGACAACAGTCTTTAAAATAGTCTGGGCTTTTCTTGTCTGCTTGAGAAATATTTGAGCAGTAGCAAGACCAATCCATGAAGGAATGTGATCTTTCTGTGGATAACAGACAAAGAAGGAGAAAGGTTGTGCCTTTGTTCATCATTTCAAACAAAACTACAATACCATTCAAGCAAAATTCTAAGCTACACAGTATATAATTATATACGTACAAATAAAAGAAATTTGTGATACTTCTGGTATCAGATGGTACTTCACAAAATTGCTATAGGGGAAGTAAAATGTATGTGAATACTAATACAATGTTTGTAAGTATTAAATATGTACATAAAGGATGTACACAACTGGGTGGAGGGAAGTACCCAGAATTTTTTGAGTGGTGTTTACCCAAAAAACTTTGTACCTGTAAAATGTACAAGTAGTAATGTGCATTTATCCTATTAAGTACGTCAGAGCAATAATAGTAATCCTGTATTAATCAAACAGCAGTCATGCACTTTAATGTCCAAAACTGAATACAGTGGAACCCTCTAATCCATACCCCTGAGCTAAAGACATCCCTCTAATCCAGACCCCTGAATTGCAGACACCCCTCTAATCCAGACCCCTGAATTGCAAACACCCCTCTAATCCATACTCCTGAATTGCAGACACCCCTCTAACCCAGACCCCTGAATTGCAGACACCCCCTCTATATAACCCAGACCCCTTAATTGCAGACACCCCTCTAACCCAGACCCCTGAATTGCAGACACCCCTCTAATAAAGACATATGTATACCACTGGAACCATACATACTAGAACCAGCGGGATTGGAAACGCGCTATTCATGAATATTTGCGTGAAGTCACTTCCTTGTAGCCTTCCGTGTTACGATAATAAACATACTGCACGCATAATACTCTTTACAATATGATCAGTAGCTGGCTTAATATGCGGAGTTATAAGCACAAATTTGGGCGCCAGGCTACATCTTGTAGTGTCTAACTCGTTTTGGCTGTTCTGGCATACCGCTTTAGCGCTGTTTATTTGCTATGCGTAGTTCCAGGAGCTGTGTATCGAGGTAAATACTTTACCCACACTTTCCCTGTGGGTGTACTGAATATAGAACACACACAAGCATGCTTACCTGATACATTGTAAATGTTATTCACAAATATGAGTATTGGCCAATTTGGTCTATACTTATAGCAAGATGGTGGAATTCGTAAATTTCATTGGCAACTAATTATGCCATACCTAAACTGAGGTGTGTAGCATGTGACCATCACATGCTTACATACGTATGTGCTGATTCCAAGTGACACTTTACATATACTAACTTCAGCAGCAGTTATGTCTGAGAATACAGTTAGAGCCCTTTCTGCTCCTCCTTTTGTCTTGGTGGCCGATATCATCATTATATATCCCTCCAGTACTTTGTATAGCAACAATGCCTGACGGGTCTTCGGCCTTATTTCCTTCAGTAACCTTTCAGCAGTGTGGATAGCCATTTTGTCTGCTTCCTGTTTCTCAGATGCAGAGAATGAGTCCATTTCAGTTTTGAATGTCTCTGCTCCTGCAAGAGTGAGAGGTGACAATGACTACGTATTATTGGGCACTATCTACTAGTATTAGTAAAGGATGCAGATTGGTGAGGATAGCAGAAGGGTTTGAGGATAAATGCATCATTGTAAAACAAATGGGGGAGAATCCATGAGCATAAGTACAGTACATTGTCTTATGATTCCAAGTGTGCATGTGGTGTAAAGGAGAGGAGGAGTGGTAAAACTATATCAAGGGGAGGAAATGATTTCTCCCCTCAGTATGATATTCAAACTCCAATGTGAGAAAATGTCCATCAGCATTAGGGCTGCATTCAGGGTGGGGGGCACCCCCTTCCAGCTAGAGCATACATTAAGTTTTCCTGATAGGCAGGATTTATAGGAAAACGGACAAAACTTAGCTTTTAAATCTATGATTTAATTTTAAAATTTTCCTAGAGTCCACTGTGACAGTCATCAATCCTGCAAACCCTCAAATGGTTACTCTTGGTATATTACAGGGCCGGAGCATGCTTTGTCCGACCGGTATGGCGATCAACGTACTGAGAACTGAGATGGCTATAGTATTGCTCGCCTTATTGCATGCAACATCCTGGCCTGGATATGTGTATGTCTGTCCCTACTTCATGCAATACCGTTGAAAACACCTTGGATAGCAAGTACCTCTGACAGTGATAGTGAGTACCTACGTATCTTACTTTCCCTTAGTTTGGGGGTACATACTATCCAAGTTTAACTGCATGTTACAGTATTTATAACAGTGTATATCGTGCGCATTTGCAGCTGCTGCACAGGTGTGAGAAGTTATGCAATGTCATCATGGAGACTCAGGACAACAGTGGATAGGATGTAGAACCGTTTCAGTTTGTTGCTAGCACTAAACGTAATAGTTTGAAAGGTTTGTAGGGTTTGTTATAATAAATAAATAGAAGTTATGAAGGCTTTAAGCCTTTGCTGTCCTCAATAATCATAATCCTTAAGGCTGTTTTCATTTTAAGGTTAGCTCGTGGTAAAAAGTGGTACAGCCATGACCGTTGTAGCCGTACCAGTTGCACCGGCCCTGTATTATTAAAAGGTTTACAAGCATTCCAAACATAATAAATACAGTCCACAATGTCAGGAGTCTCCAGTTTATACCAAAAACCAAAATGCTAGATTACTGTCAGGGATCCCATGATTTCTTTGGGACAAAACAAAGTGGGGAATATTTGGTCTCCTCCTACTTCTGTGACCTAGTTGGCCCTCTTGACATAACAAGCATGTGCAACCTATGTGTAAGTGATGGATTCACAAACTTGCTGAAGTGATCTAAAATGGCCACAGATACTACCTTATAACGTATAATAAAAAACGGATTTTCTCCAGGGCAGCATACCCTAGTAATACACAATACCACAGGCTTACCCCTCCTAGCCCTTGAAAGATAGCCATAACATAGTAACCTACCAATCCCTCCTTCCCCCGTCTCTGTACATTTACATTTCCAAATTGTATCCCACCCCCTGCAGCCCCAAGCCTGTATGCAGCTGTGACTACAGTGCCTCCGACCTCCGGATTTATCCCTGTTTTTCCACAAATAGGTCTGGGAAAACAGACTATGGACTCTGTGTGGATAATTACGGAAATCGATAACTACTTGTGTGGTACAGAAAATGGCTAGCCCTAAGAGTGAAACAGCTTTCAGTAGTGTAGATTTATTACTATTTGAGGACAAAATTGGTATAGATTTATTTAGTTTCTGGGTCTGTCTAACGTCTAGTGACTTCAGTAAAAAGTCTGTTTACAGAAGAATTGCAAAACGTCCGATATGATGAAGTTAGACACTGTGGCAACATGTTCGCCCAGCTCTAAGGGAGACACTTCAGTCTAGTACATCCTTTGTTTAAGCTACTTTCAGTTACACAAATCCTAAAAGTGGCCAATTCTATTCATTTTTTCCTTTCTAGTTATAATTTGAGTAACATTGTGAGCATTCTCCTAGCTTATATGCATTATGATGCCAAGTTCCACAGATGTACCTTGAAAAAAAACCTGGATATAACATGATATATACACTGATGGGAAATCTAGCAGGTTGGAGGCACTGTGACTATTGTACACAAGAACATCTACGCACATCCACTAATTCATCCAGAAATACCTGCACAAACATGCATGCACACTGCTAAAATGTATGTATATACGTACTGTTACACATCTACACAAATGTAATCATAGGCACATAAACACGAAGTAGACATTAGTTACATATGTATTCAATAACACTGATGGAAAATCACACATCCAGAATCATCCCACAGATTCTCCTACTTGGTCACAATCCCCATTGCTTACAACACGCATTTTCTATATTACACGATACACTGAGGCACATACGTACATATGCAACTCACCGAGGCAGTCATCATCCGGATTGATGCAGATTTTCACCATGTTGAACAGTGCCTGCTCCCCCCACTCTCCATCTTTCCTCGCCTGATTGAAGTGCTGGAGAGCCTTTATTGGATCATTCTTATACCTACAGATTAAACACACACATACGTGTCTAAACCTGCAGCATTAATGTACTGTATACATCCACCCATGCACACATGTATGCACACACACTCTCTCACACACGCCACGTACAATGAACTAAAACAGAACAAAACAAATTAGTCTAACACTACAATTAAGTAGAACATCTCTATTCAGACACTTCTTAACCCAAATTCTTCCCACCATGCATGAGCGCACACGCACACACACATACGCGCACACACACACACACACACACACACACACACACACACACACACACACACACACACACACACACCATAGGAGTAAACCTCTGCAGTAGTGTAGTCCAGGTGAATGTACAGGACTGTTACACATCTTCTCTGCTTCCTCCACATACTGAGCACCAACAGCGATAGCACCCACTCTACGACTGATGTCCAACAGTTTTGCCAGTGCAACAAAGTGGGCTGTAGCAAGAGGAATCAGAAAATGTCATATACACTTATTGACACACAATTCAAAGTGGTATTAAGTATTCGAGACTCTTATAACACAATCAAAGACCAGATTAGCTGAGATGTAGAAATCTCTCAGTACGTGGATCTACATTGTCTGTAGGTAACAGGAATGGACGTCCATGTACCAAGGCATCCTTAATATGTCTACATCACAGCAAACTGATTGTCAATAGCTATCAATCTTGACATTAATCAATGATGTCGTGAATCAGAAAACCCTGTGGACAGTATCACTGTACGCATATCGAATCTCAACAACCCCCTAACCCCTTTCACCCCTCAAAAAAGAATCATGTAATCACAGAGGATGGATCTACATATTATTCCAGTTAACCCCTTTAGTTTAATACCCCAAAAATGTTCTTCTCCAACAGAACCATACCATACCATAGAATAGAAAACAGAAGTAAACACTATACAATAACATAACACAGTGCAGAGAAAATTACTGTTACAGGCTCTGCAATTTTACATTTATGTGAACCTGCAGTGTTGTGCCCTTACTGTGAATATTGCCATGGGTGATTAATTCAAGTTAGGTCAACTGTACAGCTTACAGCCCTTTCACTGAAGGAAGCTTGGTTTACTGTCTAACAACTACTGACTAATAGTCTTGCGCACCTAATAACAGTGAGATGCACTAAGTCTTGCGCAGCACAGTCCAGTACCTACCCTTCATTTAGTACAGACCATTGCTTACCCTTGTTTAGTACAGACTAGTAACTTCTCACAATTTAGGACAGTGCAGACTTCTGCCTTTCTGCCAGTAAGTACGTACAGATTAGCACCCTCTGCCATTTTGGGCATGAGGACTGCTACCCTCCTGCCATTCGTATTTCTCTGTCATCAAGACAGAGGGAGGTAGCAATCCGTGCTATGCAAGACAAAGACTCACTCACTCTTTCGTTTGTCCAGCAAATTCTTCAAATGCTGCACAGAAATGTTCCATTCCTTCTTATGGAAGGCCACATCTGAGAGTACTATGGGAGCCTCCTCATGTGCTGGGTCAGACTGAAGCAGTATCTGGCATTCACGCTCACTGGCATCTAACACTCCAGTGTCAAAGTTCAGTTTAGCAAGGTTTATTCGAGCCTGCAGGATGAGAGCAATATCAACTCCTGTTGTATATGTGATTATTCTACATACACTGTGAGGTTTTCATGATCACAAAGGTGGGGTGACTGGCTGGGAGTAGGGGCAAAGTTAACTTTGCATGATTATGTCCACATGAATATTTGAGCAGTCGCTACGAAATTCACACCAGAGGATCTCCTACAAGGACCACTTTCTTTGGATGATAATTAATCCATATTTCCAGAAAATAAACTGATTTCATTAAATAATTTGACCTCCTACAATATCCCTCATGAAACGTTTAAGAACTTCTTTAGAATTTATTAATACTACGGCATCCAATTTTCTCCTTCCCTAAGAAAAGAACAACATTAATGCAGACCTCAAAGGGATGCTATCTCTTTTCCTAACATAGCACATTGGCCTATCGCTAAAATGACCATATTCAGGGCTGTCAGAGGTTGTCACAAAGGGCTACAGTTCAGATCTTCCTGAACTGTAGCCTTCCTGATTATCACTACTAACTGAGAAGTAAAAAGGTGTTACTTTGAGATTGGTGAGTAAAACTACTAATTGAGAAGTAAAAAGATGTTACTTTGAGATTGATGAGTAAAACTACTAATTGAGAAGTAAAAAGGCGTTACTTTGAGATTGATGAGTAAAACTACTAATTGAGAAGTAAAAAGGTGTTACTTTGAGATTGATGAGTAAAACTGCTTGACAACCTTTAAAAATGGCTAGATAGGGTGTAGAGCAGCTTAAAATAAATGTCAGCTTCATCATAGAGGATGACATTCAGATGATGGTAAACCACGTGAAACAGATCTTGCATTAAATATCGTAAATATTAACATCTTTCAACTTTCTCGCTTGCTATCTTTCTACACACTTGGAAAGATTATTGGATTGGATTGGATTAATCTTATTTAGACTGGGACACCCACTTAGCCATTGGCTACTTTTCAGGGGGCCCAGTAATCAGAAGTACACAATCAATAAACAACAAACAAACAAACATACTACATTGTTAATTGTTATAAGTGACAAATGTTCAATCATTCAATGTTCAGTTCTTTTGGTGGCTGTAGTGGGGCTTCTTCACTCTTCTCTCTTTATGGTGGCAGGGGGGTGCAGAGAAAAAAGGCCAGAAACACCATCACTGGGATTGGACCTTAG
>CAUJGJ010000072.1:1222500-1300000 GCA_963170055.1 Halisarca cf. caerulea | reverse complement strand
TTCAAACAGTCCTTATTGATTGTAATGTTGTCAAAACTTTGCTAGGCATGGTTAGAGTAAGTATTGAAACCATATAACCTGGTTCAAGGCATAGTTGTATTGCTGCATCACTTTTAGTGCTCATTGCACAGCTTGCAGACCAGACTGTCCAGCAATTCAGCTAGCTAACCTAGGTGACTCATTCAAGGTCATAGAAATAACTGTGTCTGTATAAGCACAGATAAGTATCATAGATGCATTGTTGTATTAACTGAGTTCCAGAAAACTCAGTTTTCAAAAGTGTTTCTGCATTCGCAGGCTGCATGGCAAAGAATAAAGAAGTGTGGAAATGGCTGCAGCAACTAGTCATTAAACGAATAATACCTCAAAGCAATCCATTCGGGTTGCCAAACATGGACGAAGGAAACGATCGGCCGGCATTTAAACTTGCGAGTCGCGCTGGATAAAGTGCTCGTTTTTGAGCCTTGAGATTGGCCGATCCCCGCTTGAATTGCTTGGAATCTTTCACTGGGGACTGAAAAAAACTTATATTAGGCGAAATCCATCAATGTTACCCTCGCAGCCAAGTACAGTACAAATTGGCTTGACTACTACACCATTGTCTTCCCTATCCGTCAGTATGCGAAAGTCCACGTGGTTTGGTAGGATGCTACCAATAACGTAGGTGACAAAATTATCATGGTGGTCAAAATCGTGACGTCACACGCTGGTTTATGGACCGTTTTTCCCTTAACCAAGGTCATGATGCAAAAATTACCAGTGCCAATCGTACTTACATAAAAATATCTAACTTTTAAGGCAAACTTAATTTTTGATGTCAGTTCCCCTTTAAGGCTAAAAATGTTAGCGGGTATTAACTTTAAGGAAATTAGCGGGGATCCTCAAATTCGCTAACTTAAGTGCCTACTAACAATTACACCTGTCAATAAATGTACCCGCTATTGTATTGCACAATTTGTACGGATGCACTGTTCACTACAAGAAAGAAAATGGCAGTTCGGAATGGAAGTAAAATAATACCCCAAAGTCAGCACATTAAACAGCAACCAGCGAAACAATACATCTGATGTTTAAAAGAATCATTGGATTGTAAAATACGCATATTCATTTAAGTCATTTTTTGATTAACATTCACCTGAAAGCAATAATATTTCTTCAAGCTGTACGCCAACAAAATCGATCGATTCTAATATTATAGTATCTATAACCATATGTACAGGTTTTTGATCTCATTGTTTCGTTTCTGCAGCATTGCAACAGTACAGTAATGTACGTATATACATCAGAAATATAGATTTAGTAAAGGATTTGGTATACCTATAAATAATATAGCATTGGTAAAGGTAACTCAACTGCATTTTTAAATCAATCATAACAGATTTGGTAGAAAATGCTAGTAAATTGCTAAAATTAATTCCCGCTAAATATTGGCCACCGAAAAATGCCAAAATTAGTACCCGCAAACAAAAGGAAAATAGAAATGTGCCACAAACACAGGGCAAGTGGTGGTAGAAAAGGGATGGAAAAGTTGAAACGAAATCCTCGCTAAAGAGTATGTACGTATGTTTCACCCATTGTACATACAAATACGTACGTACGTGACTCAGAAAAGATACAAACCATGTACACTTCTATAGCATGTAATGCAGATTTCTAAAGACTCGCTCTACACACTTCACATACTCGATACTCACTTGTAGCATGCAATGTATAGTCTTCGGTCCTTTCGATGGTTGAGGTAAATGTCGGCCATTTTCTTCCTAGCCTCTGAGAAGTGAAGTTGCTCAGGAGTTACTCTCTTTAGCGTCTCCAGAGCCTTCTCCACATCACCGTGCTTCAGCTCAATGTCTGCATTGGCCACTTTCACTCTGAGGAGAGGGTATTCAGTGTGCATTATGCCACCTGTCTTAAGACCACCTGTACATACAGTACATGCATTCAAGGACCATATGCAGGCTGTCTCACATGCCACCACAGGTACGTATATAATGCACCATTTCAAAAGGACCACTGACATTTCTCGATCTTGTACTGTAACCTACATAGCTAACTACACCACAATCACTGGGTGTACAGTAAGATATAGGCCATTATTCAGTTCTACTCACACTTGGTACAAAGAAGTCAAAAACTCACCTTATTTCTTCAGATGTGCCTATAAACTCCTTTACAGCATCTTGCATTACCTTAGCAGCTTCCTTGCTACGATTCAGTAGAAGGCTTACTTCGGCCAACTCCAAATAAATGGTAGCTCTGTCACTCAAACTAAGAGTGTGAGGAGCTGCAGATGAACTGTCACGAACTTGACCTGGTGGCACAAGGAAGGTTTAGTTTGCATCATGTGCATGCATACAGATTTATATACAGATATATACGTATACGTATATACTGTATATATATATATATATATATATATATATAACGAGATCATTCAGAGGTCTCTCGCTTCTGCTGGTGTCCCCTCTCAGAGGGAGCCTCATGATCTCAGTCGGCTGGATGGCAAGCGCCCTGACGGGGTATCCATGATGCCGTGGAGCTGTGGCCGCCCTCTTGTATGGGATGCCACATGCTCTGACACTTTTGCCAAAGCCTACAAGTCCATTGCTTCAAGCAGAGCAGGGGCAGTTGCTGACCGAGCTGAGATGCAGAAGGCAAGAATGTACAGTCATTTGGAGGCTTCACATCTCTTTGCACCTGTAGCTGTAGAAACATCAGGGGCATTTGGTTCAGAGACGCTGTGTTTCCTGAAACAGATTGCATCCCGTCTTCGCCTCAAAACTGGTGACTCCTTATCATTCAGCTACCTAATTCAGCGTCTATCAGTTGCTGTGCAACAAGGAAACGCATGGGCAGTACTAGGATCACTACGATCAGACACTGATCTTTTTGATGATTTTTCTTGTACTTAATCATGTTGTTTTTTTTTGTTTGTTTTGCTTTGTGTTATACTGTATTGTTGATATCAAATAATAAATAAATAAATAATAAATATATATATATATATATATATATATATATATAATATATATATATATATATACGTATATATATATATATATATATATATATATATATATATATATATATATATATATATATATATATATACGTATATATATATATATATATATATATATATATATATATATATATATATATATATATATATATATATATTTATATACAAATATTTAATAATGTATGTGTGTTTATGTGTGTGTACGTGTGTGCGTGCGTGTGTGTATGTGTGTGTGTGTGTGTGTGTGTGTGTGTGTGTGTGTGTGTGTGTGTGTGTGTGTGTGTGTGTGCAGGGCTTTATCTAGGATTAGAAGTTTGGGAGGGGGGGGGGGGGGAGTTTCAGTATTACAGACATGCCCATAGTTTAAACGTACATGATATCATAGATGTCTATAAAACATATGCAGTGCAGTGATGTGAATAGGTGCAGATATGTATGTCGGATCGTAGGGGTACATACGTTTATACGTAACTAGGGGGGATCTGGGGGTATGCTCCCTCAGGGAAAATTTGAATTTTTTGGTTAAATAAGGTGGTATCTGAGGCCATACTGGACTATTCAAGGTTGATTTCGACACTCAAATGGTAGTTTGCAAAAAGTAGGCGACATGGTCGCCAAGAAGAAGCAGCTGAGAGAGCATCCATTCAATAAAGTGGTTGTCTGCTGTCAGTAACATCTCCACCACATCCCTTGAGATTGTTTGTACTGGTTTTTCAACAAGCAGCCTCTACAACATCTTGGCTATGACAACCTATTGAAAGGACATCTATTGATGGCCATTATTGGATATACTGTAACACCCAGTAGCCACCAGACCCAGGGTTATCTGGCATGAGATATGTACGTAGGTCATCTCACCCCTTTTCGGGGGATTACCACCTGGGTCCTGCCATACGCCCTCTTGAGAGCAAGGCGTAATGAAGGAGAAGTGCGAGTGTACAGTACGTATGTGTGTATGCGTGTGTTCATGTGAATAATTAAAGTAACCAATAATTTCAAGTGTGCAGGCCTATAGGCATAACCTATGTACATACGTATGTGCCCTTAAATACTATGGTGAAAAGAGTCCATGACATTGCACAATGTCAAGCAGGAACTGCGTAAATTGCTTATGCAAAATCCCCACCCCCTTGCCCCCCAATCAATCACCTCAATTCATAATTTTCGGTCACAAGAATTGTACAATGCATGGTATATTGCACAAATAACAACTACAGGCCCTAGAGGATGTAAAGCTAAACAAATGTGATTGCCTGCATGCGTGCTTTACACTAACTGTAGGTGGTAGGTAGTGTGTACCCATAAGCATGCATATCTGCTACACACTACTATAGGAAATACGTAGATTCAAGCGTACACTCCACATTCCCAAATGCCCTCACCTGTGGTTTGCTGTCCAGTGACAAGTTTCATAGCAGACTGGAAGGACTCCAGAGCTGGTTGAAGCATCTCCTGAAACTTCTCACACCTTCCCTTCACCAGGTGATACATGGGATATGACTGGATCTACAGCACATACAAGTACACACAATATGAGCTGGAACATGTGGCCATATGTACATACGTACATATTCTGCAGTAATAAATGACTACACAAATCCATGTATATATACATGTTACATTCACATGTACGTACATACTTACTAATAAAAGTGTTGGAAAGTGAATCTAGAGACTTACATTTACTGGTTAAACCTTACAGCAAACGAGAATTGGGATTTAAGTTTATTTTTCAAAGTTACATTTCTTCCCTACAGCTAGTCTAAAAGGGCACATTATTTTGTTTGCCTTGGCAGTTCTGAAAGAGGTTTCCTGAAACCTCAGAACCCCCCCCCCCCCCCCGTATATGTCAAATACATACCACACACGTGGGTGTATGATACCAACCTCAAAGTTGTGACTGAGCCCTATTTCCAGTACTTGTGTGCATCCTCTATAGTTCCCTCTGTGCAGGTGGACTTGGGCCATGAGGAGGTGTGCCTCTATCAGTCCGGGGGTGTGGTCCAGACACTGCTGGAGGAGACTTTGAGATGACTCCATCTCACCTGCAGAGAGTCACAAAAGTGCATAACACATCATTAATGCCACATGAACACATCACACACATATCACACACACACACACACACACACACACACACACACACACACACACACACACACACACACACACACATACATGCCAGCACACACGCATGCACACACACGCATGCACACATGCCAGCACACATGCATGCACACACACACACATGCACATACACACACACACATACACATACAATGGACACATGAAACCACATACTCATCGGAGTGTACACTCAAGCACACACGCCAACTATTCCACTGACCTGAAAGAAACCTAACCCTTGCTAGAACTAGAAAAGTGTCTGGAATGCCTGGTGCTGTAGCTGAGAGTGGCTCCAGGAGACCAGTGCACTTGCTAAGGATGCTAGGGATGGGCTCTCCTTGTCGTATTGGTTCCATTGGCGCCTGCAGCAACATCAACTTGGTCATTTGGAGGACAAAGTCTGGGTTCAGGAGGTGGAAGAACTTTGAACCCACAGGAAAGGCCTGTAAAGGACAGTGCAAAATCGCTAAAGGAATGTTCCTCCAGCATCCTAAATAACATATGCCCATGCTGTTAAAATTTCATCCTCTCTGTCATTTAAAGTTAATCCTTCACACTATAAGCCTCAAGTATGCTAGTTTTACATTTAGCAAGTACGTACGAATAACATCCATGTCATCGCATTGTCAAGCAGTCATTAATTAGAAGTACGTAAAATTGCAAATAAAATTCAGCATTCTGTTTGAAGTATTCCTGAGTAATGAAGCAGAAAAATAAAGAATCCTGGTTCTCCATACATATTCTGCTGAACGACACCAATGCGACTTCTCCTTGTTTGTCCCCCTCGGCCTCATTACTTTATGAGTGAAAGCACGTAAGACTTGGCAGATAAGTATAGATAATGGACATACGTACGTACACATAATATAACCACTAAAATCTTCCACAATATGCTAAAGGCTTCCCCTGTCAAAATAAGCTAACCTAACCTAATATGCTAATTCAGGGATTTTTCTAGAAAAAAATGCCAGGGGGGCATATTGAAGCTTTCTACATTTTAGGGGGGCTAGCCATGTACCCATCTGCTCACACACAGGGGGGCATGATCCATCTCAGGGGGGGCAGAGCAACTTTCAGAGGGGGCGAAGTGCCCCCCCTGCCCCCCTCTAAAAAAAAACCTGCTAATTGTAACTTCACATTCAATAAACTACTCATTGATATTGTTCACACACATTGAATTGATGCTCTTTCACTAAGTCTTAAGTGGTTCCCATGCATAGTAGAGGGGAATACAACAACGAACTAGGTAAGAATCCTTTACATACACCCAGTATTATGAAAAGGCAGAAATATGAATGTTCACATCACATACATACATTTACTTTCAGAGGTACACATGCTGATACAAAAAAAAACCCAGCAAAATTGACTATTAATCTGGAGTTGAATAATAGTGGTCTTGTGAATAGGTGGTCCTCACAAAAGATAATCGAGGTGACATGTGGGCTAGTTTCCAGTTGTCTCTACAGACAGGTGGTCCCCTTGTGGTATACAGGACTGGTTTCACTGTTACCATACTGGATGTACAATACTTACACACTGACAGGCCAATACAGACACTGCACAGAACCCATATGAAGATGACAAGCCAGTCACAACCTTGTGATAACCTTGTCACAAGGTTGTGATCAGCTTGTACAAGCTTGTACTAGCTCATTGGAGGTTCTAGTTGGTTGGGACAAGCTCAATGGAGGTTCTAGTGGTTGGGACAAGCTCACTGGAGGTTCTAGTGGTTGGGACAAGCTTGTTGATATTGGTGTACAACCTTGTCATGGAGTTTAACAAGCTTGCACAACCTTCTCGTGCTATGACAAGCCTGTAACAACCTTGTTGCGGGTTAATTGGCACAGTTGTGACAAGGTTTTAACAACCTTTCATTTCTGTATGGGATTTCAAGTCCGGACACAGTATGCTACACCTCTCTACAATGGTCATAGCCTGCAGCCCCAAAGTAATCTTTCCTGGAGTTCCTATCAGTTCAAACCTTTACAGAAAAAAAAAAACAGCTGACTTTATGGTGATTGGACAATAATCCATAATTGTGATAATAGTGATTTTATGTTCGCCCTCGGTATCAATTAGGTGAAGGTGTCTGTATATCCACTACAGCCCAGCCAGAGGTACTTTAGCTATTACGTATGTGGTATGTTGAAGATAACTTTTTCGCCGTTCCAACGTATGCTTTATTGTACATGCAAAGGTATACAGCCTTGTCTTGATGTGTTTGCAACTAGCTAGAGGTGAAAGGTTGTTGTCACGGGGATCAATTACTTGACAAGGTGGTAGACAGACAACTAATTTCCTGCAGTGCTTTAGCACCAGAACTGTGCAATAGCATGGGAACTGTGCGTTTAGGGGGAATATTTGCACACTTTTCCCTTTGATCTACCCACGCAACATACCACATACTAATGATAATCACATCATCAGTGACTAGGACATCATGATTATCAGAATAATTGTAATGTACGTTCATTTATTACTTAGGTAGCGGAACTAATGGAAACAAACAGCTGATTAGTAGCCCTGCAGTTCAAAGCAGCCTCTCCTAGGTATTAAGTGGACTCTGGTGCAATACAAGCAAGTTGTACAACTCTCTTCACTTGCACTGAATGTAATAATAATGTTTTGCAAATAGAAACATAGTGTACATGGTAGTAGAAGTGGGAAAATGCTAAATTGCTACTAAAAATAGTATGACAATACCAAAATCTATAATGTATGCTTGCTTACAACCACATACATGATTGCAAGGAGAAGTGGGCAAAGTATTTGATTGCTTATCATAATTATCATGTCCGAGCAAACATGTAAATGTCTGGACATTCTGGAGTTTGTCCTGACAAATTGTCCAGACACCTCCGAAAAGTTATCGTGAACACTGGTGTACACACATATGGAGATATCAAACATGAACAAATTGCTACCATTTCAGATTTATATACGTACGTATAAAACATATTGCATAGGAGTCCATTTCCTTAGGGAGTACGTATATTTTATGAAAAAGGAGGAACTTGGCTGCAATTACAATTTTAGTTTTGCGAATGGACCAGTCCCTATTATATATTAGATAAATAGACTACGTATGTACCTGTCAGTGACCAAATATTCGCGATTAAACTTTTGCAAATGTAGTCTCATTTGTGAAATTTGTGTAGATAAAGTCCCGTGAGAATAAGCACTTATACGGTAATATACATTCATACGTACCTCTAAACACTAAACCAACTCAAACTAATACTGTTCAAGCAAAAAGCACAATGATTCTCAGCAAGTGCCCTGCGTCTATTGCACTGTTAACATGAAATAATAATAATGTAAACATTTCTCTGATAAGTTTCAACAATGCATGTGTATACTGCATGCAGAGAGACACAGTAAATTTTGCACACTATCTCACACTTAGGCTTGCAAAGTGTATCTGAGCTGCTTCGTCAATAAGAGATACGATCTCTTGGGATGGTTTTCGCCGAGCGGATGCCAGGAGTCCACCAAGATAGAGAAGTTCAGGGACTTTCCCTAGAGAGGAGCGAACCTCATTAAGAAACTCCAGCTGTTGTTCAGCTTCTTCCAATTGACCTTGTAAGATCTGACAGTGAATAATACCTACACATGCACACAAGAAACCACATGAACTTATACATTAGTAGGCAATATACAATGGGTATATGCTTACCTCATGATATGCGTGTAAGGTACATGTGTGTGTGTGTGTGTGTGTGTGTGTGTGTGTGTGTGTGTGTGTGTGTGTGTGTGTGTGTGTGTGTGTGTGTGTGTGTATGTGTGTGTGTGTGTATGTAAGTGTGTGTGTGTGTGTGTGTGTGTGTGTGTGTGTGTGTGTGTGTGTGCGTGTGTGTGTGTGTGTGTGTGTACATGTGTGTGTGTGTGTGTGTGTGTGTGTGTGTGTGTGTGTGTGTGTGTGTACGTGTTTGTGTACGTGTGTGTGTGTGTGTGTGTGTGTGTGTGTGTGTGTGTGTGTGTGTGTGTGTGTGTGTGTGTGTGTGTGTTAGTGTTCAGTGAGACTATGTATTGTGTCTATACACACTACAAAATGAACCTAATCAGATGTTCTCTCACATACAGTACAGTGTATGCAGGTAATCCTCATGCTGAAACTGTGTGCATGTGTACTGTATATACATATGTATGTATGTACAACAATAAACAAACACTAAACTAGTCTTCTTCTGTACTGATAGAAACTGAAGCTGATGAGCACATGCAGGGACAACATCCCTCTATACTTAAACAAGTTTCAATTCAGCACATGTGAAAACAATGCGAAACTGAACTATCACATGATATACGTAGGTGAATACAACTACAAGAAATTATACAAAACAGATAACAATAGGAAAAACTAGTCCAGTAACAAGAAAACTTTTCCATATTTGCTGCAACCTCAAAATGCACTATACCAGTGAGTAAACAAGGCCAGTGATTTCAAATTTGTGACAAATAACAACTGTTTTACTGTAATATTGATTAAAACCTTCTGATCAACGTGCATTTGTGCACACACACACACACACACACGTGTGTGTGTGTGTGTGCGTATGTGTGTGTCATGTGCAGTGCTGGAAACAAAGGTCTGATTCAGTCTGGTTAAATGTTGTCATGATATAACTCGGCATCCAAAGGAAAAAACACCGTAATAAAATAAACTTTAGTCCAATTGGAGTGTCCCTCTATGTGCTTGGCTACTTACCAGCCCAAGCACAATGATGTACACTAGAAAGAGAATATGGCATGAAATATTGAAACAAAGTCAAGTGACGTAACATACTGTGGAAAAATGCAAGTCCAAGTGTAGACTAAGCACTTTGTAGCAAAGTGATTAACATCACTGCAGTCCAATATCCATTTTGAAAAGTATGGATAGTACTGCAATTCTTTAGCAACAGTTTTCTTTTCTTGGGTAGTGTACCCGATTCCAGTTTTGGTTCTACAAGGCAGTCATGATTGCAGAGAGTTTTGTACGCCATATGTAAGTGTACCGTATACTTATTCTGACGTTAGGTTAGGTTAGGCAAGCTTATTTAATCAGGGAAAGCCTTTAGCCAATGGCTACTATCCTAGGCACCCAGACGTGATCAGTCAAATCTATGCTAGATCATTTACCTTTAATATGGTTGGAAGATTCCGCCTTAACTTACTAGACAGTGTTTTGAGAGCTATTTACGTAGCTATTAATCCATTCTTTAAGACATTCTTTTCAACAAAATGTCTGGACAAGATGTCTGACAAGATGTCTGACCAACATGCCAAAATATCTGTTCCCATGTTAGGCATGGAAATGATCAATAGTCCACGTACTGCTACTTGCAGCCCTAGCTGTGTGTTACCATGTGCATTTGTCCACGCATACGTACATATGTGCACAGATTGTGGGCCCATGCTGGATACCTAACCTGCAAGAGCATCTACACTGGTCTCATCCATTGTAAAGGCCTTCTGGTATGCGGCTAGTGCATCCTTCACACTTCCTCTGAGAAGCCACTGGTAACCTGCCTCAGTTACATAGGGAGAGTGACGAGGGTGGAGGGATTGAGCTCGTTCAAGGAGAGTGGATGTTTGGTGGAGAACCATCAAGTTGCGACAAGACTGATGAAGAGAGGTGACAAAATCAACAAATTGCAGGAAAGCATAATGATTCAAACATGCATACACTTGCATACATGCACGAGCACACACACACACACACACACACACACACACACACACACACACACACACACACACACACACACGTGTGTGTACATACACTCGCATACACAATACGTATATACTCACATAATACAAACACTCACCAGTCTAGCCAGAGGTAGAGCAATACTGTAGTACAAGGCATGGTTCTTGGGCTCAAACCTGTCCACCAAATGGATCAACTCCCCAATCTTTGTGGCAGCTTCAGACACTCTGCCTTCATTGGCAAGCATGTTCAAAACAAGAGTCTTGTGAGCCTCAATACAGTTAATATCCATAATCAAAGACCTGTGAGCAGAAATGAACATCAAAACTCGCACACCTAAGGTATACACCGTACAGTAGATCAACTCTGTATACAGTACAGACTGAAATTCACATATACAATTCCAGGACAAGGGCAAGCTGGTTTTCCCATTGGTAAAGCCAAAATTTCAATAGTTGGTCAGTGTGTGTGTGTATGTGTGTGTGTGTGTGTGTGTGTGTGTGTGTGTGTGTGTGTGTGTGTGTGTGTGTGTGTGTGCACGTGTGTGACAGTGTGTGCATGCGTGCGTGTGTGTGTGTTATGGTTTCACTATAAGAAAATAGTCCAAAAAAGTTGGAGCAAGAACACAATGAAAGGATTAAAGCACATAGTTTCAGATGTACGTACATTGTTAACAAGGAGGTCTGGGTGAATGCTTCCCCATCCTAGAAAAATAGTTTGCTTAGGCTATACAAGGTGGTAGCCGAGGACATTTTTGATCACTGTAGGAAAATCATGAATGAATTTCAGCTACAGTCTTTTATGCCAGCTACAGCATGAATTGTTCAAGGAGGACAACCACTTTATACGCCACTTCCCTTGCAAGTTACAGGTTGTTCAAGTTAGAGGGTGCGAAGCACAAGTCACCAAACTGAATATATTTTGGAATGAATTGAAAAAGTATTTGTACAATTTTATCATTAGCATAATCCACAATAAAAGGTACAACTGGAGGCGAATACCGTAAATTCTCTAATTATTCGGCAGAGCAAATTCCACGACCATTTCGGCAATTAGAATTAAAATTGACACAATCGGAAGCGTGACGAAATATTAGGAAACCACAACGAATAATTAGAGTAGCGCCGAAATAATAGGGGAAAAAATGGCGGAATTCTTTTTAACCGATTCGCTGTTGCTGAATCGTCCATCTGAGTCGCTATCCCAGGACATTTCGGGAGGAGATGGAGTTGTTGCTGGCCACGGTCTGCTAGGACTATTGTCATCGGGAAGATGGGGCGATTTGAGCGTTGGCGAAACTTGGCTGTCCATTTCGGCTCTAGAAATCTACTAGATAATTCTGCTCAATCTGCACACTGCACCTAACAGAGCTAGACGATACAAGAATAAACAACAAAGGAAAAAGAAAACAGTGGCACAAGATAAAGAAGCTGGAAAAAAGAATAAAGCCTCGAGATGACGAATAATTAGAGTCATAGACTAAAAATTAGGGTAGCCCATTTTCGGCAAAAATTAGACGCAATTCGACCCAATTTAGGCGGTTGCCGAATAATAAGAGTGCCGAATAATTAGAGAATTTACGGTAAGCCAAACTCTACAAGCAACTGAACAGCATGAGCTCATATTGACACTAAAGATAGAACATACGTATTTTATTCTCTATCAACATACTGTAATACTAATTCTACATTAGCAATGTTTACCAAAACAACCTGAACTAAAATGGACATAAAGGAAGGTAAAAGACAACGGAAACAGAGAACATGTATCCATATTAATATATAGGTGAAATAAAATGCATTTTCTGAACTTTCAACTTATCACCATAATTCATGCACAGTAAACACGCTCCTTTCACAAAAGACCATTTGCTATAAAGATTGCCTGGCAATATCACTCTGCTTTCAGTGTAGTGATAAGATAAGCAGCATCAACAGAGCAGCTCTGTTCAATAGACTGACTGAAGTGTGAGAATTGTGGCACTGGTAAGTCTTTATATAGGAATGAGGCTATATTAAGCCAACTGCTTATCCCAAGTAAACCTGAGAAACACCATATTGGAATCTCCATAATAAGACACGTGAATAATCCAATACTCTGGCACTAAAATAACTACTTTCTGAGGTACAGTCTCCTTATTAGAGTACGCTAAAAAGTCCCTCAATAATCCAACAATTTCCACAATCTAATATACGTATGTATGTACAGTTAGTTGCCTACACAGTAGGGATGGGCGATATTGGTTATAATCAGCCACAATTATTATCCTGGACCAACACAAATTCACAATCATCACGATAATTGTCAGCACTGGAATTCTAAAGTATGTTCAAATGCAACAAATCCCTTGAATTTAGGTTTGCCTAACCAAATATTATGCTGTCACTTGAATTGGAAAGGGGTAATAAACGGATATATGTAATGATAATCCCAATAATAATGATACATATTACGATACTTAGGATGTCAAAATCACTGACGATACGGTTATAATTGGAAAAAAGTATCACGATCAACTATCATGAGCAACCCTACAATACATCGTCATATCATACAAACTCCACTGTAGCCCGAGACACATTTTGAGCAGAATTCAGAAACTATGCATATAGTTTTTGTCTATGAGAATGCAAAAATGCATTGTATGATTTGCACGTCAAGAAAAAAACTTCTTTCTCTTCAACTCAGCACAGGGAATATGCTCACAATTAACACAGTGTGCAGTCTAATGGCTGCACTGATAGTGTGTGTAAGTGCCTCAGATGACAGTGAGAGCAATTGTATCTCTGACTACAAGGAGTTTGAGAAGAAAACCTTCGATGACAACACACCCAAGTTGTATGAAGTCTTCTACCCTCCAAATGGACATGAACCTTACTCAGTAGAAGTCACCTATCAGACGGTGTTACCCAATGGAACACAAATGAACATAATCACAGAAGGAGTTGAAGTGTGGATATGGATGTCGTCAGCTATATTCCTTCAAGCTAGACCAGAGACCCTCAACAGGGTCATCTTTTACACCTTGTATATCTTCAGAGAATGGATACCCCCACACATACAAATACAGGTCCCTTGTATTCAAAAGAATGTGACATACGGGTTCTTGCTACAAATGACTGCCTCGGTGAGTGACTAACATGCATATAACATACATATGAACGGATAAATATCTGACAGACATGTACACAAGGTGCACTAATACATATACATACTGACAAGTGCAATAAAATCTCTGAAAGTGGACAATCTAAAATAAGGAGAAACCTCTCTATAAAGAACAAATGTCCCAAAAATTATTCTCCCTGTAGTTTCGATACATTTTGACCTCTCAAAAAGAACAACCTACGTACTTACAAAGGACAAAAGAGGCTGTTATTAAGTGCCCCTTATTTGGATATTCCACTGTTACAGTACTGTGCAGTATTAGCTACTGCACAGTACAGTGAGTACTCATAAAAATGACAAAATGTAAAGATCACATATTATTAAGAATTTCTTAGTACGTACATAACATCAGAGATTATCCTTTAAGCTCTTGGTAGAAATTACTCTTCACACACACACACACACACACACACACACACACACACACACACACACACACACACACACACACACACACATGCACGCACGCACGCACGTTCACCCACATGCATGCACGCGCACACACACATACACACACACACACATGTATATACATACGTATGATACCCAATGACTAGATATGTTCTCACGCATCAGTAACTTCCATTTGCAGCTCAAGGATTATGCTGTGGGAAATATAAAGTCAAAGAATGACCCTCGAAATGTTGTAGCCAAAGTAAAAACAACCTATAGGGTACCAAGCAAGAGTCCAGAAAGTACTGAAGATGTTCTGTACATGTTTCAAATCATATACTCAGTTGGAAATATGCTTCAGTCACTGCTGATGTGGGCAGTAATGGTTGCGGTCATCAAGACCAACATTAAACATGTTGTGGAACAGAGCTACCAGTACTCCTACCAACACTATGGGCTCATGTGTGGAGCAACAGCTGTGGCTTTAGTTCTGGTGGTAGCTGCTATGTGCAGCTATTTCTTAGTTGCCCTTGCCCGAGACCCAAAATATTCACAGGAAATTTTGAGATACATAATATACTCAAGTCTAATCGGAGTGAATGTCTTTCCTGGAATGCCTATTGCTATTTACTTTACATACAAGACTAAACCTCCAGCTGTTCCCTACATTATCATGATACCAGTTGCTCTACTCTTCTGTTGCTGTAACCCACAACGTGCCAAGTCATTGGTGTTCGGGGTAGCACTGTGGATCAACATGATGGCTGTTCAAGTAATCTCATTTACAGCAACAGTACTAGTCTTTGCAGTGTTGGCTGAACCACTAAAAATCATAACAAACACACTAATCCTGATTCTGCTGGCTTTCTGTCTCACTAACATATTTGCTCTGTTGTTCACCATCTCTGCCTATCTCTTCACTCCAAGACATCGCAGACCACAAGGACAAAGAAACACTATTATCAGAGCTGCTATTTTCATACCATTGCTATTGGCCACCATTTGCTACTGTATATCATTTGCAGTAGGCACTCAAATGATGATTGGAAAAACTACAGAAGGGGACATCATGTCAGTCTTAGGCTCTGCTATGTTACCAATCATCGTTGCAGCTGTTACATTAGGTTTAAAGAAAATGATAGTGACAGCACTGGAGAGTCCCACAGATGGCGTAGAGCAATCCATTATAATGCTTCCAAATGTAATGAATGGCACAGATCTACCTGGAAATGAAGAAACTCTTGCTATTTGAATATGAAGCACCGAAACGTTAAGGAATGTAGAATATTAAAGTTGCATCCAATGTTAAACCAATTTTGTAAGCAATAGACATACTTCAAATAATAAGATTGGACATAATTATGTAGCTAACATTCTTTACCATCTCTGTTGTGTATACAAAATAACAATTATAATTTAATAATATTATTTATTATTCATATCAAAGAGTGATCAAACAATACCCAAGGGAAATATACAACAAAGATGATTGAATGACTCTCATCAACTGAAATAACATACAAACATACACTCAGATGGTTTTCAGAAGCCAGTAGTTCTGCATGAGAATAACTGAAAGACACATAGGTGAAAAGTGCAGAAGGTCTATTAACCAGCAGGCTGACCCATGTAAGAAATAGCACTGGTGGCATCATAACTATCAAGCTTGTGAGAGGTCAGCAGTACCTGATCAGCCTACCAGCAGTGAGCTAACATGTGAGCTCCGATCTACTAATGACAACTCTTGTATGGAGTTATGTATCTCAGTTGGGTAGTACTATACGGATTTGATGATACTAGAAGAAAAGTAGAAGAAAATGCTGCCTACCACTACAAGTATTAAAATAAATCTACCAGTATGCAAACTGAAATATGATAAGATTTTCAGCAGGATTTGTTGGGATTCAGGCTATTCATCTAACCCTTGAAGCCCACTATACATAGGTATAGTAGGTAATTCATTTGATTCTCGCTGTTAAAAAATACAATTATTTGAATCTATAACACTTGCCGGCTGGAAGTATAGTTCTGACTTAAATATCTTGTCAAAAGTAGATTGTCATTTTTCTTCCAGAAAGTGAAATACTCAAGTTTTTGGTGTATGAGACCCTTCAAGGCTTCAAGGTGAGTCTCTGCTATCACAATGTCCCATCAAAATGGCTTGGAACACTTCCATCAATGTACAGTAGCATGATCACTACCAAGTCAGTTCGAATGTTTTCTGCTTTTAGCAAAGAAATCATTGACAAGTTGTGTTGGATAAAAGAAAGGACAAGTTCAATTAGCATGTGACTAAAGTACCCCTACGTAGGTGGGCTGGAGGATGCAGGCACATTCGGCTTAAATTGATACTTCAGTCTCTGCCCTTGGTATCGTTAGGCCAAAGATCCACTGCAACCCATTTAGACATACTTCATAAAGTTATTACACAACCTGTGACTGACACAGTTAAAATGAAAACAGATGAGCTTACTTCAAAACAATCTTGAATGTATTATCTATGTTTTCAACACTTTTCAATTCATGTATAAACAAGCAATTTTGAGTTCAAAAACATATGGGGGTGCTCCTCCACACACTCAATATGTAAAGAATTATGATAGGATTGAAGTTAAACCACCTCAAAGGTAAGAGCTGAACATTTATTGTTTGACAGAAATTTTGTAGTTGATGATTTCTGAAACCTTATCTAGCTGCTTTAAATTCCTAGAAAATTCTATAAGCTGACATTTGCAGTGAATTATGTTGCATAATGCATAATGACTGTAAAATGTTGCTGTTTGTTTTCTGGAAAAAGCTTGATAAGTACAGTAGAAGAATGTTGAGATTGTGAGTAGCAAGACAAATTTTGCCTGCTTCAAACCATGTAGGAGCTACTCATACAGTCTCAACAGTGTGCAGTCTACTAGCTGTACTGACAGTGTGTGGAGCTGACTCTAATACAACAGAAAACAGATGTGTGTCCAAATACAAAGAGTTTGAGAAGAAGACATTCGTAGACAATGATGACAACACGCACAAGTTGTATGAAGCCTTCTACCCTCCAAATGGACATCTACCTTACTCAGTAGAAGTCACCTATCAGACAGTGTTACCCAATGGAACACAAATAGATGTAATCGCACAAGGAGTTGAAGTGTGGATATGGTTGTCATCATCTATATTCCTTCAAGGAAGGCCAGAATATCTTAACAGAAATATCTTATACACCTTATACATGTTCAGAGAGTGGGTACCTCCTCGCATACCTATACAGGTCCCTTGTGTTCAACAGAATGTGACAGCCAGCTTCTTGTTACAAATGACTGCCTCGGTGAGCGACAAACATGTATACATATCTACACAATACACACATTCACATGCACGCACACACACACACACACACACACACACACACACACACACACACACACACACACACACACACTTGTAATTGCATTTGTATTACCACTGCCAAAACTGGCTACATGGACCCCAAATTTAGGGTTTGAGCCACCAGGAAGTACCAAGACCAATGGTTTTGCTGGCATCAGCCCCACTGACCCCAGTACCACCACAATGACCCCCTAGTGCAAGGTGGGGATACTCATCTGTGGGCTTGCAAGACCCACGAGATGAGGAGAGGTGCATGGTGTACAGCTCTGAGTGATGGTATCAATATACTCATCCTGGACACTGAGCTGCACGATTCCCCACCTCCAGCTTGGTAGCTTTCAGGATGATAGTACATATGTATATGGCAGCACCAGTCATTTGGCTGGAATTGCACTGACACCTAATAATAAAAGTACCAAAGAGTTTCCTGTTTCCAGTCACTGTGGTGAATGGCTCTCAAGTACAGTTAAACTTGGAGTCCTGTGAAAACCAAACTTTTGCACTACAAGAGCCCAATCTACTGGGTATATTCAGGCAACTTCCAGCAATACAAATTAGGATGCAAGACCAACTGGACACACACACACGCACAAACACACACACACACACACACACACACACACACACACACATACACACACACACAATAGAAAATGAAGGGATTGCAAACTCCAGCACTAACCTGTGGTCACAGGCTAGTCAATTGTGGAGTTTGGTGACATTATTCCTTCATTATGCAAATTCACACACTGCTAATCAACCTGATTTTAATTTTCACATTAAATTTTCCTGGCTCTTTGGTGTTGTACCTGTCTCTTCCAAAGGATAGTAAAAAGAAAGGCTCATCATTATGATAGCGTTGTGTAGACTACGTACAGAGTGGTTTCATTTGACACCACTTTAGTCCGAATACACCTCTTACTGAGAGAGAAACTGAGGTGACAGTGTTTTATCACTTCTGGGGTTAGATTTGCTCAATATGAATTGTTGCATTTTAGTACAGTGGAACACTCAGATATAAGAAAAGTGAAAATTCCCACACAAATGCTTTGCTAGATCAGAGTGTTGCTATAGCCAACACAATGTCCTATGTAATAGTTACTGTATGACCAACTATACATGGCGTATTTACTGCTTGAGCTCCCAAGGGCCCAAAGCGCCCAAGGAGTGAGTGCAATGAAGAGCCAATGCATAGTTGCCACTTAGTCATACGTACAATACCGTATATCCGGAAATATTACCGATCATAAAAATTGGTGATTTGTGCAAGATCAGGCTGTTACTTAATATTGGCGGAAATTAAATTTGGCGGTTGCACAGCTAGGACAAAGCATAGTAAGTAGGTCTGTGTAAATTTGGTGATAGAAATTTGCCGATTTTGATCCAGAGTGTCAAACCACCAAATTAAAAATGTCGCCAATACTTCCGGATATACAGTAACTTACTTGTTGTGGGTGCTTAACTTGTTTTCCCATTAGACTGCATGCATGAAGTGTTTTGTGTCACTTCTTGACAAAAGGTCACCAACACAGGTATTGCGCACGGACCACCGTGCGCGAGTGTCTTAGTGGGCCACCATACGATCAAACTATACGCACGACAACCCGTGCAATCAGTCGAACGAATTACAAGTGCGATGACCCGCACGATGTCGTATACCACGCTAAACCTCTCGGTAATTATGTAATATAAAAGGCAGATTTCAAACACAGTATGTTTAAAGTATTGTAAAACAATTCAGTCAGAATGAATTCAGCAGTATCTTCCATCAGCATTGTTCTATAGTTGAAGAAGTACTTTGAAGAACTCTACCTAGAATTTGCTGTTTTCCTGCAGTTCAAATCGCTACAATATCAAACATCAATACAATAATATATGTATCCTGGTTGGGAGCGTTTTCAATTAAGATCAAAGGCACCGACTTAAGTACATAACCCATGTACTAGTTCAGAATTGGTTAAATTGATACACTTTTTGACAATATCTAATTGTTCCTGATACATTCTTTGATGATACTTGATTAGTACTGATACACTTTTTGATGAAACTTGATTCACATGCAGCTAAGCTGCCTGCTTTCCTGACCATTCCTACTTCACTAACTGCAACCCATGCATTCTGCAAAGCTGGAATAACATTCCTACAGTAACAATTTTATTTCATGGCACATGTACATTATTCACATTTAAAGCAAGGCTTCAACATCATACACAAGTGTAATACAACAGCAACACGAAAGTCCAACGATACATAAAACACAGACAGTTCACTCTATTCTATGACAACCAGTTTGACTCTATTATGCTGACACCAGGCATCGAAAACTCCTTGGCCTTTCGAATGTTTAGGGGAGTTGTCTGTCGGGTCGGTTGATAGTGGTTGCTTGCTTCCTTCGTTCACCGGGCAGTTGGTTGATAGCGCTCGCTTCCTCCGTTCGTCGAGCTGTCCGTTGATTGCTGCTCGCTTCCTTCGTCCGTCAGGCTGGCCGCTTCTTGCAGAGTTAGTTGATAGCTCAGTGCGCTCACTTCCTCGTTTGTCGAGTCTCGATAGCTTGCTTCTGTCACTCGTTGAACTGTCCGTTGATCTATCTCCTCTCAGATCGCCGCGGCCCACGGAGCAACGGATTGATCAATCTATCATTGATTCGAGAAAGTCTTCTTCGCAGACCTCCATGTCAAAACCACTGGACGACACCAGGAAGTCAAGTGGCCCTTGATCACACGAGCGTTCCTCGATTTAATACGAAAGGATAGTAGTTATCCCACCGAAGAAGAAAGGCTCTGCAAACGTGGCGCAAACCGTCAATGTTATACAATTTTAAGAATAATAATAATGTTACGTAATTTGAGCGTGAAAAGGTTGTTGCCAGGATACATAATAGATAAATCCCTCCTTGGGTTGGTACATGGGAAATGAACTTACTGCTAATAGACCCTCGGTCAATTAGTCTTTAGCAGTAAGCACATTTCCCATGTACCAACCCAAGGAGGGATTTATCTATTACATGTAGTAGCTACTGTGACAAGAATGTCAACAAAATAGACAGGCAGACATATGTATGTTAGTAAAGTGTAGAGAAAATGAGTAATAGAACAAACTAAACCCGAGATGTTCAAGTTGAAATTATTAAATCCTCTATGTTAGTGCCCTGTAGGTCCACCATTGCATTTGATGACATTGGGCAGAACCTTCTGCTCTGTGCAAAGTAAACAAAGCTTTTGAAATACTAAGTGAATGGGGTAAAAGAAATGATTTGAGAGTCAATGTGGACAAATGTAAGATAATTTACTTTAGACCAAAAAAGATTAAAAGAACCGAAGCAGTATTCAAGATTGGAGATTCTGAAAAACATAATAGAAGTGGTGTGCAACTACAAATATCTAGGCTAAAATATTGAGTGAGCATTACAAGACAAAGAGATGATTGATGAAACTATGAACAGAGCACACACACACACATGATGCAAACACACTCCTTAAACACAGTCATATACCATTCAATATCCTATTAATCTATTAAATTCTACAGATTAAGGACTATGCTTTGGGACAAATCCACTCTAAGCCACATCCTGGAAACATTGCAGTTAAAACCAAAGAGAAGTCACTCTACATAATACCAAACTTCCTCAACAGCACAAAGTCAAGAAACATAGCAGACAAGAGTTACGTGCTTAACATAATATTTATGGTAGGGATCATATCTCAAATACTTGTAGTTTGGGCAGTTGTGATCATAGTTCTCCAGACCAACATAGAACATGTTGTGAAGCAGAGCTACCTGTACTCCTACCAACACTATGGGCTAATGTGTGGAGCAACAGCTGTGGCTTTAGGACTAGTTATAGTGGCAATGCGCAGCTACATAATGACTGCCGATGCACTAACACCACGAAAATGGGACGACATTGTAGCATACACATTTTACATGTGTTCACTAGGAGCACCTACTCTTCTGGGGATACCTATTGCTATTTACTTTGCATACAAGAACAAACCACCAGCTGTTCCCTACATTATCATGATACCAGTTGCCCTACTCTTCTGTTGCTGTAACACACAACGTGCCAAGTCACTGGTGTTCGGGGTAGCACTGTGGATCAACATGATGGCTGTTCAAGCAATCTCATTTACAGCAACAGCACTAGTCTTTGCAGTGTTGGCTGAGCCACTCGTAATCATAGCAAACACTCTAATCCTGATTCTGCTGGCTTTCTGTCTCACTAACATATTTGCTCTGTTGTTCACCATCTCTGCCTATCTCTTCACTCCAAGACATCGCAGACCACAAGGACAAAGAAACACTATTATCAGAGCTGCTATTCTTCTACCAATGCTACTGACCACCATCTGTTACAGCATAGTTTTTGCATTAGCAACTGAAATGACGAATGGGAAAACAACAGAAGAGAACTTTATGTCAGTAGTAGGCACTGCTATGGTACCACTCATCATTGGAGCCGTTATGTTTAGTTTAAAGAAACTGATGATGACAGTACTGAAGAGTCCCATGGACAGCACACACCAGGCTAACACAGAGCAAAGTATTGGACTGTCCTCAAATGTAATCGATATACACAAGTCACCCGAAGATGAAGAACCTCTTGAGATTGAATAACCTAATGCTCTACAATCAGTACATACATACATAACAAAACCATAACTAGCTAATGCTACCATGGTTATTCCCATATTTGCTATACACCGGATACCATAACAGCTCATGTCATACAAATTGGAGTAGTGTGATATAAATTGGAGTAGTATGTTATGAATTAAAACAAGGTGACAAATGTGACCTTAGGACCTGTGGTCTTTCACACTGCGAAAAGCTCGGTGAAATCAGACTGAGTATATTTCGCTGCCTAAAAAAAACATGCACATCGACATTTCATGCAGTCCCTTGCCTCACAATGCGGACAACTTCAGTAAGAATACTGTAGTTAGGCAAGTAAAAAGCTGTCAAGTATGATCGACAGGGTTTGCAGTAACCAATTGCAAAAGATTTAGCCAGTTTCAATCGCATAGCAATAACTGCTAAAATTGTCGTTACCAAATGAGAATATTATAATTGTATATTAAATAAATTTCCCTGGTGTCCGGGAACGACACTTCCCTGCGAACACAATCAATAGCTCAATCAAGCTAAAGACCACTAGCAAACACGTGGCTACAACAACAAAGCATGGTCTACAAATAATAATACATACGTAATGCTATTTAATATGGATAACAGCCTAAATGTACAGCACAAATAACAGTTACAAGTCCACTACAGAATAGGGTCAGACTACATTGAGCGAATTGAGGAATAGATTTAATGAAACTGCTTCTCTTCGTTAGGCTTCAATCCAAATCCTTTTCGATTGCTCCTTAATGCAACAAGTCGCTCTAGTCTCAGAGGATACCTACTCCGTATTCGGTGCTCCCAGGCCTAGGGATGATGCATACAATGATCCTGGTAGAATTCTCAGTAAAGAGCTACGTTCATCCATCTCTAGGATCTGATATACGTATACTCAGTGCATGCACATTACAAGTGAATCCGTGGGAAACCATTGGCTAAGTTAGTTAAACCATGGATACCCCAAACACCTATGGAGTATGTATGGTTAAACCATGGCACTTCCTGGTGTAACATCATTTATCACACTCGCTTCGCTCATGTGATAAATGACAGACACCACGGAGAGCCATGGTTTAGCTAATACATGCGTACGTACGTATAAACATACATGCAAACCATTTGCATACAAAAGTATAGGACTATCCATACAAAACATCTACGTATGTACAGTATATCCACAAAGAATTGTGAGTGCATAGAGAAATTCAAATGGTACTCATGCAATGTGTGAAATATACACCGTGGAACTGTGGTTATTATAGCACAACACATACGGTAACAAAAACACAACATGACAATGACAAAAGAATCAAACAAACAACATCAAAATTGATAAACATCAAAAGTAAGTTTTGGAAATTATGATTAAACAGATTTATATACGTACGTACTTCACAGAGATGCAAGATCTGTGTACTGATGATGTACAGTGGATAGGCACTGGACTAGGGGACTTGCTTTCCCTGCTGAAGCTAGTTGGGTCAGCCATGAACTTTGGCTAACAAAAACTTTGTTGGACAGAGATTAAATATCCTGGCTCAGAACTGCTGAAACTGAGAGCCAAGTGTCCAATACAAACTATTGCTGACAAGTGCCAATTATATATGTACCTATATTAGGTTTTAGATACCGTTACAATTAGTACAAATGTACGTATGTACATACATATATATAAATCAAAATGTACGTACATACAATAGATGGCTAACCAAGTTTTAAATGTCCTATCAATATACTGTATATACTTTTATTAACTTTTGTGGATGGGAAGAAAACCACGAATAGAAACCATACAAAAATAAAGCGTATATGGCAGTACTGAGTCAGCCATGTAAACTGGTATTTCTACCATTGATCCAATATAGGGACCAATGTTAGGCTGATCATTACCTTTGTGCTGTCTCCACAGCCTGTTCCCACTCGCGCATGGCTACCTGCACCTTCATCTTCTCCAAGAAAGCTGGTAGAAACTTCTGGTAGGTAACTATGGCCTCATTCAGCACATCTAGAGCTCCACTAAAGCTGTGTCTGTTCAGCAGGTAGTGCGAGTGTCCAAGGAGAGCATCAATGGGCTTCGGATGATCGCTTCTAAAGGGAACCAGCATATTCTTATAACACACATAAAGTACTTGCTGAGTGTATGCAAGAATACATTAATATTACACTTTTCCAGTATGAAGCTCATGGTATGAGATGGGTTAATTTGCCATTTGGATGAAAAATGACAACACTTGCACACCTGCATGTGCTTCATTGTGTGAAATACGTATGCAGAATACTGTGCGACACTGCACAACTCAAATATTAAATATATACATATGGTACGTGCCGGACAGGTGAACAGAAAAATAAACCCATCTCAAGTCACTTGTATGCCAAAAAAATTTTATGATGACAATACGTATATTATCCATGTACCTACGCATGTACGTACATACATGCACACATGTACGCAGATAATAAATACATACGTACGTATGTATAACTATAAGTGCAAGGTAAGGTACGGTATGTGTCACAAAAAAGTTCACACATCGTAACTACAATACGCTACGATGCCAAATACGATCCATTTATGATCGTAATACAATTACTATATACTACGATCGTACTTAGGGAAGATTTTATGATAACATTTCTAAAGACATTAAATTGTTATTGCTGATTAAAATGATCAAAATGTGATCATTGTTCGTACATAGTGATTTCAAGTACAAGAGTATGTACATGCACAAGCTAGCTCAGTCACCATCTTTATCGGTGGACCGGAATTCGTACGCAGGCAGCAAGAAGTCTTTTGCATACCAAAAAATAGCAAAGTAAACAATAAAATACAGCTTTAAGTGCTATTTCTAATGCTTCTGCTTATCTGAGGATCATTCAGAACTGTTTTGTCAGTCATCACGGATATTTGCAGCATTCCTCTACAGCTGCGAAACATCAAGCCACCTGACGGTAGTTTCGTCCGTAAAGATGGCGTTTATGAAAAAATCCCTGTCTTTGCTCTTCTTCGCCCAAGCTAATCGCTTCACCCTATTCTGCTCTCGAATGAGCTGGCAGTATGCAGTTCCACGGAAACTCCATCAAAGCTGCCTTCGGCATCGTACTATAACGCTCTTCGAAAGATGGTGATCATGTCTCTCGAGCAACTTCTGGAGTTCCACACCGTCATTTCATCATCAGTCTGCATTTGTGTCTTAATGATGTCCTCGACCTCTTCAGTTACTATAAACCGTCGCCCCCGACCCTTCCGCAGGTATGTTATAGCAGAATTGAGGCTACAAGGGGGCGTTTCGTGATTTGACAAGGTATGTGATTAGATTTTTACGCCTCAGACAGTTTGTCACAGTCTGGCCATGTGACCACAGCTTAAACACGAATATCAGACATCATTATAGGCCAAAACGCGCGAGTATTTGAGGAGTTTGCCTTTGTGGAAATGTGATATCATGTGACAAAGGCCTAAAGAAGCACTCCAGTCCACAAGGATTTTATGCAAAAAAGGTGCGGGTCTGGATCTCTACATGGATACTTAAAACTTTGTCAGATTATCGCTGAAGGACTGAACTTCAAATTCTGATTTGGGGAAGATTGTCGGTCCATCTGTTCAGTTTATGTGCAGCCATTTGATGCTATAGCCGTTCTTTGTGGTCAGAAATCCTTGGACATAACAGCTGTGGAATGGAGCAGCGTTTCCCCGAATCAGAAGATTTGGACATGTTCTATCTTCTGAATTCACTTGCGCGTTTTAATTCAGATGGTTTGACCCGCGTCTTTTGCGTTTTTTGCTTATTCTAGTATAGTTAAAAATCGACCATGTACAACACATACAGTGGAACTTGCTTAGTAATACCTCAAAGGGGACAGAAAATCAGTACTTGTTATCATAGGTACTTACTACGGTATGCGTCATTAAAAAGTTCTCGTATCGTAATCGTAATACGATCAAATTACGATCGTAATACGATCAAGTCACGAACGTAATACGATCAAATTACGAGCGTAAAACGATCAAATTACGAGCGTAATACGAATACAAAAAATACGATCGTACTAAGAGAAAACCAAGTATTATCGCTCTTTAAAGAAAGTTATTCGCAAATCGCGTTAGTTTAAACCATTAATTGCTCGCAAGAGGGAAAATTGTGTACGTACGAGGCCCTCAGAGCAGCCATCTTTTTTTCGACGGCAGCTAGTGCGCACGGCCAGAGCAGGTCCTGTGCGTATGGAAACAACGAACGAAATCGATCAAATATAGCACTAAAACACTAGTGTCGATGTTTCTGTTCATCTAGAACAATCTATAAACTGTACTGACAGTTATCGCGGAGATTCGCTGCATTCTTCTCCAACTGCGAAGACTTTCGCATATGTTATACTTCGCACGCGAGAAAGAACGCAGCGCTGCACAGTTTATCTATAACGAATATCGGCAATGACTGCCAGGACAGTTCTCAGAGTATCTTAGGCAAGCATCCACAAACAAAGCATTGCTTTCTTCACGTAACCTTACAAAATCGATCTTTTTCACCGAAATACGATCATTACGATGAAACTCACGGTCATACAAGATCCAGTTTACGATCGTAATTGGACCCAAACACGATCGTAATACGACCCAAATACGATCGTAATACGACACGAATACGATCGTAATACGATGCAAATACGATCGTAATACGATAAGATTACGTTACGATACGAGAACTTTTTAATGACGCGTACCGTATCAGGGTTGGTTTATGTACATGAGGTATACACAGGGACAGAATAGGGAGTACTTACTATCCAGGAGTGTGTACTAAACCAGGTACTTACTAAGCAAGTTCCATTGTACATGTTTTTGGCTCTTTAAATTACATATGCACAAAATAGGAATGTTCGAAATACTATCTAAATGCTTTCTGGAGTCTTTCCACCTTTAGGAAGAGAAAACAGGGTATTTTATACGAGCCTTTAAAAAGCGGCAGCCATTTTGTTTTTGGCGAAAAGTGCCATAACATACCTGCGTCCTTCCTGGATATTGTGCCTGTCGCTTTGTACTTCAACAGAAACTTGTAAACTCCCTCTCTCGTACAGCTAAGGCCTACAAATTGACAGTGCTTCAAGTCCTTTGTTTCGTCAGAACACTATCCTCTGTTTGTTGTAATCTGAATAAACCATTTCTTCTGAACTTAATAACAAAAACAATTGCTATTTCGCAGAATCGATTTTTTTCCATTTAATAAATACGCTCATTACGACTACAATTACAAGCCCGTTCACGATCGCAATAAATTATGTTTACGATCGTAATAGGCCCAATTACGATCGTAGTACGATGTAATTACGATCGTAATACGATGTGTTTACATTACGATTATGTTACAACATGTGAAATTTTTTATGACACATACCGTACATAAGTACATACGGTATACACTTTTAAAAAGTTTCCGTAAAGTAATTTCTTCACGCTGCGACCACGGACCCTTCACGCCGTGATCCCCACCTAAGCTACACCGTGATCCCAAATATTTCACGCCGACTTCACGCCGTGATCCCGAATAAATCACGCCGTGATCTCGAGCAGCCTTTCTTAGCCGTGATCTTGGTGATTCTGAAGTCTTGTGGAACTTTGCAACAGAAATATGACGGCAAGAACTGTTTTAAAGAATACTAAAAACGACAACGGTGAGCAGCCATGTTGTTTCAGTATATTCTCGTTTTTGTCATCGTACGTTCACGTACGTATGACGAAAACGGCTCCGAGCAGAGAGCAGTCTCTGTAGCTCTGCTGCAATGGTTTCGTCGCCCTTGTTCATCTGAGCGTCGATTATCTGCTCGACGACACCGGCTACCTTCGACGGCCTCCCCGAACTAGGCCTCCGCGCAATTGTTCCCGTTTCTTCAACTTTACGAAGAAACTTGCGGTCTCGTGGTAGGTAGACCTTCGCTGGCTAGCTTGCTACAGATGAATTGAGCTCTCAGACCCTTCGTGTGCCAATAGATGATTCGTTGCTTCTTGTAGTCGGGATAAGGCATAGTCACAAGGACAAACTCGGAGAAAGACGAAAGCGAACTCAAAAATCACACCAGGTTTGGCTAGAATGTTCATTGTGCGAGTTGGCTTTATTTATCTACACGGCGAACTTGTCCATTCTAGCGTGATCACGATTTCTGTCAGCGTAGTCTTCTTTCTTTAACGACACTATCTCGGCGTGATATCGATTCTTTCACGTCGTGATCACGGACTTTCGGAGTCGTGATCGCATTTCCTTCACGGCGAGATCACGGCGATATATCTTTACTTTACGTAAACTTTTTTTAAGTGTATACCGTACATACATACAGTACATATAGTATGTACATACATAGAAAAGTACGTACATGTACCACTCCTCGGTTGGTACATAGGAAATGTACTTATTGCAAAAGACTAAGGTCCGAAGTGTGTACGCATGTACGTACACATGTACGTACGTACATGTGTAGGCACATACGTACATGCAGGCCCGTACGCAGGAATCCCAAAAGGGGAGTTCCATGAGTAAATTTTTAAAATGAAGTCTATTATTTACGGCTTTTTCATACCTTTAACAACAGTTTAAGGATGAATTTTGTTGTAGCATATTATTACTCAACTTGTAACAAAGCCCATAATTGTATATTGTGTCTAAAATAGCAATTCAGCTACGTATTGGCCTTGGTAGCACTAAACAATGACGTCATTGAGGTGTAAAATGACGACATCCATAATCATGGCCACTCTTCATGACCTAAAATCTGCTGCTGGAAAATAAGGTATATTGGTCGAAATCTTAAGAAACTTCATTTTTTAACTATAATCTTCATATTTTAATTATAATTAAGAGCTATACTAAGATTTTATAATTGATATCATAGATTTGGGTGAGTTTTATTTCATTATTGGTGATCTGCCTAGGCTTGGCTAGGTATTGTACTAATAGAGTGCCTTGTGTAATACTTAAACCATGGGGCTCCATTTAGGGGGGGTTTGTCTGAACCTTTCGAACCCCCCCTGTGTACAGGCCTGACATGCATGTAAATAAATAATGCTGTTAAATATAGACAGAAGTATGCACATTCCTTATTTAGGTACGTACGTACGTACGTAGGTAGGTAATAGACAAATGTGCATGCCTACTCATGCATACATATATGAATGCACTACATATGTACGTACGTATGTACATATATATGTACGTATGTGCACATACGTACATAATGATCCAACACATACGTAAGCACATACGTACTTACGTATGTACATATGCACAAGTAGACATGCACTTGTGCACATGTACGTATGTACGCATACTTACATAACAAGCACATACACACACACGCATGCATGCATGCATGCACATACGCACGCATGCATGCACGGTTGCTTGCATGCACACAGGCATGCATGCACACATGCACGCACGCACGCACACACACACACACACACACACACACACACACTACATGCGCATGTACATGGCAAAAAGAAACTAACTTGCTTAGAACTTCTTCAAATAATCTATTTGCCTTCTTAGAATAATTCTCCTTCGTAGATGTGAGGTCAATCCAAGCCCTAAGCAGCATTCCATCCAGTGATGTAGGAACCATTTTCAGGACTTTGTCTACATATTCACGAGCCTTGTCATTCCTCCCGATGTGCCACAGTACCAATGCAGCATAATACAAAGCCTGTAACAGCATGCAAAGAAGCACAGACATACAGAAAATTTAAAGATACATCCAGAGCATATCTACATACATTGGGACCTCTCTATAAGGGATATTTTGTGAACTAAACAAATGTTTGCTACAACATCACATTGGGAGATTGTTATGAGAGGTTCCACTGTGTAGCTGCAACAACAATAATGAATAAAAGGAAGCACTTTTGCTGATGTGAATGCACATAGTACAGCAGAAACTCCTTTAACAATAATATTCCAACAACCAGGCCCAGAGTAAGATATATAAAAGTGGTGGAACATCCTCACCTGGTTTATGGTTATAATATCCTAACATTGTCTCCTATTGTAGTCAAACAAGCTCATAGACTAACTGCACAACTGATGTATGTACGTATTTTGAGGTTTGGTAAGAAAAGTGGTAGGGCTGTTGCCCTGCCAGCCCCCGTGGTTCCTCCAGCCCCGAGTCAGTGTAACATAATCAACACACTCTCAATGTCAGGGCGCATTCAGTAGGGTAGTAGTCCCTCTGATAATGACCATCAAGCAATAAGGACACAGCTAAGTACTAGTACACAAATAAACCTGTCTACAAAGGACACAACTTCCTTATAAATCCTCCCTTATATTCTACTAGATTAGAAACTTCAGAATGGGAAAACCTCTCTACAAAGGCACACCAGGAAATTGTCTGCCGCTACAAGACAAGCAAGTGGTTTATGTCTTCACCAATTAAGACAAACCTTTTTGTCTCATCTGCGTATCAGCTGCTGATTCTTATGAGTGCAAAGATTCATGTCAACATATGTACACACCACACAATAGCTGACGTACGTACATACCTCTAGGCGGGCTGAAGTGACACATGTGATTTGCCTTCAATCAATAAATACCATAGGCATATTTAGGCCATCTTCACTAGAGCATACTTGCATAACATGTTCACATGTACATATATACATACACATGTACGCACGTATGTACACATTACAATATAATGTGTACACCCTTTAACAACAGCTGCCACAGTACCACATACTGGAAGCACACATACGGCTGTAGGCACGTATGTTTGTATGTGCATATCACAATTTACAGCACATAAATTCCTATGTATCAACACCAAGCAAGGGCATGTACGTTGTACTCCAATCTGTGTCATGTGTCATGGTGCGGGGACGAACGTTGGGTGGAGCAAAGAGTACCATGGGATTACAGCACCCTGCTACACTGATGTAGCCCATGTCAAGCCTGCTGAGCCAGAGCCCATTCATGCCTCGTTTCACAGTTGTTTTGCTTCACCATGACACACACATAATAGCTGCATCCTCCCTTGGTGTGCTACAGCAGCATGAAGTGCAAATTGATTGACTATGGGTGTCATACAACAAGAACATATCGTGCACAGGCTCTGAGGTTGCACTTGTCCAAGGAAGGGAGGCAATAGCATCCCTGTGAAAAACAATGTGACACTTATATTCAATAGCATATTGTTAAGATTCTACGCACCCTGGTCTCAAATAAAGCCCTTACAAATATGTATGAAATTGCCTAGAGTTCGTAGAAGATTTGTGAGTGCAGAGACATCCTAACCCTCTCTCCGCATGACTGCCTTTGGCTCCGAACTTGAGATTCCAGGGCCTTCACTGCATCTCGGTCTAAAAGTAAAAATAACACCAGCCATGGCTTAAACAATTGCAAGATAATGGAAGGATATACGTATATATGTATGTACGTATGTACATGTAACTGTACCATAACCACAAAATTGGCTCCATGAGACCAAAGGAAAATACGTTCATATATATCAACGTTTCATGAAATTCATAAAACATTAGCCAGAGCGTGTATGTACATACGTACACAATACAGGGAGCTCGTATCCAGGATGAGTGGTAGTTAACAATAGATCAGCAAATAAATGCTTGCGCGTATACATACGTACGTACATAATATGTGCAAGTAGTAGTGCGGAATTAGCCTACGTAATTCACAGCCCCCTGAAAACAACTTGTCACAGCACCGGAAACGTGAGCTTAACTGCACTACCACAAGTGGAACACGTGGGACTCGATTGCGCATGTGTGTGACAAGCCCAGGGCCGGGGTTCACGTGACACCCACCCCTTTTTGAACACAGTATACGTACGTCTGCTCAAAAAATTTGGGCTAACCAAACATTAACCTTGAATGTACAATAAGTTTATTAAGTATACGTACTTAAGGTTTAGTTAAGGTATACGGCAAAGTTTAATAGTTGTTGGGACTCCCTTAGTCCCTGGTCGGTTAAGATGAGTGCTGGTTGGGCCTGACCACTTCCGACCACTGTGGGCACTTCCCTGACAATACTTCACAACTGTTCACGCACATACACACACATATATAAATTGAAATGAAAAAGGGATTTCTGAAGTATATGTTAAGTCAACACACTTACGTACATATGTACATGTCAGACAAACTACTAGAGGTACAGTACACAGCGACAAATGAACTTCCATTTTAATGAAATCATTGATCCTCTTAACAAACACATAACCTTAGTTCCCGTCACTGGCCACCACTGCAAATACTAGTCTCGCGAGGCAGCCCCTAACCGCCGCTATTCCTTCTTACCAAACCCACCCTTCGTAAGAAGGAATAGCAGCGGTTAGGGGCTAGCTCACAAGACTATGCAAATACACAGATACACCAAATCCTTAATGCCTTATGGTTAAACCATAGATGGATTATCTATCCTTAAACCTACATAATATTAGCCTCAACCTAGTGCTCAAAACAAGCTTAGTATCCTGATTATGTAGATGTACACATTAGGAATTTGGGGATAATTTTCCAAAAACGAAACAAAGAGTTAATCAGCTTATTACTGTTTGTCAGCATACACCAAGACGTGGGCTAGAGTATGTAGGTAATTGATCACTACACACACGCACAGGGCACGGGACTTGTGGGCATGCACGCGCAGAAGAGGTGCACAGACAACAAGATCATTCTTCACACACGCACGCATCAACTCCACAACCGAAGCCCAATTTGCTTAGCTTTGAGTGCAACAGATCTGTACCATAGATGCTTGAACTCACCTACAATTTTACACTTCTTGTGGGCATGCACGAGCAGAAGAGGTGCACAGACAACAAGATCTTTCTTCTCTAAGAGGGTCTCCAGTTCCCTCATGCCCTCCGGAAGTTGATCTGGTTCAAGATGCACGAATTACATAGATGTAAAAAACAAATGACGAGCATACTACGACACAAAACGTTCAGGTACCTTCCATAATGAGTCCAAAACACTTCCAGAAGAGTAGGACCGAATCAGAACCGTACTTTTTGACGGCTTCCAAAACAACCGTTTGCACGTGTCTGTAGAGACCTTCCCGTGCATAGTAACTCACACTTGCCTGTACAGAGATAGACCAAGGCCAGTTTGTATGTTCTGGTATTCGCAGAACAATTCACATACAAGCTAGACTTGGCGAACTTACGATGAACATCTGGTCGTTGCCCGCCATTTTCGGGTGAATCCACTTACACTATAAACGTTCCCATAGAAACCTGAACACTCTATACTACGTAGTATAGAGTGTCTATGGTCTGTGCATAGGCACAGCCTAGTCTCGCTTAGCCAGACCCGCACTCGCCGCCATTGGGTCTGGCTACGCGACACTAGCACAGCTTGTAGGCATTATGTGGATCATCCACAATGCAGGAAAACAGGCTATATTATAGTAACTGAACTAACCAAGCCGCTCGATGGCAAGCCTTGAATGATACTAAATACCGCCCCATCAATCTGCGGGCCATATATTTTGATTTTCGCTAACTGCTCTAAATTAGTCTCGCGTGCGCGGTTGGGTCTGGCTACACAAGACTAGCTCTATATGGCATTGCATAGTGGTAGTCTGTATCCCGCCAACTGCACTTAGTCTAATCCATCATAAATTAAACTGGCATTCCCAAATGCATGTTGCGGATTAGAGTACTAGTTTTCACTGTAATTATGCACACAGTCACATGCTTGTGTCTATTATATTATTTGCAATAAATGTGTCTTATATTTTCTGTTTCTCATTGATTCCGAAGATAAATCGATATTTCCTATGATATATACATATCTGCATCAATCCACTTGCAATCCACAATCATGCATGCATGCACCCCTATAATTTAATGTTTACTTGTCAATCGATAAATCTACTAATATTAAAATATGATCTCCTTGAGGACAGACATCATTAAATAAGCCAGACCCCACTAGTTGCGCTAGCTGCACATAAAAATTTTATTAAAGTATATACATGTGCACCAATCCACTCTTCCTCAAGGTCAATGTCCCACGATGCCATGCAGTGTTAACTATGCACATGCAGAAAAAAAATTAGAGCAGCTTGGATAGAAATAGCATAGCCACATGCACTTAGCAAACGACTACATTTATCGATGATCTACAGAAGCAGTTGAAAACAATGCAATTACAAAAGTTAGATTATTATTAATTAAGAGATCAATCAGTCTTGATTTAGATGTTCTGAAACAGATCTCAAAGCAAATCTCGAGAACAGTCCTTCCTGCAGTGAGCTACGTAGGGTAGATGATCGCAACTTTCAGTTCAAGTGTACCATTATAGGGGATATATATACTATAACTCATTAGTGGCAGCCTAGTATGGATAAACATAGAATTGAACCTCCCCATCAAACATTGGCTCAAATCAGTACATGTTGGAATAATCATGTCACTGACAAGCTAATTAAAGTTTGGAATTAATTTCTGACAAAGAATCAGCAAACACCATATTTTATTTATCTAGAATTGAGAATTTCATATGGAGATGTCATGTATGTAGCTACAGCATAATGGTAAGCCATGCAGTATAAGCCTTGATGGACTCAATTCTCACTTGCACACAACACTTTAGACGTGACGTCACACTTTCAAGTGGCAAGAATGCAAGCGCAATTGCAAGGATAGAGAATATACATTCTTTCGACTGTAACTGAATGCTTGACCGGAATATCCAAAATTTAATCGAGGACTGCTATCCCATGTTAGAAACAACATTCGCTATCTCCTTAAAAGACGCTAAAGGTAAGCTTTTGATTTTGCTGAATAGCATCATTACACGGATTGTTGCTAAACCTTGATTTCTCACATTTCTGTCTCACTCTCAGTACAACTGTCTGGTTAGAATCTGCCGCAAGTGATTGCAAAGAGACCAAGGGGAGGGGGGGGGGCAAATTACCTTTTGCGTCTTTTTAAAGACATATAGCCATCTTTGTTTCTAACGTGGGATAGCAGTCCACGATTTATAATTTTTAGATATTCCGGTCGAGCGTTCAGTTACAGTCAAATGAATGGATATTCTCTATCCTTGTGCATGCATACTTGCCACTCAGAAGTGTGACGTCACGTCTAAAGTGTGACGTAAACGCATAAGCTCTATACCCACAAGTATATGTGCTAGGTATGTATTCCTGTGAACAAAATACAGCTCAATATGTGACAGACCTGCGAACTACATACCTCAAGACGAAATGAATAACTGTTTTGACATCAATATTGTGTGCAACAGCAAATATTAATGACCAACATACATGCAGATACAAATGTACATACATACACACACAAAATAACATAATTATTAGCTTGAATTGCAACACAATTTACAAGATGACACCCATGCAGCCTTGAAGAAGCAACATGCTGCATGAAAATGTTGCACAATGTATGGGGGTTTACATGCAGCATGTCGAAATTTGTTACACAAACAAAAAGGCCCACTACATTCCAAGCAACATATTCGTAAGTCTGCATCAAATATAAGGAATGCTGTCAATATAATACTCTGTAATAACAAGAAAGGTTATACCTTTATTTTTGGTAAAATGACAATTCTGTACATGCTGATAACTTCCATGAGACCCACTCTCCAGAATGGCCAACCTCATTCCCATATAATTGTGAGATCCGAAACCAAATGGCAAATGGGAACAGGGATGGCGTTTTTTATGCAACAGATCGGTGGCAGGAATCTATACAGATTATATGTGATACATATAATATTATATACACTTGTTACAACTAGCACTGGATACACACTCACCCACATGAGAGTCATTGATATAATAAGCACAGAATTATATTCTATGTATATGATAATTAATTAATGAGGTTTTCTGCCCAGACATATATATGCCACTGCAGTGTGATAAACTTAGTTCTGTATGTATATGTATATTATATTAAACACTCAGTAATATTTATATAATCTGCCACAGTTTTGTAAAGCATGCAATTTCGTGACAGATTCTATAGAGGGGGTGACATTGCAGTGTTAGAAATAGCATTTGACTTTTGCACGGATAAAACGGCTGACTAAGATAAACAATGTTCGATGGGGAGTTGCATGTATACTGATCAATGATATTTTTATAATCCTAATTATGGACAAATATCCATAACACTGGACCATGTGGTTCACAAATTGTTGCTTGACTGTAATGGCCAATTATTGGAGGCTCAGGTCTCAGTTTCAGTAGTTACAAGGATGTAATATAATATTATGGAGAAGTGTGGTTGATTATTGGGCAGCCATGCATGATTTGGCAGAAAATAGGAAATGTCAGACTGCATGCTATTTCTAGCCTTGGGATTGTATTGAATATTGGAAGGTTCATTTGGCAGTCATCAGAGGATTATATGTACTTATAGTAATTGAGTGTCTTGGGAAGGTCTCACACTTAGTCTATTGTATTACCTACAGCAATCATTGATGGAGGACAATCAAGCCCACCCCCCTTCCCCCCTTTCCTCAAAGTTGCAGATTGTTAGAATCTGATTTTGATGATGAACACAACACATCACCAGACTGAAAGCAGTCTGAATAAATCGTCTTTCATTGAAAGGAAAAGGCATGTGTATATATAACTTCAGTATTTTCACATTAAGTTTTACATTAGCAATATCAGATTCTACAATAACAGGTTAAAATGCCCGGGAATGAAGCCAATGGCTATCAGCTCGACCAGAATGTACATTATGTTGATATATTATACTAAAAATAGAGCCTATTTTCTGCACTTTCAACTTACTTCACTTAAATCATGTGTCATACCTAATTTCATATTAGCAACTTGTACAACAACAGGCTTAAATGAATGAGAAAAGGAGCCAACAGCTATTGGAATTACATAACACAAACCCATGTTTATATATATTGAAAATGGAATGCATGTATTCCATTTTCAATGCTGGGTCTGCACTTTCAAATACTGTTATAATACATGCACAGAATATAGTACTCCTGTGTGCTGTTAGTTAAGTCTATGTAGTATATCATTCAGCTTTCAGTGCAGTGATAAGAGAAGTAACATATATAACCAGAGCAGTTCTGTTCTGAATCAATAGACTGACTGGTGCACATGTGAGATATCACAGCAGAGGTAGGTCTGTACATTCGTATTGTAGAGAAATGAATCATTAAATTTTAGTTTGTTTTTGACCCTTATAATTAAACTTGAGGTACACTTAATAATATCGCAATTTCTGTAATTTAATACTTTAATTATCTAATATTTGTATGCATGCACTAATGTAGTGCAGTCTCCATAATACATATTTTACTATAAAGTCACTCGATACGGCAACAATCTCTGCAATCTGATATATATTGTCACAGTTTGGTCCCTATATATATACACAATGTCAGACTATAGAGTCTCCACTGTATGTCAAGACGTAGTAGAATTTAAAATCTATGCACAATGGGTATGCTTATATAAGTGTAAAATTATTGTGCAGCAGTTCTCATTGCACATTAACATAATCTTATCTCCTCTACTCAGCACAGGGAATATGCTCACAATCAACACAGTGTGCAGTCTACTGGCTGTACTGATAGTGTGTGCACATGGAAGTACCTCAGATGATAGTGATGGCACCTGTATATCTGACTACAAGGAGTTTGAGAAAAAGACTTTTGTTGTAAACACTAGCAATGTACACATATTGTATGAAGTGTTCTATCCTCCAAATGGACATCTACCTTACTCAGTAGAAGTCACCTATCAGACAGTGTTACCCAATAGAACACAAGTAAACATCATCACACAAGGAATCAAAGTGTGGATATGGATGTCATCATCAATATTCCTTCAAGGAAGACCAGAGTACCTCAACAGGGTCATCTTCTACACTTTGTACATCTTCAGAGAATGGATCCCTCCTCATGTACACATCATGGTCCCTTGTATTCAACAGAACATGACGTACAAGTTCTTGTTACAAATGACGGCTTCTGTGAGTGATAAGTATGCATATTGTATTGACATATGTATGAACGAATGAACATACATCTGACTGACAAGTACATGCACAATACATGCTAGTGCATGTACTTTACAAGTACAGTAGAATGAGATGAATAAAGGATCATATATAAGAATTTAGAAAAATAACCCCCTTAATTTGTTAGAACCTACTATATATATATTTCTGCATACATATTGCATACAGTCCACTGTATGGGTAGATCAAATATAAAGTGGCTTGTAAAAGCTCTGTATTATACAAACCTCTTTTGTATACAGCACACCGGCCCTGCCAGGGTTTCTCCCCCCCCTTGGAAATTTCTTGACCCCCCCCCCCCCCCCCCCCTGAAAATTTGTTACGGTACTATTTTTAATGTGATGCTATATAATATCGAAGTTTTAAGTAGGATCATTACAATGATATCCATAAATAAACACCTTGTCTATTATAGGTTCGAAATCTGATCTTGGCACTATCAGAATTCTCTCTGCTAGGCGTGCCATTGCTTTATAATCCATCCATTACAGGAAATTTTGTCTCGGTTTCCCCTACACAGCCGCATGAGATAGAGACTAATTTCCTGTCATCTTAAAATGTGTGCCTTATGGCAGTAACCATGTACACACCCCTGGAAACTTAAAGGTCGCAGATGTTGTCAGGTTGATCTCTCTGTATACCAGCTGTATTCTATTTAGTGCACGTGGCTAAGACATAAGGCTTGAGGGCTGTATGGCATATAAAATGCACTCACCCTTTGCACTGGGTACCTAAGGGGGAGTGTGTGTATCTGCCATACAACCAGAGTGCCAATGACTTAACCATTCAGGGTTCTATCCAATGGGGGGAGGGAAGCTTCCACTACTAGCTTCCAACCCTATAGCTTTCAACCCTAAACTCTCCAGCTTCCACCCCAAACCCTCCAGCTTTCCACCCCAAACCCTGCAACTTTCCACCCCAAACTCTCCAGCTTCCACTACAAACCCTCCAGCTTTCCACCCCAAACTTTCCAACTTCCACCCCAAACCCTGCAACTTTCCACCCCAAACTCTCCAACAAACCCTCCAGCTTTCCACCCCAAACTTTCCAGCTTCCACCCCAAACCCTGCAGCTTTCCACCCCAAACTCTCCAGCTTTCCACCCCAAATTCCCAGCTTCCACCCCAAACCCTCCAGCTTCCACCCCAAACTCTCCAGCTTTCCACCCCAAACTCTCCAGCTGCACCCCAAACTCTCCAGCTTTCCACCCCAAATATCCAACGTATATGTAGTACAAATTACTATAGAGAAGGCCCTAATTGCATGATGATCAAAATTATGCAACCTTCAATGGTCTAAAATACCACCTTATATAACCTAAAACCTCAAATTTATATAATAATTATAAATAATATATAATATTATTATCGTAGTCTCAGCCGCCTCTCATCGCCTCTCTTGGTTTCTCCCTAGGCCTCTTCTTCTTCTTTACCTTAGATCATACATTCTTCCCCTATTTGACTATTGTGACAATGTATGATGTGTTTGCACTAAAGAGGAAAGCCATTGGTTAGAAACACTTTTAAACTTTGTGTGTAGATCTGTCCTTCACAAACGTAGAGATTATTCTGCTTCTTCTGCCCATAAACAATTAGGTATATCAACTCTCTCTGTTAGACGGAAAATTCACTTGGCCCAAACCGTACAAATTCGTATCTTCACAATCACCTACTTATCTTAGCAACCTTTTTCCACTCCAACTTCTCAGTATAATATTAGAGCATCTTCAACTTCTCAATTAAATCTTCCACGTTTGCATATATACTTCCTTTGGCCAGAAGGCATTTAGTTTTGTCGGCACATCCCTATATGGCGATCTCTTCCAAACAACATACGATGCTGTGCGGACGTTTGGGTATTCTATCCCCCAAAACTGATTGAATATTATTATTGTTTTGAAATTCTGATCTCTCATTTTATTTTATTTTTGTTGCATCTCTAATTTTTTGGAATCATTTGTACTTCCTCCGTGTTTCTTTTGTGTTTTGCCTTTGTCCCATTTTCCCCCGCTTTTTCTTTTCTGGGTGCCACTTATAGTAGCCTCTGGCTAAAGGTTTCCCAGATTAAATAAGAATACCTGATACCTGATACTTAATCATATGAGGTACCCAATAACTTTACATGCTGTTGCACACATTACTGAATTCCATTTGCAGCTCAAAGATTATGCTCTGGGGAAAATAAAGTCAAAGATTGACCCTCGAAATGTTGTGGCCAAAGAAAAAATAGAATATAGCTACAGAGTGCCAGATCAGCCAAACAGGAGTCCAGAAAGTACTGAAGATGTTCTGTACATGTTTCTCATCATATATTCACTTGGGACTTTGATTCAGTCACTGCTGATGTGGGCAGTAATGGTTGCAGTTATCAAAACCAACACCAAATATGTTGTGGAACAGAGCTACCTATACTCCTACCAACACTATGGGCTTATGTGTGGATCTACAGTTGTGGCTTTAGTTCTGGTGGTAGTTGCTATGCGCAATTATTTCTCAATTTTCCTCGGCCTGGATCCAAGTAATATACAGGGAAGTGGGCGATATATAGTATACACAGGCCTAGTAGGAGTCTGTACTCTTCCAGGAATACCTATTGCTACTTACTTTGCATACAAGAACAAACCACCTGCTGTTCCCTACATTATCATGATACCAGTTGCCCTACTCTTCTGTTGTTGTAACACACAACGTGCCAAGTCACTGGTGTTTGGGGTAGCACTGTGGATCAACATGATGGCTGTTCAAACAGTCTCATTTACAGCAACAGCACTAGTCTTTGCAATGTTGGCTGAGCCACTCATAATCATAACTAATACTCTACTTCTGATTCTGCTGGCTTTCTGTCTTACTAACATATTTGCTCTGTTGTTCACCATCTCTGCCTATCTTTTCACTCCAAGCCATCGCAGACCACAAGGACGAAGAAACACAATTATCAGAGCTGCTTTTCTCATACCATTGCTACTGGCCACCATCTGCTACTGCATAACATTTACAGCAGGGGCCCAAATGATGAATGGAAAAACTACAGAAGACTTCATATCAGTAATAGGATCTGCTTTGGTACCACTCAGCATTGGAGCTGTTACATTTGGTTTAAAGAAACTGATAATGAAAGCACTGGAGAGTCCCACTGAAAGCACAGAGCAGTCCATTACAATGTTTCCAAATGCAATGAATGGCGCAGATCAACCTCAAAATGAAGAACTTCTTGTTATTGGAACACAAGGCACCAGAACAACAGATCGAGAACAAATTTGCAGCCAAACGTAATTTCGTATGCAATGTATAGACTTCTAATTATAGGATTGAACATGAGTATTATATATATATATATATATATATATATTTCAGTTACTCTTGTACATGTACATGTACTGTAACAGAACAGTACTACTGGTATGTAAAACACATGCATTATTACTGTTACAGTATGCACTTACATATAAAGTGTATTTCATAATGCACTATTGTTGCATTTGAAATTGTAATTCATAATGCAAGTTGGTAAAGTATGTGCATTGTGCATTATATCGCATGCACGTACATTGTGAATTTTTCTTTTTTTTTTATACCTTGGCACCTTCTACCGAAGGGCTATATTTTGCCCTTATTTGTTTAAATTTATGTTATTATCAAACATCTTCTTATTTATATTGAAAATAATAATTAAATTAAGAAATATCTACTTGACGCATATGCTTAACTTGAATTGCTGTGTGTATTTGAGTGTCCCTATATATATTGGTTGCCAGGCAACAACCATGCTTACGTCAGATACAAACCTACATATCAAGGGCATACCAAGTATTGAGGCAACCAAGGCAGTTGCCTCAGTTGAGAAACTTACTAGTCGATTTGAACATCATCACAGACATTTTCTAGAGTCAGGACTATACCTTATTTCCCCCAAAGTGAAGGTCATAAAGGTTTGTAAGCTGCATGTACCAAGCTTAAAATTTGATGTAAAGTTCCAAACTATTTCCCGCTCTACCGTTTCATGGTATTCGCGATGATTTTCTCGCTGCCATTTTGTTACTACAAATAGAACAGGTCATTGTTACACTGTCTGACTCAACATCATGCAGTGTCATAATATTATGTATACTATAACTCAATGTCTATATATAGTTTTGCCTCAGTAGAAAAAAATCCTGGGTACACCCCTGCATATGTAGTATCATGCATCCTCAGTCCATGTTTGGTGTCACTTATGCTTGTAAATGATGTATGCCTTTTGATGCAGCATGTAGATCGAATGTGATGTTGTGTACAGTATATATACTGTATGCACTTTACTTATTTCCTTAAAAGCACTTCACTTGGAAATGGCTATAATTTATCGCATAAAACAGTGGTGTGATGCAAGTTTGCATACTGCTGGGCTGCAATGGTTATTGTATACAATCAAAGTCCTATCCAATTGGGGGGGGGGGGGGGCTTCCACCCCAAACTCGCCAGCTTCTACTCCAAAAGATTCCAAGTATAGTGTAAATTATTCTAGAGAATGCCAAAATGAGCCTTGATATGGTCCAAATGGCCTGATATACCACCTTATGCAATTTAATCTAATTGAAAACTCACATTTTCCCTGGGGGCATCCTATACCCCAGATCCCCTAGTTTATACCTCTTTGATACCAAATATTATATTTGCACCTCTTCGCTTACATCACTGCAGTATATATGTGTTCTATGGACATAGGATACCGCAATATCATACATAAAGAGGGTCATGTCTTGTGTGGTAGACATGCACTGCAATACATATGTAACTTCCCCTCCTTCCCCAAAAAGTTATAATATTCTAGTAAGATAGAACTTTTATTATTTAATAGCCATTTGATGAATTTGCCATTTGGATAGAAACTTTGCTTTTGAAGAAATTTACCATAGGATATAATATGCATTTACTAAATAGCATTAGATTAGTATAGTCTACGTATACATATATGCGGGCAGGAGGTGATATTATAGTAACATCAAATGTTTTTCTATATTATAGGTGACAACCAAGATTATCACTATATCCCTAGTTAATTGTTGAAGTGTTTCATTTTTCGGATACAGTTTACCCTGAGTAGTATGCCAATCCTAAGGTTAATGTTACCATGAGTACACCCATGCAGCTAATCTTACAGCTAGCAATAACTGAAATTTTAGTGTCATGTAATTTACAGCCCATAGTGTTAATGAAAGTAATTCAATTGTCTTTGTCATTGCAAGTTAATTAATGCATATTTTCACTTGGATAATTAACGGTTGATCACTCCTTATTATAGACTAAGTATACATACGTAATACTAATAACTATCATTAAGTGCACTTAACAGTAGATATTAAGAGAAACATTATGATATATATATATATATATATATATATATATATATATATATATATATATATAATTATAAAGAGTGCAGTATATCAGAAGTGCAGAAGGTCTATTAGCTCACAGCCTGACCCATGTAGGAAATAGCACTGGTAGCAGCAGATAGGTATGAAATCTACAAGAGGTCAGCAGTACGTAATTAACCTACCAGTGGTGAGCTAATGTGTCGGCTCCAATCTACTAACTTGACAATTCTTGTATGAAAGGAATACAACTGTAGCTACATCTCTGTTGGGTGGGTAGCACTGCATGAAGCGCTGGAAGAGAGGACAATGTCTTGCATGATTCCAATAGCTACAGATTATGTCCACACTAAAAAATCTTGATATGAGCTTCATACACACTGGTTTCCCATGCAGTTCTACTCTTGGTGAATTCCAGTTGTTGATTCGGAGTGGTTGATTGGAGTTGGTTAAGCTAAGACTACAAAATTCTACTATATCACAGAGACAAGCTCAATGCATTGATATAGCTAACTGCATGATCATCAAAAATTGTAAAGGTATATATAATTCCACAAGATGCCTAGTATTAGCAATATTATTTAAACAAATCTTAGACTAGTATCCATTTAGTACAGAATATACATTGTCAAAGTCAGACCTCACTTATCTGTTCAGGGTGAAATTGCAGATAAAGTGAGCTAGGAAACTGGATAATAAATGAGGGAGCAGTAGTATAGTGTACAGTAGGATAATAATTGTAACTTGTTCCACTAATAATATAATTTTGAGACTACTATGGAAAGGGATGCAACTAGTCTCACTGTAGTATTATGTAATTTATATGACAACAAGGATCATAATTCTCCTTGTCTATAATGATTAACATCAATCTTTGTGCCAAGGGAGTGTGAACAATTATGCCCTGAAGAATTGACACTAACGTGAACATGCAGCATGCTAGGATATTCACTGAGTCTACTGACTCCTGAGTCTGATCACAGATGCTCTGCAACACAATAGAGCATCCATGTTCTGCCCAATACAGCTTTTTATGTGCAGGATGATATGACGAGCTGATGCCAGACTGAGTGAAACTTATCACACAGTCATTAATAGTTCTGCTTGGTATAGGACACGATTCTATAGTGCATGATACCATGTGCCAGTAAGTGGGAGTATGGACCGACGTTTACTACTGCCTGGCAAATTCCTTGTGATAGAAAAACACTAGTATGCTCTTAGCAGAGCATTCACTGGATATACTAGATATACTGGATATACTGGATATACAGGATATACTGGATATACTGGATATACTGGGCACACTGGATACACTGCAGCTGGGTGCCAAGAATTGTAGCTACATCAGCTAAAGGGCTCCCCAGAATTAATAAGCTTCCTGCATGAACCTGAGCCTGCACACATTTCAAACATTGGTAAAATAAATATTATAACACTATCACGGCAAATTTTGAATGAACTTTGAAGGACTATTATAAATGCTATGTGGGTCCAATAAAATATCTAAAAATTATCCACTTAATTCCCAGGAGGCTATGTCAAGTTTGATATCTATCACTTAGAATTATTCTTTTATCCCGTGTTTTTTTTCTACTAGCGCAGGAAGTCCTGCACATTCTTTTGGTTCATATTGTCTGCCACAGTAGGGAGATATTGTTCACCTTCTCTGGTGGAATAGTCTGTTGTGATGATGTTGACAGTCTTGCCTGATTTTTTACGCTCTTGATAGCAATTGTCTGCAGACGTAAGGATGTACGGGGCACAGCTGGATGCCATTGACCCAATACAACTACCCCACTTTCCATAGACACTGACATCCACCATTATGACACTGCTGTCTGCGCAGATGGTACGAACTGTTTCCGGTATTGAATCACAGTTGCTAGAATGGGGAGATTCCCCAGGAGTAATAGCAGGACGGTAGTTGTAGTAGTAGGAATTTTTGGTGCTACGAGTGGTAGGGAAAACCCAGTCAGGATAGCTTATCTGCTCAGCTAGTCCATAGGCCATGAAAACAAATAGGCGCTTATTAGAGTCAATGGCATCTTTCAATGTTGGCCAGTTCTCATTGTGAGTGTTATAGTACGTGTTCATTCCACACCCACTACCAGTGAAACGATCTTCCAGCATGTCTTTTATTCCTGTGGCAATCCTGTACTGATCATCATCATCTGTATCCCAATTGAAGTGGATTATGACCAGGTCATTTTCGTGATCGTTCATCCACTCTTCAAGCTGATCCAGGCCATCTTTAAGGTACCCTCCCCAGGCACCGCCATGACACGACGATATTTTACCTTTTGAATAACATGTGTCAACATCTAGAAAACGAATACCTTCATCCAGCAATTCCTCAAAATTTCCTTCCTGGTTTCGATACGTGCAATGTAGAGCAGGAAATATGCTACCTCTGAACTTCATTGTCCCAGTCAGTGCTGTGCCTGCATTGTGTGCACCTGCGAAGGTAAACTGGTCAATCCTCAAATCGCAATAGTCACTATTACCATTACAGCTGAGTACACTTAGAGGAAGATTACTAAATATGACAGGAAGAAGGACCACTTGAATAGTGAGACCAAACATGGCAAATCTGATTGAAGCAGATATCACTCACTCCGAAAGAATGAGGCGCAAAGGAGACACTGCACTTATTATACAGAATATGAATCTTGCAAAAGAAGACATATATATGCATAGGTGTGCATGCATGGGTCAAAGATGATACTATAATACCTACAAAATTACATTCACGTGCATACAAAATTTATTATATATCAGAAAGCAGGTTTAATAGTGGAGTACATGTAACCTAAACACATACATAAGAGAAGCCAGATACAATGAGTCAAGGTGAGAAACCCGTGCCTTACAGTGCCAATCGTCCTAATAGAATGTTGTTATTCGCTCCCAAGAGAGCAGGTTGAGGGTGTGGCAAATATCCTTCCCTTCCCCTCAATGCAGCCCTACACACACAAACTCACACTAAAATACCGGCCACGTAAGCACTGGCACACCATAACACATGTCATTGGCATAAAACACAGGCAAATGGACGCTCCAATTTGTGCAAAACACAGTATCACATCTCATAATACTAAATAATTGTGTATACCCATGCAGCATGTACATCATTTGTATCACAGTACAACTTAACATACAAACATATTATGTTATGGGTTAGTTAGCTCAGTAGGAAAAAGTTTGCCCTCATGCACCCCACCCCCAGGTGGAAAGCTTCATCTGTTATATCACTGACACACACTGCATATCATCACTTTCTCTATATTATACAAAAATTACAATCGAGAAAGCAACATCCACGGCCATGTAACAAACCTGCATGTGCTGATAAGGTATAAATTAACCAAATTTTCAAATAATTAAGTCCCTTACAGACTGAGCCATTGTAGGGGTGGTGCTACAGGGGGTCAGAGGGGGCAATTGCTCCCCAACTATAATAATGGAAGGACCTTGCCTAATTGCCCCCCCCCCCCCCCCCCCCCCCAATGTTGCTCAGAAGCAGCTTAAAGAATCATGAGGTGATATGTACAATTGCAAGTATCATAATGATTTCAAAGATACAGTAGGTTTGTCTATATAATGAGGCAAACATAGCTTGAAAAAATTACCCCACAAAAACAGCCTTGGCAGCCATCTTTTGATTGCACATTAACTATTCATTCACATGTGTTTGTGCAGTTTTTGCTCTAATATCTTGGATTAAACCTGATTCGAATCATCATGCAGGCATGGTCATATAACGATAACGATGAAACATGGCTAGACTTGCCCCCCTCCCCCCTAGTCTGAAACTCATAGAGCCGCCCCTGCTTTGTATTGGTTTCTACATGCTACTGCTCCTATACACGGCACATTCAGCCCAAAAACATTATGCAGAATAACTATTAACTTGAAAATAGGAGGGAAGACTATTTGACAGTTTTTGTTCTGTTAACAATGACGACTTTTGGCAGCATGCTAGGACAGCTAGACATATATTATATATATATATATATATGGAACGCAAATAAACGTAATCACATATGCAGTTGAAGTCTGGTTATGGCTGTCATCACCAATATTCCTCCGGCCAAGCAAGACCGGAAAATCTCAACAGAGATATCTTATACACCTTGTACATCTCTAGAGAATGGATCTCTCCTCATGTAACCATACAGGTTCCTTGTATTCTGCACAATATGACAGCCAAATTCTTCTTACAAACAACTGCTTCTGTGAGTATCAAACATTTACACATGCACGCACACACACACACACACACACACACACACACACACACACACACATGGAAGTCAAAAAAAACATACTACAGTACAACTTCCAATACTGGAACCTTCACAATCATGAACCACGGTAGTGGTTCATATGTAGGGACGACGCGGAAAAAACATGGCCGTCCATACGTTAGAGCCGCCCGTATTTTCGCTGAAAACTCGCTTCCGGTACGTTTTGATAGATAGATAGATAGATAGATAAATAGATATTTCAACAGGAAAACCCCATCAGCCAATTGGCTGGTCTACCTGGGGGTCCTGCATCCTGGATTTCGGTTCTTCTTATTCTGATTCTTCCCGTAGAATACGTTTTGGAGCTCCAAAAGCAGCATAATATTCTTTAGAACTCCTACGACCGTTTTTCGATACATCTAAGTATACAAGAAGCTTCTAGGAGCCTTATATGAGCGATATTTTGCAAAGTTCACATAGCGTGAAAGGTCACGATTTCGGTTCTTCTTATTCTGATTCTTCCCGTAGAAAGGCTATGGCTCGTTAGAAGAGGTATTCAAGATTGATTGTACCATCGTTTTAACCAATCATACTCACAAGGGTGCTGATTCTACTTTTAGAAGAAATTCGTTCGATGGAAAAGCTAAACAATCCCGATTTCACCACAAGATTGGTTCTAATCCGCCATTTTAAAAATGGCCGAGTCGTATTGGGCTGGCTCGTACTCGTATCTCGCACCTCTTTTGTGCTATTTTTCCGTGAAAACGTAAAGAACACGCGGATCAATAAGCATATATTCACTTGTAAGTAGATTGTCACTGGAAGTAACCCAATATAATCCAAACCAAAATTACATGTACAAAACCTACTATGATGTAACACTACTGTGTGAAAATGGAAATGGGGTGCAGGCATGACTGTCAATTCCACAAAAATACTAAAACAATGTACCGAGGTTTGTCATGCTGTATAGCTCTATGCATACTTTGCCGGGCTACATTGCATGATGTTTACTTGCTATCGATATATAATATTATTTTGTTTGCATATGACACCATGTGGTTTGTAGTATCTATGATGGCACTTATAGTGGATGACTTGGATAAACTCTGTTTGTGCATGGCTATACATTGTTGCATGGCAGCCACTATCTATAAGCTATTATTTACAAGCGAAAAGTAAATGGACAAGAACCATATAAAAACCATTTAAAATGGGAAAAAGATGTAGGAATAAAAATTGTCAAATGTCAAAAAACATTGGAACAAGGTAGGGTTGTTTGCTACACAGGACTGGACGGGCATAAGGATAGACATGCATAGGGCTAGACATGTATAGGACTAGACGAATATGGGGCTAGACATGTATAGGGCTAGGCAGGCATAGGGATAGACATACATGCATGGGGCTAGACGGGCATAGAGTTAGAGAGAGGTGGGTTGGACTGGGTACAGTGTGCAAATTCCTACATCCCGCATTAATACTTTAGCTGCGGGATTTAGGAATATGCACACTGCATGTAAGGTACACACTGGAAACATTGTTAAAACATAAGGGAAGGCATACTACATTGTACCAAATGCCCTCAACAACACAAAGTCAACAAAGTTTAACATGAAAAACAAGAATCACATGCTTCGCATACTGAACATTTGTGGTAGGGATCATGTTTCAAACATATAATATTTAGTAGTTTGGACAGTTGTGATCTTAGTTTTGAAGACCAACATCAAATGACATGTTGTGAAGCAGAGCTGTATTCCTACCAACACTATGGTCTCATGTGTGGAGATACAGTTGTGGTTTTAGAACTGTTATGCAGCATACATCATGCAGATAGAGGACATGCATGTGATACTGAGAATGCTCAGAACAAAGCTCTAAACATAGGCATGAGTTTGGTCCCATGACAGCATGAGTTTGGTCCCATGACAGCATATGTCAGACTAACATTCAGCAAAGTATTGGACTGTCCTTAAGCATAATCAATATCCTCGAGTCATCTGAAGATGAAGGCCCTTTTAAGATTGAATAACCCAATGTATAATATTCAGTACATATATATATAAGTACATAGCTTACATTCAGCAAACGATACACAAGATTATAGAACTGTACAGACATTGTCAAGTAACTCCACAAGAATGGGGACTGCATAGAGAAAGTGCACTCAATGTACTTGATGTGTGAACATATAATATTACACTGTGTAACCATAGATACTCTATACTACGGTTACGTAGTATAGAGTGTCTATGGTGTAACATATCATAAATTTAACCATTATCCTAACCCGCACACAGCAAAGCCGTTATTGCATATAGCAGAAATTCTGAAAATGTGAAACTGTTACAACTATATTATGCTAATGTTAATCAAGTGATGTATGTACAAGTTAAGTATAATTTAATAAGTAAATAGAATATTCTGCACCAATCAAAGAACTGGAATGCATGCATGATGATTGCATGGTAAAACCTCTAAAATTGGACATCCCATGGTCACCTAAGAAGGTGCCACATAGAGACGTTGCTTGATAAATAAGAGTATTGGCATGCATAATTATGATGTCTGAGTATCTCTGAAGATGACCATGCACATAATAAAAGGAGAACACTCAGGTAACTTAACATAAGTGTAGGAACCATGGTGGGGGGGTAGAGGAGCTATAGTATGTTGTATTATAATATAGTCAATGTTTGCCTGATCATGCATTAATCAAGTTCAGTATATTATACTGCACATGAATTGCACATGAAATTGAATGAGCTCCCCCCAAAGTACAAACCATTCCTATGCCTATGCTTATGCATCACATTTTAAGGCTGCATTGCACCTATTTAGTATAGGCACAAATGAAACCATAACACATGATTGACCATCAGATATCAGATCAGCTATACCCAGGGAAAAATATTTTGCATGGTTTCAATAACTTTCTTTTGAAATTATTCACAAATGTGTAGTTTGCATGGGTTAGATATTGTGGGAAAAACTAACCCATATGCATGTTCTCAAATTACTCGTGAATAATAGAAGCATAGCAGGATTGGAGTTCACAAGTATTAGCCTATAATGAAAAGCAAAATGTATATCATAGGTACATCTGTAAACTGTGGCTGATTCTTTCAGAAACATATTATGCACTTGCATGATTTGTCCTCTTATAGCATCAATATTTTCCTAAATTATGCGTAATATACTATATACGTACATACATGAACAAACGTTTAGGCCATATTATGTATAGTATTAAATGTACAGTGTCAAAATATTACATGCATCTACATACATGTCATCATGTAACCATTATGGATGCCTACCGCAGCCATTGGCAACTGATCAACATAGTCATGTCACCAAACACAGTCACTTCATCAATAATAATTTATAATTTAATATCTGCTATTTTTTCTCAGTAAACTTGGTCTGCATGGGAAATAACTACCCTCCAACTGCTGCAATGTTTATGCCCACAAATTAAGACTGTAACATCTCTTCATTAATCAAGATCAAAGGAATTCAATTACAAAGATAGTTAATAGGTGTGTGTGATAAGCAATGTTTGGTACGCACTTACGGAAGTAAAGTAGTCCCTATATTGTGATTTTACTTTCAAATTGCTCTAATGGTGGTTACTTGATGTAGCCAAATATATATAGTGAATATATTAATATTTAGTAGCATTTTCGTTTTGAACTAGGTTCTGCATTAATGCTATGTATTAGAGGGTGAACACAGATAATAATAAAGTGTATATATTTCTTACAGTCCATGGAAGGATGCAGAACACTTTTGGGAGTACAGCCATTATGACATTTTTGCCATATCCTGCAAGCAAAGGGAAGAAAATGTCTTTAGTGCTGTGAAAAACTGTATAACTTGAATATTCACAATGTTTTTTGTTTCTTTTGTTAATTTGGCGAGTTGGTGCCGGGTCATGATCAACATTGCAAAACATATACTCACCAAAAATATGCCCTCGAAAAGACAGAAGACGTACTTAAAAAACTGCAGGTGTAGAATGGGACTCTGAATTCTTTACAAATCAACAAGTATAGCAATTATTGACAAAATATTAATAATGCCTGTACTTGCAATTTAAAAGAAACAATTGATACTAATCTATATGTAAGTGCAAGAATTTCCGATACTTGATATCTATCCCATATAACAAAAGTGGTTTCGTCAATGTGTACAGCTTGCAATGTATGTCAATACAATCCATACATCAAGCCTGTGCTTCATTCAGTTTCTCTTTCTTCATAACAACACTGGTTTTGATGGATTTACATAGAAATTTATATACTGAATAATCTTTGGACCCTTTGATGATTGTACTGAACCGTCACAGTGGAGGTCTATGAACCATGCACAGGCAAAAAGTGTGTAGAGCTAACTCCTGGACCAGCACAACACACAGAGAACAAATCTGTCTCCAACTATGAAGAGTTTGAGTAGAAGAGACATCAGATGACAATGCACACACACAGGTTGTACAAAGTCTTCTATCTAACCTCCAAATGGAAATCTACCTTACTCTGTAGAAGTCACCTATCAGACAGTGCTATATATACCCAATGGAACGCAAATAGATGTAAATTAGAAATATGATATAATCTAGATATTATAATACTGTTATAGACACTTGCAAAGAAAAAACAGTGGAAACTGGTTAATGAGAAACCCAAGGTGCACTAATATTTTTAAATTAGTTCTTAAGTTGTTAAAAGTTACTACAATGTTTCTTATTAAGAGTATGAAGATAGTACATTGTATATATAGTTGGTTCACAGAAAATGTTCTAGCAATATATTTCTTGCCATTAAACAACTTTGTGTTTATCATGCAGTTTTCACTATTATGTGGCCCACAAGTAAGCCTTAGGACATTTCATTGAAAATGGGTCTGTCCTTCAAATTTTCAGCATATTATGATTCATGTGTATAAGACACAATTACATCTGTACTCCACTCACTACAAGTGGAAATTTTAAAAGACTACCTCTGAGGGTTCAGTTTTGTATTAAATGCTAGATAGTAGTAGTCAGTGCTGGATTGAGTGGACAACAAGATAAATTTGTATAGAACAAGATCAAAGGTATAGTAAGTAAAATGTGAGTTGTCGTGTGTAGTACTTGTAATATGTAAAGTGTACACGTATGAGCACACAGCCTACATTTTGATCACATTATACAGTGGAATCCCTCTACTCCAGACACCTTGACATGGGACCAGAAAGCACCATTCTGATTTTTGAGATGTACTCATTACAGGATTAGAAGCTGTTCCATATCATAGTAGAGCGATGTATACCTGTGGTTCCAGTGAAATAAGTCCTTAATATACAGGAGTAGGTGCAATTTAAGAGTCAAGCGGGTTTCCAATGTAGTATATAAGTCAAAGAATGGCCAATCACAGTGGAACGTCTATTGAAGGACGTCATGCACATATTACATATATATGAAATGCAGACCCCCTTTTTATACGACACTGTATCACTCTGTCCCTAGCACTAACATGCAGTGTTGTGGTAATGGTAATTAGTGTATAAATTTGATGGTAACGGTAATGTAATTGTAATGGAGCTGTTTCAGTCTCAGAGTATTTGTACTGTAATGTTAGTTGATACTCTTTTACTGTTTGCATCAAATAACACAATTACCATGCAACTACTCTGATGTATATTGTATATATCTGGGGATATACTTTGCCCCCTAAAAGGTAGATTTTTACTAGTTTGAGACTATTTCTGTGCTACAGTTAACTGGGTGGCTGGTGGAAACGGGAAAATAACATCAATCACATGATTTAGATCACCACATATACGAAATCTCGGTAGGGGGTAATAACTTTTGCAAGCATCCAAGAATAAATCTGTAATTAGTAATTGTAATTGCAATTGTAGAAATGTAGTTGCAATGGTAATTGATTACTTTAGTGGAGATCCGTAGTGGTGATGGTAATCGTAATGCTTTGATACCAAGATAATTGTAATGGTAGTTGATTGTGATACCCATGTAATGGCCACAACACTGCTAACATGACATTGTGTGCATTTAAACTTGGAGGACACCTCCATGTGCAGGAAAGCTGGTCTTTGATGGACAGGTTCACTTACACTGTAATTTACTGTAATTTATGTCATCTAAAACAAATTTAAAGAATATCTCTCCTTAAATCAATTGATAGAGAATCATGATTTGAGTTACATACCTCACTGCAATGATCCTTCCCAACCATTCAGATGAGAGGTGCTCTAGGTCAAACCAAAAAGAAGCTGTTCTTTATCACAATTAGAAGCAAGAATACATTTAGCCATGAAATTGGCTATGATTAATACGTGTACCTTTGTGATGCAATTAAAAATTGGGATGTTCTCCTTCAATTAATACACTTTGAAAACTCATTAACCAGTCTCACCATTCAATATCCTTTTAAGAGCTCCTGACGTCTAGCACAAAAGTATTATCATAACTACAAATGAGAGTTACAATAGTTACAATTTGGACCTTACAGCACATAAAATGCACTCACCACCATACTGGGGCCATGCATCAGTTAAATCATACATTATGAATATGATCACATGCATATTATATGACATTTCTTCCTTTTCAAAAGGTGCATAGACTAGCAATGAGCACGGACTATATAAAATGTAGCTTACTAGTGGTATTGACAGTGTGTGGGCTGAATCCAACACAACAGAGAACAGATGTGTCTCCAACTACAAAGAGTTTGAGAAGAAGACCTTTGTGGACAATGATGACAACACACACAGGTTGTACAAAATCTTCTACCCTCCAAATGGACATCTACCTTACTCAGTAGAAGTCACCTATCAGACGGTGTTACCCAATGGAACACAAGTCAACATAATCACACAAGGAGTTGAAGTGTGGATATGGTTGTCATCACCAATATTCCTCCAAATAAGGCCAGAAAACCTCAACAGAGTTATTCTCTACACCCTATACCACTTCAGAGAGTGGAAACCTCCTAATGTTGACATACAGCTTCCCTATTCCTGCCAGAATGTGTCATTTGAGTTCCTCCTGCAAATGACAGCCTCAGTAAGTATCATGTATGCACTGTAAGATATAACCAACACAAACACACGTCTGTACTAAAAGCCACAAAGTGTACCTGGTCCAACAATGGTGGTGGTGGGAGGGTGGGGGCACATTTTCTTACTTTAGAATGGTCAAAAAGGCCTTGTGTACAAATTAGGAAGTCCAACCTTCTCCTCTACAATAGTATATGCCATGCTACTACCCCCCCCCCCCCTGAACAGCACTACAAATGAAACCCTGTAAGTGTACATGGCTGCTCGTAGTATGCTCACAGTCACAAATGTTAAAAGCTATAAATCAGCCATTATTTATGTACATATATGTCAATATTAATTATATTTCTACAGCTAAGAGATTACTTATTAGGGGAGATCAAAATGAAGATCCATTCCGGAAATGTCTTTGTCAACTCCGCAAATGAAGGATTCCTTCGTCAGCTTCATAACGATAGTAGTATGAGAACAAACAAGAACAATGAAAAGCACTATCTTTTCACACAAGCATTGGGTGTAGGATTTCTGTGCCAAGCCATACTTGTGTGGGTGGTGATAGTCATAGCAGTTAAAAACAAAATAAAAGAATACATAAACAACAGCAAAACTTACTCTTTTCAATTCTATGGATATCCGTGTGGATTGACTGCTGTGGCATTGTTACTATGTACAGCTGCAGTGCTAGCCTCCATAAGAATTATCACGACACTGCTACAATGGCCAGAAGACTATGCAGAATATACTTTGTATGTGATCACAATAGGAGTATGGGTCTTACCAGGAATGCCCATTACAGCATACTTTGCATACAAGAACAAACCACCTCCTATTCCCTACATTATCATGATACCAGTTGCCCTACTCTTCTGTTGTTGTAACTCAAAACGTGCTAAGTCACTGGTGTTTGGAGTAGCACTGTGGATCAACATGATAGCTGCTCAAATCATCTCATTTACAGCAACAATACTAATAATGACAGTAGTTGCAGAACCACTTGCTATCATTACAAACAGTCTTGTACTAGTCTTGGGAATGTTTTGTGTGGCAAATATCTTCTGCCTATCTTTTCACTCCAAAACATAAGAGACCACAAGGTGAAGGGACTACCATAAAGAGAGGTGTGCTTCTCATACCTCTACTGACAGCCATAATCTGCTTCTGTGTTGCGTTTACTGGGAATGCATACATGATTAATGCAGACACAAAAGAAGGGGACATCACAGCTTTAGTAGGCTCTGCTGTAGTCCCCATTATCATTGGAGCTGTTACAATTGGAGTAAAGAAACTGATAAACAAAATACTCGACAGTCCTAAAGAGAAGGCAGATGAGACTGCTGCAGAGCATAACACCAGACTGACAGCAGAGATAGGCACTATTCCCCAGACACCAGATGATGAAATGCTTAGTATCTGATATACACATAAAGCTATTTCAGGAAGACAATTTGTGGATTTTGCTCACATGGCATACCACTTCGATCAAAAACCCATTACATTAACACTCAGCATTGAGAACTACATATGTAATAATTGAAACACACATGCACAAGTACATGCAACTTTCATTAGTAAATACATATATATTATAGCAGATGCCAATTCATGACAGTCTTATAAGATTTCTTCAGCAGTTCTAACATACACATATAGTCTCAAACAATGAATCATTCATGTCATTGGGAGCATGGCTAGAATACATAGCTTTTAGTATTTTTGGCATGAATTCAGACTGAGTCTTCAATATACATTAATCGGTGCATGCAAGGTATGCTTATACATGCAATTATGTACATACGTACTATTATATTATGCTGCATAAACCCATGTCATTATAACATCAGCTACTGCAGGTGGATGGTTTCAAAAGGTGCTCATAAACATATACGAACATAAGTACACGTTAGCTGGACAAAACAGCATTGACAAACTTTAAGCATAGGTAAAATGTACTAACCACGTTAACCAGAGACGAAACATTGCTGTTTTGCCAATGTGCTATAAGGCCTTTTCTGGGAATTCCACCCTTCATCAGTAGCACTGGGCAGAGCAGTAACGGATGTTCCTTGGAAACCTCCCATCACGGGATTGGTCAAGGAAAATCGAAACCTCTAGATGGTACTAAACAGACATCTTCACCAAACGCCTAGATTAACGCCAAGTACCGGTTTGTTAGCAGGTCTAAAGTATCGTTGAAGTCCTCTCTTCTTACTGTGAGAATTTGCCACCGTGATGGTGCCTTATTTCATAGTATGGTCAAAGCGCAACTGCAAACCCTTTGTTGAAACTTTAAGCATGTATTGAACATATTGTGTTACTTAACTTTTAGAAGGAAATCCCCATTCAGTCCATATATAGACTGGTTTTCAAGGGGTCCTCCTTAATACATATATGTAAAGAAAAGATTAACACAGTTTATGTATACAGAAACAAAAAAAACATGAATGAAAGAACCACACAAATAATTAACATCAAAATAATATAAGCTTCCATTATGATTAAACACTCAGTCAAATTTGTATACTTCATTGAGATGACCCCTAGATCACACAGACAAGATCTATGTACTGATCATGTACAGTAGATAAACACTTGACTAGGGGGGGGGGGGGGGGGGGGGACTTCCTTTCTATTTTGAATTTGAACTCACTATATGTATGTTTCAACCACTGAAGAATGTAAGACTACCTCCTATTCCCACGTCATCGTAATACCTCTTGCTTTACTTTTTAAGTTGTAAGACATGCATGTCTCAATGCTGGGTGAACCACTCACAATGACAGCAAAGACTCTAATTTTTATCCTGTTGGTTTTCTGTCTCACAAACATATTTGCTCTGTTGTGCACCATCTCTGCCTATATGTCTTCATTCCAAGACAGTGCAGACCACAAGGAAGGGGAAACACCATTATTAGTCTGCATAAGAGCTGCTATTCTGACTCATACCACTGCTATATACTGACTATCTATTCCTACATATCATTATTAAATTGCAGTAGGAACTGAAATGGCAAATGGAAAACTACAGATTCTGAAGAGGACTTCATGTCAGTAAAAGGCTCTGCTATGGTACCACTCAACATTGGAGCTGTTAACTATGGTTGGTTTAAAGACACATGTTAGACTAAGTGACATCACTGAAGAGTCCATCTGTGATTGGAGAGCACACCCAGACTGCAGAGCACAGTATTAGACTGTCTACAAAATTAATGTAATCGACTTCCATGAGTCACCTTTAGATAAAGAATCCCTGGAGATTGAATAAGGCATACTTGATACAAGATACAAGACGCATCTGTGAATAACCCAATGTATTAAATTCATTTTTCCTCGCGGGCAGGAGGAAAAGTACGGGGCTAGCGGCTAGACTATTATGTATCACATTTCAAGCTAGGTTACTTTATTATACCTCTTAAGCATACTATCTTATTATGATTAAACATCAGATCAGTTACTCAAAACATTATATATGCATGACTTCAACATCATGCTTTTCAACTAGTGCACAAACATGCAATTTGGGTTAACATTATAGGAGTTGTGGGAAAAACTATCCCACCGTCTCGAATTACTAATAAATAAAACATAGGAGAGTAGTAGCATTGAAGTCTACAAGTCTTAACCTTGAAAGTATGTAACGTAGCCGTAAAACGTTTATCGTAAATACCATAAAAACTGGGGCTGATTGTTTCAGAAACATAATATTATCTGCACCTAATTTGACTTCCTACTATGTATCAATATTCTTTTCTAATAATATCATTATGTTATTTACATGCATAAACGTTTAAAGCTGATCGATATGCACATACATACATATCTACACAATGTCATGTACAATGTAAAAGTATAATAAATTATATAACATGCACCACACGTACAGCCACATACAGCAGAAGATACATTAACCACTGAAGGGGAGGTGTATATATACCACATGCAGCCACTGGCACCTGATCGATATATAGTCGTGACACCATGCATGCACAGTCCCATGCAGATATCTTTCACTATTGCTCGATAAACTGGGTCTGCGAAACAACTATCCTTAACCTGTTGAAGTGCTTGCATCTGACAAAGAGACACACTAAAATCTCTTCATTAATCAACATCAAAGGAATATTATTACACAGATAGTTAATAGGTGTGCATGATAAGTGATGTTTGGTAAGCGTTTACGTATCTTTGCATTTTCATTTTGAGGTCCTCTAATAGTGCTATCAGTGGGTAAAGGCAGACAACAATAGACTCTAAGAGTGTGGTTCTTACAGTTCTGGGGAGGATGTCAAACTTCGAACTTTGGAATAAAGCCATTAAGGCAATCTTGCCATCTTCTGTTGCCACATGCACAGAAGTGTCTACTCTGCAGAATTATTAGAGGTGCCGCTACTTGTTGTACCTTCATTTCAGAAAAGTCAGTGCTACAACTTGAGATGGCAACACCATGCAGAGTAAAGCAGAAACAAAACAATCAATAAAATCTATGGCTGCATGGACAAACTGTTTATTTTAAGCAAGGAAACTGCTGTTACATGCAGAACTTTAAAATAATAAACCACTTGTGTTCAGCAGTCTTCTGGCCTTAACTCTGCACCAGTATTCAATGGCTTAAATTCATGATAATTAATTTTGATGATTCCTTTGAGACTAGCTGATCATAAGACATTACATAAGGAAAATCTACACTGTTGCAACTAACAAGCTATCATCCTTATAATTTAACTTAAAACACAAATGCATGCACATATACGTATGCACAGTAAGCATATCCATTTCAGTGTGTGAAAATGCTTATGTGTGTAGATGCCGTCATGCATGCATGCAGTCAGATATTGCAATAACACATATTAATATTATATATATAGTGATATATTCCACATGCAGAGTATGATGACTGACTAGCTGACATATGTACATAGAAGAGTATTACAAACGACGTAACTTAAAGATGTTACAACAGTCCTCACACTATACAGCAACAGTTCACCAACGAAACTTTCACACACGTAATATGTGATGAACGACCCTGCATAGTAGGCACACCCACATCAGCATAATACAATACATACATATACATGTAGCATATGGCAGAGTGGGAGTCTATGAACCACAGGGCAAGGAAAAGTGACAATTCATTGAAAATGAAGTTTTCCCTATATTTTCAGCATAATAGGATTCATATTATATCCCTTTTCCGATCACTATATAATGGAATTGTAAACTGCATGATTACCGCCAAGGGTTTTATTTTGTACTAAATGTAAGAGAACAGTAGTTGCTGCTTGATTGATAAACAGCAAGATACAGGTGTAGAACAAGTCAGTTATAACAAAGGTAGGCAGAAGTATGTGAGTGGTTGTGCATGTGGTATATATTATATAGTACTTATATATAAAGTGAGTGAACAAACGGCCTAGAGTTTGACATAACACTAAATTATAGTACGTGTAACCACATCTCACCAATTACAGTGAAGACTATATGATAAAGGACACCTCTGAAATTGTGCCATATCATTTTAACAGGACATCATCACTCATGCAAATGCTGACATATGTGCATGTATTCAACCCTCCGCAATGTTCATGCACCTATACAGGACAGCTTACTGCAGTCCAATGGTCCTAGATAGACAGGCTTACTGCACACCTTAATTCATGCCATACAAAAAATACCAATATTTCCAGAAAACTATGGATACAAAGTCATGATTGGAGACAAATGCCTCACTGAGATGATCCTTTCCAGTTATTCAGATGAAAGGTACCCTTAGATTAGACCAAATCAAAATCAAAACTGATGTTAGCCACATTAAGAAGCAAGAATATGTCATGGCCATGAAATGGTTATGATGCAGGTAGTTCTATAATGATATAGGGAATCGATATTCTATCTCAATTTCCTTTCAAAATCAAACTTATCATTCATAGAAACATTATCATAAAGTTTAGTAACATGCAGGTGCATATAATAGAACATAGTGACATTTAATTTGACACATACTCACCCCAGTATACCACCAGGTAGAATATGAATATCATACAAAATCAATTTCTTTATTAAAAAGGTGTATATGGACAAGCTATGAACACACATGTCTACCTAGTATGCAGCTTACTTGCTGTACTGACAGTGTGTGGAGCTGACTCCAACACAACAGAGAACAAGTGTGTCTCCAGCTACAAAGAGTTTGAGAAGAAGACCTTCATAGACAATGAGGACAACACACACAGGTTGTACGAAGTCTTCTACCCTCCAAATGGACATCTACCTTACTCAGTAGAAGTCACCTATCAGACAGTGTTACCCAATGGAACACAAGTAGACATAATCACACAAGGAGTTGAAGTGTGGATATGGTTGTCATCTCCAATATTCCTCCAAATAAGGCCAGAAAACCTCAACAAACTTATTCTCTACACCCTATACCACTTCAAAGAGTGGACACCTCCTAATGTTAACATACAGCTTCCCTATCCCTGCCACAATGTGACATTTCAGTTCCTATTACAGATGACAGCCTCAGTAAGTATCACATCGCAAGTGTAACAACACAAACACACTATAAATACATGTCCGAAAAGTGTATCAACAATTGTGTGTGGAGGGAGGGGCTATGGCAGAGGTTTCACTTTAAAGTAGTCAATAAGGTCTCAGGCACACATTGTAGAGGATAAAAGACGATACTTGCACCAGAAGCTCCACCCATCTCCCCTATAATACTATATATACCATCATGCATGCTACTGTCCCTCCCCCTTCGTCTTTATAACATTGCAATGATAATGACACTCTGCATACACACATGGCGACTCATATGTTCATAAGCACAAATGTTCAAAGTTAAATTAGCCATTTTTATTTGTACATGCATTTATATGTCCATAATATTACAGCTCAAAGATTATTCATTAGGGGAGCTCAAAAGGAAAATTCTTTCCGGAAATGTCATTGTCAAGTCTTCAAAGGAAGGAGTCAATTATCAGCTCCCTAGTGAAATTAGCAACAGAACGTTATCAGACAGAAACAGCAAAAATCATTATGTTTTCACAATAGCCTTGGGTGTAGGAGTTCTGTGTCAAGCCATACTTGTGTGGGTGGTGATAGTCATAGCAGTTAAAAGCAAAATAAAAGAATACATAAACAACAGCAAAACTTACTCTTTTCAATTCTATGGATATCCGTGTGGATTAACTACTGTGGCGTTTTTTATATGTGCAGTTGTAGTGATAGAATGCATAAGAAATATTACCATGGGACCAAAACAAACCCTAAACGGTTATGTAGGATATACTTCAGTAATGCTCACAGCAGGAGTATGTCTCCTACCAGGGATGCCCATAGCAGCATACTTTGCATACAAGAACAAACCACCGCCTGTTCCCTACATTATCATGATACCAGTTGCCCTACTTTTCTGTTGTTGTAACTCAAAATGTGCTAAGTCAGTGGTGTTTGGGGTAGCAATGTGGATTAACATGACAGCTGCTCAAATCATCTCATTTACAGCAACATTACTCATACTAACAGCAGCTGCAGAACCATTTACTATCATTACAAATACTTTAGTACTGGTCTTGGGAACATTCTGTGTGGTAAACATCTTAGCTCTACTGTTCACAACTTCTGCCTATCTTCTCACTCCAAAACATAAGAGACCACAAGGTGAAGGGACTACCATAAAGAGAGGTGTGCTTCTCATACCTCTACTGACAGCCATAATCTGCTTCTGTGTTGCGTTTACTGGGAATGCGTACATGATTAATGCAGACACAAAAGAAGGGGACATCACAGCTTTAGTAGGCTCTGTCGTAGTCCCCATTATCATTGGAGCTGTTACAATTGGAGTTAAGAAACTGATTAACAAAATACTCGACAGTCCTAAAGAGAAGGCAGATGAGACTGCTGCAGAGCATAACATCAGACTGGTAACAGAGATAGCCACTATTCCCCAGACGCCAGATGATGAAATGCTCAGTATCTGATATACACATAAAGCTATTTCAGGAAGACAATTTGTGGATTTTGCTCACATGGCATACCACTTTGATCAAAAACCCATTACATTCACACTCAGCATTAAGAACTACATATGTAGTAATACACACATGCACAAGTACATGCAACTGCCATATTTGGTAAATGCATAGCAGATGCCAATGGATGACAGTCATAAGATTTCTTTAGTTATACACATATTTTTCTCAAACAATGAATCATTCATGTCACTGGGAGCATGGCTAGAATACATAGCTTTTAGTAATATTTTGTATGAATTCAGAATGACTGAGTCTTAAATATATACATTAATCGGTGCATGCAAGGTATACTTACATGCACTTATATGCATGTACGCACAGTAGAACCTCGTTAGTAAGAACACTGTTAATGAGTAATACCTGGTTAGGAAGTACAAGGATATGATACCCCAGCTTATAACCCATTATACTAATGATAGTGAGTAACAATTTGGAGGGTCCCCAGGTGTACTCACTAATGAGGTTTGACTGTACTATAATATTATGTTCGTAAACCCATGTCATTATGACATCAGCTACTGTAGGTGGATGGTTTCCCAAGGTGCTCATAAACATACATATGAACGTAAGTACATGTTAGCTGAACTAAACAACATTGACAAACTTTAATCATGTATTGTACATATTGTATTATATAACTTTTAGAAGGGAATGCCCCATTCAGTCAAAAAGACTAGTTTTCAAGGGGTCCTCCTTAATGCATGCATGTGAAGGAAAGATTAACACAGCTTATGTATACAGAAACAAAAAACATGATACTAATAAAAGAACCACACAAATAACATTAAATTAAACTATAATTAATATCAAACCAATATAAACTTCAAAAATTATGATTAAACAGATTTGTATACTTCATTGAGATGACTCCTAGACAAGATCTATGTACCGATGATGTGCAGCAGATAGGCACTTGACTTGGAAGGGGGAGGGTTCCTTTCTATTTTGAATCTGAATTCACTATATGCAGTGGTGTAGGAGCTGCAGCGACCACAGCGGTTTTGGCCGCTGCACTTTTTTCAGTAGCCTGAATATTTTGTGGGCTATTAATGATAAAGCTATTCATAGCTATGATTGGTAAAGTTATTTATAGCTAAATTTGTATTGCCTAATCAATTCAATCACCTCTCCACGTGGATCATTGTCACCAGCGCGGAGGCATATCGTGCCGTCGGAGTGAATGAGATGTGATTTTAAAGTTACTATGCCCGTACCCGATCATCTTCGAAGCATTTCCTTCCCAAAGAGGTCCTTCGGGAAGAACACAGAAGTGAAGCAAAGTTTTGATGGCCTTGCCACTTCAAAATTGCTTCCTACGCCCCTGATATGTATGTTACAACCCTTTTTCAACCACTGAAGAATGTAAGACTACCTCTATATTCCCACATCATAGTAATACCTCTTGCTTTATTTATTAAGTTGTAAGGCAAGCAACAGCACTTAAGTTGTATGGCTTAATGCTGGGTGAACCACTCACAATGACAGCAAAGACTCTAATCCTCCTTTTGTTGGTCTCACTAACATATTTGCTCATTTGTTCACCATCTCTGTCTAGGTCTTCAATCCAAGACAGTGCAAACCACAGGGAAGGGGAAACACCATTATTGCGGGTCTATACAAGAGCTATTCTCATACCACTGCCATACTGTTACTACATATCATTATTAATTTGCAGTAGCAACTGAAATGGCAAATGGAAAACTACAGATTCTGAAGAGGACTTAGTGTCAGTAAAAGGCTCTGCTATATATGGTAGCACTCAAAATTGGAGCGGTTACTGTTGTTTTAAAGAAACTGTTAGACTATAAGTGACAGCACTGAAGAGTCCATTCATGATTGGAGAGCACATGCACTCCGACTACACAGAGCACAGTAGTAGACTGTCTTCAAATATAATTGACTTCCATGAGTCACCTGTAGATAAAGAACCCCTTGAGATTGAATAAGACATGCTAGATACAATATCTGTGAATAACCCAATGTATTAGATTCAGGACACACAAAATCAGCTAACATTAATTTGTGTCACAAGAATAGAACTTCCATACAAAGTGTCTACGTATATCCATAAGGAACTGTGACTGCACATAGAAAGTGCACTCAATGTGTGAACTTAAAATTACACTCAGCCTGTGCAACATTTCACAAAACATTATCCTAATCCACTGGAGTACCACTGTAGCAGAAATCAAGGTGATGTAAGTACAAGTACGTATTTAATGTGATGTGAATACGTACAGTAATATCTCGATATTAATATTCTAAGAATCAAACATAAATAATATTATGTTGATGAATGTACCAAATTATGAATCCATGCAAATGCATGCAATACATAATATGAATTAGTTTTTTTAGAACTTATGGATATTAATTAGAATTATTTACAAGAATCAAGGTTTTAATTATTAATAATGAGATTTTACTGTATAGAACATTGCACCAGTCAAGCCTCACTACAGCCGCACATGTATGATGATTGTACAGTGGAACCTCTAGCCATGGACACCTAAGACGGTGCCATATCACAGAAGTTTGCATGTAATGTCTGAATATCTCTGAAGATGGCCACATTAAGGAGAATATTAATTTTAGGTACTTATGTGTCACATTTCAAGGTTACTTTGTATATACCTCTTAATCAACATCAAAGGAACATTATTGCACAGATAGTTAATAGGTGTGCGTGATAAGTGATGTTCGGTAAGCGTTTACAAAAATAATGTAGTCCCCATGTTGTAATTCTACTTTCAAATTGCTCTAATGGGGGTTTGATGTAGCCAAATATAGTGGCCTTACGTATCTTTGCATTTTCATTTTGAGGTCCTTTAATAGTGCTATCATTGGGCAAAGGCAGATACAATAGACTCTAAGAGTGTGGTTCTTACAGTTCTGGGAAGGATGTCAAACTTCGAACTTGGGAGTACAGCCATTAAGGCAGTTTTGCCATCTTCTATTGCCACATGCACAGAAGTGTCTGCTCTGAAGAACTGTTAGAGCTGCCTCTACTTGAACCTTCATTTCAGAAAAGTCAGTACTATACAACTTGAGATGGCAATTCTTTCACAACAACTGAACAGGCATATTATACATGCATTATATCTATATATTTTTTATATATACATATATATATATAGATATATATATATAATATGTATATATACAATGCATGTATAATATGCCTGTTCAGTTGTTGCGAAAGAATTGCCATCTCAAGTTGTAGTACTGACTTTTCTATATAATATATATATATATAGATTAAGTGTAATTGTGCAGAAGTTTAATGCAATGTCTATTTTAGGATGTAGCAAATTGTGCTGACTTCTATTGTATTTGTTTTACTTTTCCTGTAGCTTTGTCTTAGTTGGGACTTTGTGGTGTTTTTGTTGTGGTCTGTGCTGCCTTTGATATAATAATAATAATAATAAAAAATAATAATAAAAATAATATATATATATATATATATATATATATATATATATATATATATATATATATATATATATATATAAAGACTGCCCCAGTGAATCATGAACAGTTGCATGTGGCCTCTACATAGAGGATCTCATGTTATAGATGTTTGACTAATTGGGAGTTCAGTGCTGACTTCAGCATATGGGCTAATCATTATGATGTTCAATACAATGCATCAATTCCATAGGGGTGGGGCTGGGGGGCGGATTTTGCCAAGGGGGGCAAGTGCCCTGCCTGATCACCCCCTATGTGAAGCCCTGATGTACAATGCCATTATATGACAATTAATGCATGCATGACGATCATGAATCACACAATTCAACTGGAGTAACACCAGAGGAAAGCAGAAGCAAAACAATCAGTCAAATCTACAGCTGCATGGACAAACTGTTTATTTAAATCAAGGAAACTACTGCTATAGAACTGTAAAATAATAAACCACTTGTGTTCAGCAGTCATCTGGTCTTAACTCAATTCTGCACCTGACAGTGTGTGCAATGGTACACATAATAATATATATAAATTCATGATAATTTAATGATTCCTTTGAGACTAGCTGATCATAAGAGATTAGATAAGGAAAATCTATACTGTTGCAACTAACAAGCTATCATCCTTATATTTTAACCTAAAACACATGCACATATACGTATGCACAGTAAGCATATCCATTTCAGTGTGTGAAAAAGCTTATGTGCGTAGATGCCCTCATGCATGCAGTCAGATATTGCAATAACACATATTATCTCCCGATGACGTCATACATCAAAGAGACCGCCAGGGCAGTATTTCTGGTACCATCCCTGTGGTCAGGGCAGTATCCTGTAAGCGCCCAGTTTGTCATAACAATTAAAAGTTGTCAATTAATGCGTAAAAGGTCGCAATAACAACTTGCACAATGTACACTCATTGTACAGCAACCATAACAGAGCAGCTGTCTTTTTAAGTGTTAAAAGGAGATAAAATAGTTACCACATGGCTTCCTTGGGGAGCAACATGTTTACTGACCTCATCCCTCGGGCGCTACGCGCCCTCCGGCGTTCGGTCAGTAAACCTGTTACTCCCCAAGGAGCCATGTGGTAACTATTACTTATTATTATTATATATATAGTGATATATTCCACATGCAGAGTATGATGACTGACTAGCTGACATATGTACATAGAAGAGTATTACAAACTAAGTAACTTAAAGGTGTTACAACAGCCCTCACACTATATACAGCAACAGTTCACCAACAAACCCCTCATACACATAATATGTGATTAACCACCCTGCATAGTAGCACACCCTCATCAGCATATACACATACAGTACATACATACACATGTAGCATATGCCAGAGTGGGAGTCTATGAACTACAGGGCAAGGAAAAGTGACAATTCATTGAAAATTAAGTTTTCCCTATATTTTCAGCATAATAGGATTCATATTATATCCCTATTCCGATCACTATATAATGGAATTGTAAACTGCATGATTACCGCCAAGGGTTTTATTTTGTACTAAATGTAAGAGAACAGTAGTCATTGCTGGATTGATAAACAGCAAGATACAGTTGTAGAACAAGTCAGTTATAACAAAGGTAAGCAAAAATATGTGAGTGGTTGTGCATGCGGTATATAATACTTGTATATGAAGTGCATGAGTGAACAAGCAGCCTAGAGTTTGACATAATACTATAACATTATTATAATACGTGTAACCACATCTCACCAATTACAGTGAAGACTATGATAAAGGACACATCTGAAATTATGCCATATCATTTTAACAGGACATCATCACTCGTACAAATGCTGACATGTGTGCATGCATTCAACCCTCCGCAATGTTCATGCACCTATGCAAGACAGTTTACTGCAGTCCAATGGTCCTAGATAAACAGTCTTACTGTACACTGCAATTCATGCCATACAAAAAATACCAATATTTCAAGAAAACTATGGATAGAAAGTCATGATTGGAGGCAAATGCCTCACTGAGAATTCCAGTCATTCAGATGAAAGGTACTCTTAGATTAGATCAAATCAAAAGGAAGCTGATGTTAGCCACATTAAGAAGCAAGAATAACATTACGTCATGGCCATGAAATGGATATGATGCATGTAGTTCTATGATGATATAGGGATATTCTCCTCAATTTCCGTTCGAAATCAAACTTATCATTTTTTTTAATTTCATAGAAACATTATCATAAAGTCCACTAACAGGTGTTACCGTAACGTATAATAGTTAGAAAATAGAATGTCACATTTTGCACATACTCACCCCAGCATACCACCAGGTAGAATATGAATATATCATACAAAATCAATTTCTTTTTTTAAAAAGGAGTATACGGACAAGCTATGAACACACACGTCTATCTAGTATGCAGCTTACTTGCTGTACTGACAGTGTGTGGAGCTGACTCCAATGCTACAGAGAACAAATGTGTCTCCAGCTACAAAGAGTTTGAGAAGAAGACCTTCATAGACAATGAGGACAACACACACAGGTTGTACGAAGTCTTCTACCCTCCAAATGGACATCTACCTTACTCAGTAGAAGTCACCTATCAGACAGTGTTACCCAATGGAACACAAGTAGACATAATCACACAAGGAGTTGAAGTGTGGATATGGATGTCATCACCAGTATTCCTTCAAGGAAGGCCAGAAAACCTCAATAGAGTTATTCTCTACACCCTATACTACTTCAAAGAGTGGACACCTCCTAATGTTGACATACAGCTTCCCTATCCCTGCCACAATGTGACATTTCAGTTCCTCTTACAAATGACAGCCTCAGTAAGTATCACATCACAGTTAACAGTGTAACAACACAAACACACAAGTACATTTCCAAAAAGTGTATCAACAATTGTGTGTGGAGGGAGGGGCTATGGCCAAGTTGTCACTTTAAAGTAGTCAATAAGGTCTCAGGCACACATTGTATAGAGGATAAAAGACGATACAGTGAAACCTCTCTAATCCAATGCCTACAGGAACCTGAAAATAAAGTCAGATTAGCAGGTTGTCGGATTAGAGAGGTGATTTTGTATTGAAATGGTGCATGTGTGTGCAAATGTTTGATGTTGGTTTGAGAGGTTGTTGGTTTAGAGAGGTGTCAGATTAGAGAGGTTTCACTGTACTTGCACCAGAAGCTCCACCCATCTCCCCTATACAATACTCTATGCCATCATGCATGCTACTGCTCCCCCCCCCCCCTCCTCTGTATAACATTGCAATGTTAATGACACTCTGCATACACACATGGCGGCTCATTTGTTCATAAGCACAAATGTTCAAAGTTAAATTTATTAATTTAGCCATTTTTAATTTATACGTACATGCATTTATGTGTCCATATTACAGCTCAAAGATTACTCATTAGGGGAGCTCAAAAGGAAAACTCTTTCCGGAAATGTCATTGTCAAGTCTTCAAAGGAAGGAATCAGTTATCAGCTCCCTAGTGAAATTAGCAACAGAACGTTATCAGACAGAAACAGCAAGAAGCATTATGTTTTCACAATAGCCTTGGGTGTAGGAGTTCTGTGTCAAGCCATACTTGTGTGGGTGGTGATAGTCATAGCGGTTAAAAGCAAAATAAAAGAATACATAAACAACAGCAAAACTTACTCTTTTCAATTCTATGGATATCCGTGTGGATTAACTACTTTGGCGTTTTTTATATGTGCAGTTGTAGTGATAGTAGGCATAAGAAATGTTACCATGGGACCAAAACAAACCGTAAACAGTTATGTAAGATATACTACAGGAATACTCTCAGCAGGAGTATGTCTCCTACCAGGGATGCCCATTGCAGCATACTTCACATACAAGAACAAACCACCTCCTATTCCCTACATTATCATGATACCAGTTGCCCTACTCTTCTGTTGTTGTAACTCAAAACGTGCTAAGTCACTGGTGTTTGGGGTAGCAATGTGGATCAACATGACGGCTGCTCAAATCATCTCATCTACAGCAACAGTACTCATACTAACAGCAGCTGCAGAACCATTTACTATCATTACAAATACTTTAGTACTAGTCTTGGGAACATTCTGTGTGGTAAACATCTTAGCTCTACTGTTCACAACTTCTGCCTATCTTCTCACTCCAAAACATAAGAGACCACAAGGTGAAGGGACTACCATAAAGAGAGGTGTGCTTCTCATACCTCTACTGACAGCCATAATCTGCTTCTGTGTTGGGTTTACTGGGAATGCGTACATGATTAATGCAGACACAAAAGAAGGGGACATCACAGCTTTAGTAGGCTCTGCCGTAGTCCCCATTATCATTGGAGCTGTTACAATTGGAGTTAAGAAACTGATTAACAAATTACTGGACAGTCCTAAAGAGAAGGCAGATGAGACTGCTGCAGAGTATAACACCAGACTGACAGCAGAGATAGGCACTATTCCCCAGACACCAGATGATGTAATGCTTAGTATCTGATATACATAAAGCTATTTCAGGAAGACAATTTGTGGATTTTACTCACATTTATAATACCACTTCAAAAACCCATTACATTCACATTCAGCATTGAGAACTACATAGTACTAACTAAATACACATGTATACAGCGTTCAGTAATAAACATACAGCAGATGTCAATTGATGACAGTCATGAGATTTTCATTTAGCAGTTCTAACTTACACGTAGTCTCAAACTAGAGTACAGCTTTAGTATATTTTGTATGAATTCAGAGTCTAAAATGTGCATGCATACAGTAATCATCGACAAGGTATACTTGCATGTATTTACATAGTACATACACAATGTCATAATATGCTAATAAGCCCATGTCATTATGGTCAGCTACTTTAGGTGGATGGTTTCCAAGGTGCTCATGCTCATATAATAGTATATGAACGTATGTACATGTAACCTAAGTAAACCCCATTGACCAAACATGTTTAATTTAAAATTTGTATTATTGTTAGAAGGGAATGTCCCATTCAGTCAATTGCAAATAGACTGGTTTTCAAGGGGTCCTCCTCTAGTACATGCATGTAAAGAAAAGATTAACACAGCTTATGTACACAGAAACAAAACAATATGAGCTAGAATACTAATGACCACACAAAACATTAATAACAGTGATCGTGCTGGATGGTCCTCTTCTTAGTATTCTTTTTTTCGAGATCAACTGAAAATATCTTCACTTGCTTGCCATTTCTGTTGAAAGTACAGACTTCTTTTGAGTTGGCATCCGCTACCAACACTGAGAGATCCGTTTCGGACAACAAGTAGCGATGTGAATCTTCTATTTGAATGGGGATTAGGGTCTCTAATCTCCCTTGTACTTGATATGATAGCCTTGTAGTTCCTAGTTTTTAAGACACTTTTCCTGTCGCTAGTCTCGCGTCGCACAGACCCTAGCTATTCTCGCCTCCATTTTTATATTATGACCTCCTGTCGCTAGTCTCGTGTTAGTCCAGCCAGCTGTGACCCACGTACGTACAAGCGCCGGGGGCGGAAGGGAAGAAACGTTTCTTCCCTTCCACCCCCGGCGCTTGTACGTGCGTGGATCACAGCAGGGTCGAGTATCAATGGTCACAGCTGGCTGGACTATAATGCCGTGAATGGTCCCCTGCCGTAAGTTGTCCCCCTATCGTTTCATCAATACTAAACCCTAACCCAACCCTAACCCTAACCCTAACGCCTCGACGGTATAGAGTTTGTATTCGATAAGCGCCCACGCCGGACAACTTTTAGGGGGGACAAGATTTGGTGTGACAGGACTAGGGGGGAGATGTCATTAAACTCACACATACAACGTACATTTTAATCCTGAACACACGGTAAAAAGAAATAAGGTGAATGCATGCGCAATTGGAAATACACACATAAATTCTTTGTCCTGGCAGGTTGTGTATACCTACTGTAAAAATTTGGTGATACAATAGTGAATATATCCCACTGAATAATATAAGAGGTAATACTTGACTGAAATATCGAATGTATATATCCTATATGGCTACGTTAGACTATGCATGTATGAATTACCGTAGATGCTGATTTTTTTGCTAGGATGATATTTTTGCTAATTAGCAGGTTTAGGCTGTGATCGCAAAAATTTAGGAGTCATTTGCTGCCATTGTCTGTGTAGGTATTGTATGTGTAGGTATTGTATGTGTACAGTGTCAACCACAAAAATTAGATTGCAAATGTTCTTCAGTATGCAATATTAGCAAAATTTTAAGCCCGCAGAAAAATCCGCATCTACGGTATAGCTATGTGTGTATATATATAGAGGCTGTTCAGACCAACAATGTCTTGTGCGATGGCCATGTGACTCTGAGGTTGTTCCTGGCTAGAAACAAAGACTGTGAGCAGCTGATGGCTATTCCACTGGTAGGATTAAGGATGTATTTCCAGGGCATGTTGGAGAGAAGTTTGCAACATTGAAGATGCGTTAAAGTCCAATGGGTATAGTGGCCCTGAGACACCTGATTTCTATGGTTGAGTAGATGATCTGCCAACCTTTACGGATGAGGTCCTATGTCAGGTGTAGATACTCTTGTTTCTGGGATTTTCTTTGGTAGGCTGCCTGTAGTGCTTCTGGCATATTCCCACAGACTGTAAACTCTATCATGGCAAGGTGTTCCTGACATGATTAACCAAGACACACACACACACACACACACACACACACACACATACACACACACACACACACACACACACACACACACACACACACACAAAATATCATGAAAAACGTTTTGCATTTTCCTAAGTTCAGGAGGCCATTATTTACTCAAATGGTGGTACGTAGGTATATAGTTTTGTGTGAAAGAAATGGCTCAAGACAGAGGTGAATGTTTACACTATTCACACTTAATCAGAGATACGAGGTTATTTTTGCTTAGATACTTACTAATAATAGATTGAAGATTGGTAAATAATAATATTTGGAAGGGAGTGCCGTATGCATGAGTAGGCTTGCATACAGGTCCTTAATACATACAACCATGGGCATACTAAACCATAGACACATGCAATACAGAGTCAATTAATAACACATACCTATGTGCACATAGATACATGAGAGAATGGGATTCAGAGTCCAGATAAAATAAAAGAAAATTGAGAACGAAATCTCAGTGCCAACTGCAATTGTACCCAGTTACTAACAGCAAAGTCTGACTGCTGCTGTGCAAAAGAACAATGGTGCAGGTGCCTATAGCCTGTACGTACTGAGTAAACATATTCATACAAGTTTGAATTCCTATAAGATTTCGCAAATCATATAATTTACAAAACTTTAGGCAGCTGGGATATATACAAAATTCATGAAAATATTATACTGTAAAAATTTCCTGTTATATGCTACTTTCATCCACAGATGATGCTAACTCTATTCAGAGACACACTACAACACACTTATAACACTAGTATAATTGCCAGTTACGTATATAAAGCCATTGCTATCAACAGCAACAGCAAGGGGATCTTCCACTCCGATGTCATTCACTTCATGTACGTATTCACCACTTGTTGTGAAGATGGAGAGTTTGCTTGCCGAATTTGAGGCAACAACAATATGACCGTCATTAGTTCCCGCTATACCCATAGGATCACTTAGAGTGTCACTACCAAAAGAACGCACAAAAGTTCCATTCTGCTGGAATACTAAGATTATGTTATTGGTACAGTCTGTCACATACAGTAAACCATTGTTGCCAATGCAGAGATATGTTAGATCACACGGTCTAGCCAGATCTGGTCCTTCACAGTCAAATGAGTACTGAAACTTTCCCTTCTCGTTATAAACTAATACTTTACTTGCAGAAGTTGATAATACAAATATTTGTCCATCATTATTCACTGCCATTCCACCTGGATACCACAATTCACCTGCTTCGTTATCCTGATCAAATTTAACAACGAATTCTCCATTTAATGTGAAAACTTTGACAACGTTATTATCGTAACCGCAAACTACTATATTACCATTGTTAAGTTCAGCAATACCTAGAAAATCTTCATGCTCTTCGAGATCAACTGAAAATATCTTCACTTGCTTGCCATTTCTGTTGAAAATACAGACTTCTTTTGAGTCGGCGTCCCCTGTCAAGAGAGATCCGTTTTGGGCAACAAGTAGCGATGTAAATCTTCTATTTGAATGGGGATTAGGGTCTCTAATCTCCCTTGTACTTGACACGATAGCCTTGTAGTTCCTAGTTTTCAAGACACTTTTCCTGTCGCTTATTACAGCCATTTTATGCAAATACGTAATAGGGAATGTCCCTTGAATATCACACACACACACACACACACACACACACGCACGCACGCACGCACGCACGCACGCACGCACGCACGCGTACACATACATATATGTATATGTACAAGCACGTGCACACTGTTATACATATGGGATCATAGACCATACTATGGTTGCGTAGTATTGAGTGTCCATATTATATATGCTCAATACCAGACGGGATTCAGATAGAATGACTCATCCGAACCTGACTTATCTGAACCCTCAATTATTTGAACATGCCCAAAACCTAGTAATTTAAGATACCTGCAGAAGAGTTTATGTGTCATCATTTTGTAAGCTTAAGCTTTGGTCTCATCGGTGACTTGATAAAAATTATGTGCCTTAGTATACTGCATGTGTAACTTCTATTATCCAAATTAATCACTTTTCTCAATACTTCATTCAAACTGGCTGACCATAGGGGGTTCAGATAGAGGCTGGGTTATACTGTATATTAGTGAGATTTAAGTTGAACTGTGCAGTTTTTTACAATATTCAGGGGCGGCAGAACAAGGGGGGCAGGGGGGGGGGCTTCAGCCCCTCCATTCTGCAGAACAGAGGGGCATAGCCCACTTTAATCCAAGACTGAAAAAAAAGCTATCCAGAATATGCAAAGTTTGATACTTGTACAATCCAAAGGACCTCTGATATATATTACTAGGAATGATACTAACTAAATTATAATTAGTAATATGAGTAGTTTACCTCAAAATACTCCAATCTCGAAAGCGAACACTATGGAATTATTGTTCCTGTGTATGGAACTGCCATTTTATTCAATACGAAATCCGCCGTTTTTGGAAGACTATAATAGAACTAGACCAATTTAGTTGGGCAGACACTTGAGCCCCCCCTCCTTTGCAACATGCATGTGCCGCCGCCCCTGATATTGATCGTGTACTATGGACATCACATACACTTTGTTCGAATATGTAGGAAATATTATTAATTTTATAGTGTTGTGTGTGTGTGTGTGTACTGCATTGTTTGCAGACTTTTCAACAATCACTAACACAAACAGTGCATTATAGAACTCAGAATAAGGTTCAGTTTCTCAAACCAGACATTTCCACGTGGAAGTTTGCACCAGCCATACGGTTTTGCAGGCTGCACTCACAACCTCTAACAGAATAGTGACTCACTGGTCGTTACGTTTGTCGTGTACAATATGTGTATTCAGTATCGGGATTCCCAGTTAAGACCAGCAGTTTCTGAAGGGATATGCCTGTTTAAATAATTATAATTTACTTATCTATAATTACTACTACATCATGATACAATGTCATACACTGGAACCCTGTTAACACCAATCATTCATTAATAGCATGAAATGTTGGTTATACATGTACATCATGTAGCATGAAAGTAACAAACACTCCTTCCATGTCCGTAGTATTCTAGCATGCACTTTTGTTACAGTGATTGTGGTTGTATGAGAATATTGAGTGTCTATTGGCCATAGATCATATTACATTATGGACATCACTAAAATTGCACAACAATTTTCTCTTATAAACATTAAATTCTAATACAATGAGCATCTTTCAACAGTCCCTTGATTTTCCCGTTTACTGAGTTTCACTGTATGTACATTTGAGTGATGACCCTTTACACTTTTGGACAATGACACACAGCATGCACCTGCTGCAGATATGTCCAACACAACAAACTGTCAGGCACATGTAAATAAGAACGTTGTAACTCATCAAAATATAATCATTATATGAAAATACTGTTAACAACTATTCTGTTAGAAGACAAGTACTTTAAATGAAGTGCTCGTGCATGTGCTGCATGATCTGCCATTAAATGCATGTACATGCAATGACATGCACTTCTTAGAAAGTTTTGCAATATATTCTCTCGACAGGAATTCATTACTTACTATCATCATCATTATTCTGTATAGTATAATTATTATTAATTCATATAATTAACAATAATATTCATAATATTCATAATTCAGAGAGGTACATACGCAGTACCAATACATTACAATTATATTATTTCAGAATCTTGTGAAAATATTAATAATAATGTCCACAGTCAAATGACTTACTAGGCATTCTAATTGTCATGCATATATATGCAAGCTATTATATCAGTGCCGATCGATGAATTCACTGAAATATAATATCATTGCATTTATATATATACAACACTGGTATTAAAATAATATTATGGAACAGCAATATACATATTATATAAAATATACAAGGCTTCTCTGTCATAAATAACACAAAAAGTTTCAAGTTAAACTTGGAATTGGAAAATAATGAAAACATTCTTAGCTATACCAAGACGACCCCCCCCCCCCCCAAGCTATAGCTATTCTTGCTGAGATTAAGTGCATAGTTTCTTCTGCTTCAGGACTTTTGTACTGTATTGTTCGGACTTTATGCATAATGGGTGTATGTACCTATAAGATAATACTTTTAAAGAGAACCACAGATGTTGTGGACCAGATTCTGCAATACAGAGTCATGCCTTCAAGTGAAGCTTCAAGCGAATCTTCCAGAAACTATGGCCAACTAACAAAAATGTGGGCTGTGGAGGAAGGGCTTTGTCCACATAAGGGACATGAGGAAGAGACTCTCACTCACCAC
>CAUJGJ010000072.1:1192500-1217500 GCA_963170055.1 Halisarca cf. caerulea | reverse complement strand
GTAGAGATGGTTCCTGGTTTTAAATAAGGGTTCAAGGCTATGCAAGTTCTCTGTAAACCAATCAGGATATCGACGCCGTTCAGTGCCAAGTATAGCCTCTGCTGCCTCAGTAAGTGATGTCTGAATGGCTTGCCATTTCTCAATAACTGTACTCCTTTCCTTCCATGTTCTGCCACTTCTGCTATTCACTTCATCCTGAAATTTCTTCCTATCTATTTCATTGCTACATAGCTTGGAGACATCATACCTTTTTGACCCTTTGTGTTGTGATGTTCGTCGGTTCCGCATTTTGGTCATCTTCAGTTTTATTCTGAGTAATTGGTGGTCTGTGTGGCATTCTGCTCCTCGTTTCACTGATGTATCCAGGCATCTTCTACGATCTCTCTGGCGTACGATAGCAAAGTCAATGCAGTGCCATTTCTTCGATTTCGGGTGCTGCCACGTTTGCTTGTGGATGTCTCGTTTAGTGAACCAAGTGTTGCATATGGTAGCTTCATTTAATGATAGGAAGGTCAGTAGTTCTTTTCCAGCATCATTTGCTTCAGCAAACCCATGTGGTCCTCGAGTGTGTTCCCACATGTCATCCTTCTCATTTCTTGAGCCCACCCTAGCATTAAAATCTCCTAGTAGCAGGTACGGCTCCTCATGTGGTATCTCATCAAGTATTTGTTGCAGATCATTGAAGAACTCATCCTTTTCTGTTCTATTGGCAGCAAACGTTGGAGCATAACAAGATATCACGTGCAGGATATCTTGATGTTTGTTTCCTGTTTTAAGTTTGGCAGTTACCAGCCTAGAGCTCTTAGCACTCCATTGTTTTCCTCCTGCCTTCCATGCAGTCACCGCGTCTCCTGTTAGCACTATTCAGTGCTACCCCTTCCCCTCTCTGCCTGACCTGGTTAGATTCTGGTATTGGCCTTCCAGCTGTTAAGACTACACTTCTCCCTATGTGATATTCACAATTTCCAAACCACTTTGTTTCCTGTAGCGCAGCCACCTTGATCCCATATCTTCCCAACTCCCTTAGTACAATATCCACCCTACGGTCCTCATTACAATCTCTTTCCCTGCTCTGTCTGGCAGTCTCTATAGGTCCTTCATTGTCTAGTAGTGACCTTACGTTCCATGTACCTACGTACCAATCTACTCTCGCTCGATATCTCGCTCTTAATGCTGAAAAGTTCGCCCGAGAGTCGCGCAAAGACTCCGCGGGTGGACAGACGGGGGGTGAACGAGGTGGCGCCATCCGAGAACGCCCTGTGCCGCGACTCACCTTCATCCTCGCCTGTTTGTCCAGACAGGAGGCCATTGGGACGTTTAAGGTCCTCATCTGCCCGCCGGCCGTTGGGGATTGTTCTCCCTCTTCCCGCGGCGCCCGTCGATCAGTGTCCTGTCATCACCGAGCCAGACTTCAGGGTTGTCCGGCTTCCCCGGTGTGTATGCGTAGCCATCGAATCTTATGTGGGTGTCCACGTCTTCAGTGTGGCTTGTTGCGTTATCGTTTCAAAGGTATTCTCGAGTATTCTTCATTTCCTTGGTTCTCTTTTTCCCGCCATTCCGCCATTTTACACACACACACACACACACACACGCACACACACACACACACACACACACACACCACACACACACACACACACACACACACACACACACACACACATACACACACACACACAAAACACACATTTTCATGAGCAGTTCCTCTTCATGAAAATGTTTAAAATTAATGCCTAAATTCAGGAGGCCATCATTTACTCAAATGGTGGTAGGTATGTAGTTTTGTGTGAAAGAAATGGCTCAAGACGGAGGTGTTTACACTCTTCACAATGTGAGGCAATTTCGCTTAGATACTTACTAACAATAGATAGAAGATTGGTAAAATGAATAATATTATTTGGAAGGGAGTACTGTATGCATAGAGTGGGCTTGCATGCAGGTCCTCAATACACACAACCATGGGCATACTAAACCATAGACACATGCAATACATAGTCAATTAAAAACGCATACCTATATACACATAGATACATAAGAGAATGGGATTCAGAGTCCAGATAAAAGAAAGGAAAATTGAGAACGAAATCTCAGTGCCAACTGCAATTGAACCCACAGTTACTAACAACAAAGTCTGACTGCTGCTGCGCAAAAGAACAATTGTGCAGGTGCCTATAGCCTGTACGTACTGAGTAAACATATATATTCATACAAGTTTGAATTCCTATACGATTTTGCAAATCATAAATTTTACAAAACTTTAGGCAGCTGGGATATTACAAAATTCATGAAACTATTATACTGCAAAAGTTTCCTGCTATATGCTACTTACATCCACAGATCATGTTAACTCTATTCAGAGACACACTAGAACACACTTATAACACTAGTATAATTGCCAGTTACGTATATAAAGCCATTGCTATCAACAGCAACAGCAAGGGGATCTTCCACTCCGATGTCATTCACTTCGTGTACATATTCACCACTTGTTGTGAAGATGGAGAGTTTCCTTGCCGAATTTGAGGCAACAACGATGTGACCGTCATTAGTTCCCGCTATACCCATAGGATCACTTAGAGTGCCACTGCCAAAAGAACGCACAAAAGTTCCGTTCTGTTGGAATATACAGATAATGTTATTGGCATAGTCTGTCACATACAGTAAACCATTGTTACCAATGCAGAGATATGTCAATTCACAAGGTCTAGCCAGATCTGGTCCTTCACAGTCAAAGAAGTACTGAAACTTTCCCTTCTCGTTGTAAACTAAAACTTTACATTCATAAGTTGATAATACAAATACCTGTCCATCATTATTCACTGCCATTCCACCTGGATACCACAATTCACCTAATTCCAACTCCTGATCAAATTCAACAACGAATTGTCCATTTAATGTGAAAGCTTTGATAACGTTATTATCGTAACCGCAAACTACTATATTACCATTGTTAAGCTCAGCAATACCTAAAAAATTTTCATACTCTTCGAGATCAACTGAAAATATCTTCACTTGCTTGCCATTTCTGTTGAAAATACAGACTTCTTTTGAGTCGGCGTCCCCTGCCAAGAGAGATCCGTTTTGGGCAACAAGTAGAGATGTAAATCTTCTATTTGAATCGGGATTCGGGTCTCCAATTTCCCTTGTACTTGACACGATAGTCTTGTAGTTCCTAGTTATCGAGACACTTTTCCTGTCGCATATTTCAGCCATTTTATGCAACGTACGTAGAAATAGGGACTGCCCGTTGAATACACACACACACACACACACACACACACACACACACACACACACACACACACACACACACACACACACACACACACACACACACACACACACACACACACACACACACACACACACACACACACACACACACACACACACACACACACACACACACACACACACACACACACACACACACACACACACACACACACACACACACACACACACACACACACACACACACACACACACACACACACACACTGGCACGCACGCACGCATATGGTTATAAGTGGGTTCGATGGCGCGAGAGAACCGTAACCATTAGTCGTAATCGTAAATAGGACAACCAGCACAAGACAAGACAAGAGACAGGTGGACAAGGGACACACGTGGTTGATCGTTCTGCGCATGCGTGTAAAAGTACAATTAATTAAATACAGAAAGCGGTAAATACAAGTTACACAAAGGCCTAAAGTATGTCCACCACACACACACACACATATATGCATACAATACAAGCATACACAGTAACCACTATAATATGCATAATATGGGATCATAGACCATACTACAGTTGCGTAGTATTGAGTGTCTATATATATGCTCAATACCCATGATGGGATTAAGATAGAATGAGTTATCCGAACCCTCAATTATCGGAACATGCCCAAAACCTAGTAATTGAAGATGCCTGCAGAAGAGTTTGTGTGTGTGTCATCATTTTATATGCTCAGTTAAGTTTTGGTCTCATCGGTGACTTGATAAGAGTTATGAGCCTTAGTATACTGTGCAACTTCCATTATCCAAACTAATCACTTATTATCTCAACACATCCGGAAGCAGTTGTGAATAGCAGGATGAAGCAATATGCAGACGATACTACTATCTATCTCACTAGTGACAATCGCAATGATCTCGAGAGGGGGTTGTCAAATGTCTTAGCGTTGGTTGATGAATGGTTGAGAAGGAACAGTCTACAATTGAATGTAAGTAAAACCCAAATGATAGTTCTTAGCAGGAGACGCAGAGCAGCAGAGACAAAGGAGATAAATGTTACATTGAGAAATGAAGCCATTGTAAGGAGTACGAAGATGAAGTATTTGGGTGTCTGGATTGATGATGAATTGAAGTGGAGTGAGCTTATTACGGTAGTAAGAAGAAGGTGTTTGTTGGGTTTGAGCAAGTTGAGGAGGTTGAGAGATGTTCTACCAATAAACATTAAGAAGTCAGTATACAACGCACTGATAATGCCCCACTTGGACTATAATTGTAGAGTACTGTGGCAAGAATGCTCGGTGAAGCTCCAACAGAAGTTGCAACGTGTACAAAACTATCTTATGAGACTTATTCTATCACAACCACCGAGAACCCTGAGTAAAGAGTTGCTGTGCAAACTAAGTTGGGTGCCATTAGTGCGATGAAGAGAAATGTGCCGTGCAGTGATGGTTTACAGATGTCTATATACACAATCAGGCTCCAGTCTGTTTCACCAACTATTTCCATACTAATGCCGACATGGGAAATAATCATACCAGAGGCAGTGACAAGATCTTTCTTCCATGTATAAGAACTGAATATGGTAGACGCTCCTTTCTTTTTCAAGGGAGCCTACAATGGAATAAGCTTAAAGAATCTCTAACAAAGGCCCAAAGCTTGAATTCGATCATTTAGGAAGTCGTATTCATTGACAATGAATTTCTATTAGTAATTCATTATAATAATACTATGTATTTATAATTCTGCTTCATTGGCTCTTTGTCTTCTTCTAATTGTTTTATTTATGATGTGTGTTTTGTTTTTTCTAGGATGTTCGTGTGTTTTGTTTTAACTATGTCACTCGACAATGTGTTTAGTTTTACCTATGGTGTTAGCATGTTTTGGTTTACCCTATAACGTTGCGTATCATTAGACATTATGTACAGTCAACTCTGATTTATCCGACACTGGTTTATCCGGAAATCTCAGTTATCCGACACTCTGCTGTGAATCCTCACCACTAAGTTGTGTACAATCCACCCTGATTTATCCAACAACTGGTTTATCTGACATATTTATGGGGAACAGATGGCGTCGGATAAACCAGAGCTCACTGTATATAGTTAAGTTTTGCAGGGCTCCCTGGAAGACTAGCTGTTAGCTGAAGGGACTTTCCTGTTTAAAATTGATTAATCAATCAATCAATAAATCAATCAATCATTTAAACTGGCTGACCATAAGGGTTCAAATTAATACTATTTTTAATACTTAATTTTATAATTCTTGATTTTTATACTTAATTTTTATTATATTTAATTTTAATGCTACTATGGATCAGTAGTGCCTAGGTTATACTGTATATTAGTGATTTAAATTTGAATCGCCCAGTTTTTTTACAATATTGACAGTGGTTATGTGAAAATAAGAGTTTATTGGCATTATCATGTACTATGGACATCACATACACTTTGTACGAATACATAAAAACAAGCTAGGAAATATTATATTTATAGTGTTGTGTGTGCATGTGTGTGTGTGTGTGTGTATGGTGTGTACTGCATGTTTGTAGACTTTTCAACAATCACTAACACAAACAGTGCTTTATAGAACTCAGAACAATGTTCATTTTCTCAAACAAGACATTTTCATGCGGACGTTTGCACCAGCCACACAGTTTTGTAGGCTGCACTCACAAACTCTAACATAACAGTGACTCGCTGCAGCTGGTCTTTACGTTTGTTGTATGTATTCAATAATTAGGGTTCCCAGTTAAGACCAGCAGTTGCTGAAGGGATGTCCCTGTTTAAATAATAATTTTAATACTACTACTACTACTAATACGATATACAGTGGAACCCTGTTAACACACAATCATGCACTTATTATTAATAAAATGAAATGTTGGTTATACATGTACACCATCTAGGCATGAAAGTAGCAAAGACCCCTTCCACGTCCGTAGTATTGATTCTTCAACCATGCACTTTTGTTACAATGAATGTGGTTGCATGAGAATATGAAGTGTCTATTTGCTATAGATCATACATGCATGGACATCACTAAAATTACACCACCATTTACTCGTATATATTATATATATAAACATTAAATTCTAATACAATGAGCATCTTTCACCGGTCCCTTGATTTTCCTGTTTACTGAGTTTCACTGTATGTACATTTGAGCAAGTTTACACTTTTGGACTAAGTATAGTAACTGATCATGACACACAGCATGCACCTGCTGCAGATATGTACAACACAACAAACTGCAGCTGTCAGGCACATGTAAACAAGAACTCATCAAAATATAGTCATGATACGAAAACACTGTTAACAAAAGTACTGTTTATAATTAACTATTCAGTTAGTACTCAAACCATCAGTTACAAAGCTATAATAAACCATTGCAATTGGCATCAACAGCAACACCAAGCAGTATGACAAAATTTGGAAATGCCATAAACGGAAACCCCCTGTAGTGGACCGTTTCTAAATTCAAAAACTTTCAAACAGGGAGGCTTTCTAATGGACCATTAAATTTCAGGTGTGCATGCACATTTCACCCAATGAACTCGTTTGAGGAACTTGAAAGGAGACGTATAACACAACTAGTTTTTCAAGAAGCAGCCTTAGGCTAGTGAAAAATTTCAGTGCCAGCTGCAATTGAACCTAGTTACTAACAACAAAGTTGGGCTGCTGCTACACAAAAGAACATTGGTTAGCATGTATTATGCTGAGTGAGTCGATCATGACATAATAATATTCGTACATGTTTGAATGTCTATAGATAAGATTTCACAAATCAAAAATTGCACACATGCTGGGATATTTGAGGAATTCACGAAATATCACACTCAGTCTGCAAAATTCTCTGATATATATACATTCATCCACAGATCAATTCTATTCAGAGACACACTAGAACACACTTATAACACTAGTAGAACAACCAGTTACGTATATAAAGCCATTGCTGTCAACAGCAACATCAAGGGGATCTTCCACTCCTATATCATTCACTTCGTGTATGTATTCACCACTTGTTGTGAAGTTTTCCCTGCAGAATCTGTGACAACAACAATGTGGCCATCATTAGTTAGCCTAGGCTAGCAGCAACAGCAGTAGCAGTATGGATAGTTTATGCACACAATGTCATGTAGATATGCATGCCATGTGCTAGCTTCATATAGTGGTATACCGTAAATCATGAAAAGATTGCATGTAAAAAAAGTTTAATTGGTATTGTGGGTTAAAATTCATTTTGCACAATGTTTGCATGATGCAATGATAAGTTCTAGTTCATTCTAGACTTTTCTGTAAATTTACAATGTTTTAAGTACTATAATTAATACATATAATTGGGAATATATAATACCAAGTCCCATGCAATGATAATACTATTAATTTATGACGTATTATGCATGCAATCTTTTCATGATTTTTACAGTTTATAATTGTACTACTAGTTGTACATATATGTGCCATGAATGCTGGATCATGCATATATTTTTGATTTTGGAACTACATGTGCACGTCACAGAACATTTGATTCACAATGTGCATGTATGGGTTATCTGCAGTGCCAGAAAATCATGCAGGATCAATGATCAAATTAATGGTAATTTATAATAAGTTTATGTGGAATTGTATGATCTATCATAATTATGGGCATGCACCTAGCTGTATATACATTATGATTTAAGTGTGTTGCATTGCCATTTCGGCACGTGTGTTACATGCATATACGCAGTTTGATGTGTGTATCACTGTGTACTGTGCGTGTGCATCTGTGTTATATAGTTGTACATGGCTAAGATATTTAAGCGTACACAGATGTGATATATAGATCCACACACAGGTGCTGTGTATAAGCGCATGCACTTAGTACCCCACATACTAGAATAGATCAGCGCATTTGTAAACATCTGAATGTGTGTTCCCAATGTCGAGATTACACATGTGGTATTAGACTGTGTCCAGAAACAAAGTAATGAAATTTTGAGCAGCTTAGATAGCAATCCCATGCATAATATCTGAAATCATAATAATATTATCTATCAGCCAATCAAAAAGCAAAACATTAATGATCTACACAAGCAGCTGAAAACAATGCTCAAGTCAATGATAAATGTTTTAATCCTCAGATTCCGAAACAAATCTGGATTCAAATTTCAAGAACAGTCCTTCCTTCACAGTGAGGGTGACTGCAACTTTCAGTTCAAGTGGCACCTGTACAAGGGAAACACATAACTCTTTACTGGCAGCGTATGCTAGTGTGGACAAAGTGTGGAATGCACGGAATTAACCTCCCCATCAAACACTGAGAGTTGCAATCTGTACACATTGGAATAAACTCATGTGAAGGCCTAGGGTAATTTAAGTTTGAAACTAAATCCAGAAATAATCGGCAACCATCATATTAGAAATACAGACACTCTGCGTGTATGTTAGCAGCACACTGGTAGACCGGAATACTACAATATATAGGCCTAGCTGGATTCAATTATCATCTGCACACAATGCCATAGTAACTCAAAAGTCTCTCATAGAGTTCGAGGGCACACTAACACAAGGACAGAGTTAATGAATACACCTAAAAAGACATGACCTGAGATCCCGGAATATTCTGCATGGGTATGTACGCACCACGGTTCTATCCAGTGGGGGGGGGGAGCTTCCATCCCAAAGCCTCCAGCTTCCACCCCAAAATGCCAAATGTAGTGCAAATTACTATAGAGAAGGCCCTACTAGAGTGTCAAAATCAACCCTGAATGCATGGTCCAAAATGGCCTCAGATACCACCTCATACGTATAGCCTTAAAACTCAAATTTTCCCTGGAGGAGCAACCCCCATGCAGCCCCCCTAGTTATATACTTCTTCCATACCACATAGTACGTACATACATATCTGCACCTCATTGCATGCGTTTTGTAGAGATCTTGGATACCACGTAGATAAAACCCTGCGTACGTATATAGTTCAAATACTAATAGAAAAGGGCAACCTCTCTACAAAGCACAAAGGTAAACCAAGACTAAATAATACTATACAAATCACAGAATTAATCTAAAGTGCCCTTTACGGAGCGGTTCCGCCGTTGCAGCATAAAAAATCAGGATTTTTGTAGAACATCACAGAGATCATGCACTATGTATGTATGTAACAGTTACTAGCTAACAGATGCTACAAGGACACACATCTTGAGTGACCCACAGTCCATCTGGATATGGCTTGGTCTCTACTGAAAGCTATACACTACGTACAATATGTGCTCCTGTGAACAAAACACAGGCTCAATGTGTGATAGACCTGCAAGCTACGTACACACAGTACCTCAAGACGAAATATATAACCGCTCAGGAACCAATGCTGTGTGCAACTAAAGCAGTATATGCCTAATGACCCCCCCCCCCCCCCCACACACACACATACTAAAATACGTAGCTATCAACTACAACACAATTTACAAGGTGACACCCAGCCTTAAGAAAGGTATGCAACATGTTGCATACAACAATAATGTTACACCACGTATGGGAGCTTACATGCAGCATATTGCACACAAACGTCACACCATGTATGGGAGCTTATGTACAACATGTTGAACTGTTACACAAAACAGAAGGCCCACTATAAATATTCTATGTAACATGAAAGACTACATCATAAAATATTCTCAATGAAAGTTGACAATACTCTGTAATGATGAGAAAGGTCACCTTTGTTTCCGATGAAACGACAATTCTGTACTTGCTGATAACTTCCATAAGAGCCATTTTGCTCTCCAGAATGGCCAGCCTCATTCCCACACAATTGCGAGGTCCAAAACCAAACGGCAAATGGGAACAGGGATGATGCTTCTCAGCAACACATGGCAGGAACCTACACACAGACATGATACACCAGCAGTTAAATGCGAATTTTCGCTTACAACCAAATAAGTTTCAAGTACTGAGGTATACATCAGTACAAATTTTGGCTCTCTGAAGATGAAATTCTCTTAAAATGAACGTCTAAGGGTGGTCCGTTGAGTTTCATCTCAAGAGATTTCCTCTGTATTACAACCAGCCCTGGCTACACACTCACCTGTGACACAATATGCATAGAATTATATCATCATGTACGTATAAACTAAAGAGTGCTCTTTGTAATGAGGTTCTCCTGTACAATCATTGCTAGAAAGCACAACACACACACCACAAGTAGTAGATAACTCTCCTCAACCCACTGCTACCCTGCATCAGAAGACAGGACAAGCAGACTGGAGTGAGCTGACCTGTCAGGATCAAACTTCTCCGGCTCCGGCCAGATCTCTTCATCACGATGGAGATTATACACTGGGACAAAGATGGTGTTTCCCTTCTCAAACCGAATTCCTTCTACTGTGCAAGGTTCGACACAATAGCGAATATTCCTAGTGGATGAGATAGAATCATGTAGTCAATTGACACAGCTATCAAACAAGTCTCACGTATTCCTACAAAAATGAGAGTGTGGGATAGCCCAGTGGTGTATGAGTAAATGCCATTGTGCATTACTTGCACAACCAGATTGAAACCTGTTTGATCCTCCTATTTCTACAGAAACAAGGAGGTCTGGTCATGCATGCCTCAATAGGTTATCAGGTGTCTGCTAACCAGTAGTGTAAGCTAGCCAGGAGTGCATGTTATCCAGGAGTGTGTGCTAAGCAGGAGTGTGTACTAACCAGGAGTACATACTAACCAGGAGTAAGTACTAACCAGGAGTACATACTAACCAGGAGTACGTACTAACCAGGAGTACGTACTAACCAGGAGTACGTACTAACCAGGAATACATACTAACCAGGAGTACATACTAACCAGGAGTACGTACTAACCAGGAGTACATACTAACCAGGAGTACGTACTAACCAGGAGTACGTACTAACCAGCAGTATGAGCTAACTTGGAGTAGGTAAGTACTACGCTGGAGTGTATACTAGCCAGGAGTGTGTGTTAATCAGGAATGTGGGCTAACTAGGAGTGTGTAACAACCAGAAGGGTGTACACACCAGGAGTGTGCATGTACAAACCAGGAGTATGGACTAACCAGGAGTATGGACTAACCAGCATGTGTGTGTTTTAATAGGTGACTGTGTAGTATTCAGGTGCGTGTACTAAGGAGTCTGTGTTCACAAGGAGTGTGTATCAATCAGTGTGTACTAGCCAAGTGTGTAATTAGAAGTGGGTACTAACCAAAAATGCGTACATACTTATGCACTATGCACTTATGCATATGGAGTAGGATTGATACCGAACAAACATGGCCGCCATACATTAGTGCAATCTTTTAATTTGCCCTAAGACTAATGATACAGTACAGTTGGAAGCATTTCGAGGTGATATTGGTACCTTTTGATATACTAGCTACAAGATAAAGTGGTTAAAACTCTTCGTAGGCAAATCTCTTTAAAGAACTTTGAAATCTATACACAACACCATTGGAATTCAAGATGATTATTTTTCCTTTTCTTCTCGTCTATTTTTTTTATTTTATTTTTATATATTTTTTATATATTTTTTTTTTTATTTTTATTTTTTTTTTAAGTTGTATGTATTCTAATCAGAAGCATGTGTGCTAGAACCATAATGGCCACATACGTACCAGTGAAGAAACCTCCAAGAACATACACATTCATTCACGCAAAATAACACGGTCCAACTCACAGGTACGAAGGTGGGTAGACTCTGAACACTTCGTTGACCACCATGTCAAGGTATTCTATCTCATTACATGCATCATACATGCTCTTACCCTACAATGCACAAAGCAAACTGTATGGCAGTATATGTACATTAGGATACTGTACATGTGTACAGTACACACAGTACAATAGTACACGTGATGTGTGAACATACATAGAGCATACTGTAGAGTAAAGCAGTAAACGTGTAAGCATACCCCATGTGCAGAAACTTTCTCAGGATGAAACTTTTGCAGATCATGTTCTTAACTATTTTGGTGGATACCATGCACTTCAATCCTAACTTCTATTAGCCTTGTATTGATATAAACTTCCTCGTGTGTGGACTAAAGCCATGTACCAGAGACAAGAGAAAAAGCATTGGCATGCAGTGCTTCTCAACGAACCCTGTTCATTTGACGGCCCTTTTAGTCATGCAACAAGAGCTTCCCCTAAATTTTTACAAAAGCATCATCCCACAAAAATTCCAGTGTACAATGCATAGCACATACAGTACAGCAGCGAACACTGGCAGATAACTACAAAACACACACACACACACACACACACACACACACACACACACATACACACACACAAACACATGCACAAACACACACACACACACACACACACACACATACACACACAAACACATGCACAAACACGCACACACACACACACACATACGTACACACACACACACACACACACACATACACACACACACACACACACACACACACACACACACACACACACACACATACACACACAAACACATGCACAAACACATACACACACACACACACACACACATACGTACACACACACACACACACACACACACACACACACACACACACACACACACGCACACACACACATACATACACACACACACACACACACACACACACACACACATACACACACACACGCACGCACACACACACACACACACACACACACACACACACACACACACACACACACTGACCAAATTTTCCTCCATATACAAAGAAATTGATTGAAACAACTTGTCCTGAATCTCAGGGTTCAATGCCAACAGGTAAGATGCAAACATGAGGAAATTGCTTGAACTCTCATACCCAGCCAACATGAAGGTCATACTGTCTGTGATAATCTCCCCAGTGGACAGGGAGTCCTGAGATTCCTCATCTGAAGCATCAATCATCAGCTGCAGGAGGTCCTTACGCTGCAGTTGATGAAAATGTACCTTGGTAGGACAATTCAAACCACAGATTTCTCTACACAGTATGCTCAGGGTTTCAGGTTCAAGTGTGAACAACAAGTAAATGCAGTCCAAGCATATAGCGATCCAGGAGTCTGCAGTATAAATTGTGACACCATCACCAGCTTGGTGTTTCCCTTAAAGGAACATGCTAAATAGGTCTCCCCAGGCAGAGCAGGGGTCATATGTGATCACTTTAGAAGGTTTACGAATAGACCTTTGCTGTAGTTCTCCAAGCAGCAAACCTATATTATAAAGAACAATCTGGTGAGGTGAGTACCTCCCCCCTCTGCAACCATAATGTTGACTGTAAAACAGGGATCTGTTCACAATGGCTAATGGAGCTAGTGCCAACAATGATGTGCCTCACACACGTACGTATGCACACACATGCATGCAACATTTGCATGCGCCCAAGTGAACACACAGGGGTCAATGCATTGATGTGTACCATAGTACGTACATACAGTGACACCCTCACATTGGGATCCCCTCCTTTCTCTTTGCGTATTTTTACAATCTCCTCAGCAGCTGAAGTCACAAACCGCATAGCTTTGCCGACCTTTGTTCTCTCGGCAAGCTTATCCACAAATGGGAGTAGAAATGGGAATATAACTATAGCAAGGACAATAGGAAGACAACGTCATGCAGTGGAACTCTGTTAACACAAAATTGCAGCAAACTTCTAACTGTTCTGATGAGTTAAACATGAAATTCTGATAATATAAAAAATGAACATGCATGCATTTTTTATCAATCTTAGTTCCACTGCATTCTGAATACCATTATGAATACCATATAGACGGTATTTTTCAAAGGGGAAAATTGTTGTGAATGCTAAAAATTTGGATTGTTCACAGTAAATCCATGACTCATGCTAGAAGGATATTAAAAGTAACAGTAATACTAACTTCTGTGAGAAAATTAATATTTCATGGTTCACTTCCCAACCACGAAAACCATGTTTTTCACCCCGTGTTCCCCCAGGCCATTTTAGACTAGCGGCCCGCTACGCCTTCATTTTGGAAGGCGTAGTGGCCACTACTCCTTAAATTTGCCTGTGACTGCCCTCTATAAAATAACCTTATCAGTTCTACCACTGATGGTTGCACTCAGCAAGAAAAGTAGCCAAAATAGGTAATCTTCGGTAACGGTTGAAAGTTTATTGAACGTAAGAGTTAATACAAAGTGAAATAAATTAGTTACTTAAATTCGAGTGGTACTGTTCTCAGCATTCCTTTTCTTAGACCGAATAAACTAAATATCGTGAAGAGCGGCCATTATTAGGCAAAGTTGCAATACGCATAATACATGCACTGGCATAGGAACCAGGGGGACTGGGGGGGCTGCAGCCCCCCTGTAAATTGCACATGGGGGGCTGAGCCCCCCTTTGAAATAACTGACTTACAGTGGTAACTTGAGAGGAAACTGTATATTACTCAAAAAAGCTTACAATTAAATATGAATTATCACAAAGTTATTTAGATTTATACCCAAAGAAGGCATTCAAGAATTTCCGTTTGAACGTCTGTAACTTTTGATTCTGTCAAAAGCTCACTATAGCCGCTAGGTCGGCTGTTTTATTCGCCTCAGTAGTGTGAATAAAATGGTGGATTTTGGCGTCAGTTGTAAGTATACTAGATATTTTTTGAATATTCACCCATGTACCCCACTTTGCAATTAATATACATAGGTGCTCACCTTTGAGGGCAGCCCCCCCGCTGTGAAACAACTTCCTACACCCCTGGTCATGTGTTCTCGTTGCATGCAAAATGGCAAAGTGAAGCGTACTCGCTGATAGCACTCCTACCTCTAGTACTGCCAAGGACCGCAGCAGTGGTGCTAATCCAAGATGGAGATAAGATTTTCCTTGGAATTTTCTGCTCCTTATCTTGGACTGCCTCAATTTTATATATACATACGAACATGTTTAATTAAACAGTACTCTTTTGATTCACTTGCATATTAGGTTTACTATTATATTGTGGCAATAACATTGCATAACTGTTGGATTGTGAGGGTTTGCTATTGTTGTTGTAATTTCCAATTGCCAAGCGCCTTAAAATAATCCCATGGAGAACACTGACATGGATGCAGAGCGTGTTACATACGTATGTACATATGTTCATATGTACTTACTCACATATGCCTGCATACACACAAAACACAAGTGAAACTTACAGGAAACTGTTCCCAGCATGTGTACGGTCTTTCCTTCCTTGCCCGAGAACCCCCTGAACACAGCACAGGCAGCTTCGTACAGCTCACCTCCTTTCCCATTCTGTACATCAAGTGAACGTCCAAATCCCACAGACAATATCACCTCCATTGTGAACTTGTTATACAAGCTGTAATCACAGAAAAACAGTTTATGTAATGCATGCAGGTAAACATGCAGGTATAATACATACCTACGCACACATGCACACATAGATACACAAATATATTCTGTAAAACCTGTCTACTATGATCACGAAAAAGGGTAGTTTTGTAGACAGGTGGTGGTCTCTTTTATTACTGAAGTGGCTACTGAACAATCCCACAGTGGTTACTTTGGCTGGTGGTCCTCAGTTAAGAGTGGTCTAAAAGACACACTTGACTGTAAACACATTTGATTGTACACACATTTGATTGTACACACATTTGACTGTACACACATTGACTTTACACACATTTGACTGTACACACATTTGACTGTACACATATTTGACTGTACACACATTTGACTGTACAGTCAAATGTGTATATATACATATGCACGCATGTACACACACGCACTCACGCACGCATGCATTCACGCACACACACACACATGTGCGCGCGCACGCGCGCACACACACACACACACACACACACACACACACACACACACACACACACACACACACAACACACACACACACACACACACACACACACACACACACACACACCAACCTCAACACATCCACACTCTCTCCAGTTGATGCAAATTCCGAAATCTTAGCAGCTAGTCTCAGTGTACTCTCTTTAATTAGAGGTTCCATCTGTACAATAATACATGCATCCCATGATGACATGTATGTACTATGTACATTCATACACATGTATGTATCATACTATGTCAATATGGACAAGTGAATTTTCGGTAATCCGTCACCGCTTCATCCGCAAAACCTTTTTATCTGCCATCAATTTTGTGCATGAATTATGACAAAAGACTGCAAATTGATTTGGATAATCCACCAATATTCCTCAAAACAAATTGTGGCGGATTAGTGAGAACTCACTGTACTATATACGCTCTCATAAACACTGAATAGGTTCTTTATAGGATGTTCACAATATTAGGGTGCTTGCTATGTAACGTACGTACATACGTATGTGTTGGCTCATTCACAGCAGAGTATATTCTGAGTTCCAAGCTTGTTATTTCAATGAGATTATAGTCTTCTTTAATTGCTTTAACGGATGTTTCATTTCATTTGATGGACATTTCAATTTATTAAACAGAAGTTCCATTGCAATAAACGCCTTTTTCATTGCAATTAACGGAAGCGCTGTTGCTGAAGTTTGGAACAATCTTCTCCCCCAAATATACAACTTAACTCAGGACGCTTCACTTTTGAAGTTCTCAAACTATTATAGTTTTTGAATATTATCACTTTCCTTAGGAGGTTTACAAAGACTTGAGCATTCACAAAGAAAGTGTCCGAGAGGTACATCTTCGAAGGAGGAAATCAGAAATAAAGGAAAGTTATATAGCAAGCTTTCAAACCCTACGTTGAGAAGTATAGGGCTATATAGAAACTTATCCCGAAGATTCAGTAGTGTGGTGCAAGAAGATAGTGAATGGTGGATGTAATCATTACTTATCTTTCTTATCACCTTGTGGAAGTACTCAAGCCACGGGCTATCGTCTAAAGAGGGGTCCTTTGTGCAAGGACAAAGAAGGAAAGCATTCGAAAACGAAATGCGCTGAGAAAGGTTTGTTTTCAGCCTTTAGATTTTGCTTCAAATGTACTTCAAACTTGTACTGTGCTTCTGTCAATTGCAATGAAATATCCATTAATTGTAATGAAACGTATGTTAAATGAATTGCAACATCCGTTAAATGAAATGAAAAAAACATTAAACCAATCGAAAAAGACTGTATTATACAGTATATATTGGGTTCAGTACAAAGAGATTTGGCTTTCATGAGATTTGTAAATTAGGAGACAGAACAAAATTGCTCACTTCAATAACGTACAAACACGCATACAAACATACACCAGGGTTTTATCTGGGGGGAGGAACCTGGGTATGGTTCCCCCCATAAGCAGAAAGGTTCCCCCCCAAAATAAAACTATGCAGGCTTAATTTTTGTGAAGGAACACTGTCATGAATGGATCATGAATCCATTTATAAAGGGTAGAATTTGCCAAAAATGCTTTTTATAATATATCATAAATAGCTTATATAAATCAATCTTGAGTCCATTGGTAAGTACATATATTTAGCAATTACACTGACTACATGTGTCAAAATTTAGGAGCTCTAATGTAATCACACATAGTTTAGCTTTGCTCCAACAGCATGGCATATTAAACATTCATGCAGGGATTTATCCATGCATAAGTACTGTACTTACGCATGTTTACACATGTGCAGGGTTTCTTTTAGAGGAAAGGGGGCACAGGGGGTACCTCTCCCTTGAAATTTTATCCTAGCTATAACACACATGCACAGTTGCGACAGACTGATCTGTGGACTGTATTCAGAAACAGCTTGAGTGGCATGAAACAGCCTCATCTATCACCTTCTGAGGCATAAAAACTAAAAATTTGCCTAGGGGAGCATACCCCCACACCCCCCTAGATTAGACCACTATTATTTCACATACATATCTGTGCCCCATTACATCACTATATTTGCCATTGTCCCATCTTTATCATTATTCTGAAAGAAAAATTGATGCATGCTGCATGCACGAGTGTAGTTCTTAATATCATTGAATACACATGTGCCGTGCTGCACCATACCGCATGTGTTTGTATGTACATATGTATAAATAGATGTGTAGGTTCCCCCCCAAAAAATTTGACCCCAGATAAAACCCTGTACACACACACGCACACACATACACACACACACACACACACACACACACACACACACACACACACACACGCACACACACACAGACATACACACATGCAACCTCACCATTCTCATCTTAAGCCCGCTAAATGCAGGACTCAGTATACGCCTCCTTCGCTTCCAGTCATCTCCTTTGGCTGTGGTCAACGGATCATAAACCTTTCCTTCATACTTCGGAGACAAAATCCCCCTTGCAGCCTGATTGCAATGCACAATAACAAAGACAAATCAAAACTACGTATATGCATAATATTATGTTCTCAGAACCAGTCAGTCATTGTTAAGGAAATATGATGTACGTAGTATGCATGAGTATAGTGTGTGTGTGTGTGTGTGTGTTTGTGTGTGACTCATGTACAAAAACAGGTGATGAAATAACAATAAGTGCATGGCATATAATACATACATACCATTCGCTGGGGAAACTTGTCAAAATTCTTTACATAAATCTGTTTGATCATTTCAGGGTCGACAGTGACAAGGATGGGTGTCCATCCCATGAAGATACTGCAAAGAAGCACAGCAGAAGAGAGTATTGGCAAACAACAGAAATGAATGGAAAGCTCCATCAATGTAACCACTAGCAAATACGTATGCAGGGCTAGAATTAGCAACCTGCCATCAGCCAATTTCTGAACAAAACATAAATATGGCTGACCAAAATTGATTTGGGTCAGCAATTTGGATGACCAACCCTTCACTGAATATAAAACCCTCAGACTGCTGAAACTGAGAGCTGAGCCTCCAACATTGGTTATTACAGTTGAGTGGCAATTTGTTGTCCCAATCTCAAACTTTAGTGCTAAAGATTCCATTGTACGATGTATGTACATACGTACGTATGTACTAGTGTTGCCACAATACTGCTAAAAGTGTATCACGATAATACTTTGTTATGTAGACATGTATCACAATACATCACGATATCAGCATATTGAGAAAGAGGTAGAGTCAGAGCTGTCAGAAAGAAAAATTAGCTGATCACTTGTTCAAGTGCAAATCACATTCCTCAATAAGAGACCTTCCAATGCTTGACATCTCCTCTTCTGGCGTTCAAATACCAACTGGCTATGGTGACACTAGTTTAGGCTAAACATTCTGTATGCCTTGTTGCTATGCTCAAACAACTCATTAAATCCATTGATTCATTGATTGACTGTGGGTGTGATGTGCAGGGACTATGAAACCACAATGCTGTCCTAAAGGTCAAAGCACCAACCAGCATTGCAGCCTCCTCAGGACAGCCTACTAGAGATAGGTACCTGTATCATGACATGAAATATGTTTAGTGTATCGTATTGTCTGTAGAATTATCGCAATACACGATATATAACAAGTATCGTGGCAACACTAATATGTACTGTACATGCGAAATCTATATGATGGTCAGAAATGGCTGACTAATCTTCAAAATGTCCTATCAATATAATACTGGGTCAGCCATATGTCCTATTTAAAGGGCCAAATGCTATTTCTACCTCTGTGTATGTACTCTGTGTATGTATTCTGTGTATGTACGTATTTATATACATAAAAAAGGAAGAAATGCACAGGATACAACAGAAAATGGATGCAATGATTGTGAGTAAGTGTGTTGTATGTGTGTGCATGCATGTGTATGAGTGTGTGTAAATGCGTGCGTGTATATGCGTGTGTGTATGTGTGTGTGCATATGTGCGTACGTGTGTGTGTGTGTGTGTGTGTGTGTGTGTGTGTGTGTGTGTGTGTGTGTGTGTGTGTGTGTGTGTGTTACGTGAATGAGTGCATTCATTGAAAATATGTACATTAATACAAAATATTACATACATATGTACGTATGTACTGCATACTGTGATAAAATACTTGAATAGTGACACATACAGACACTCATCACACCACGCACCCATAGGTTCGACCATACTTCTTCAGGAAGTCGGTATAGCTGTCCAAAGGTCTATCCTGCACAACCAACGATACATGCACATACAAGCAATGAATGCACTAAGTTCCTATGTACGTACAGTAATAGGAACAAAGCGTGAAAATTTGAGAATAATGTTCAATAGCATACAGTGAACCTGGTTTATCCGAAGACATCTGTTCCCATGACTGTGTTGAATATTAAACCAGGTGTTGGATAAATCATGTTAACATTTTTTGGATGGGGATTCATACCAAAGTGTCAGATAGATTATCCTCCATGACGACATACAGGACGCATATTGCATTGTGACTAAATTGTCCAAGTGCAGGGTAGTCACCAGAAAAAAAAATGAAAAGGGTGGCATTAGCCTAAGCCAATAGTAGTCTAGTGCACAGCTGCCATTCTCCTGGTTCACTTCTATATTGTTTAGTATCGAGTTCCTCTTCTGCATTTGCAGCAATCTTGTGAAGTGGGAAATTCACTCAAAGTCCACATGATGGCCCCTATGAGCACTTTCCAACATAGACAATGAGAATTGTTTCAGATCGATCTACGCGGTGTCAATCTTACCTAATCTATCCAGGTCTACGCCAAAAATTAAAGAAAGGTGGCCCGTCCTGCTTAAAAGGGCTGGCAAGAACACTGAAGTGTCAAGTGAAAAAATTGTGACATGCATTATCTATCCAAAGATAGAATTTATCCAAATCAATCTAGCATGTCGAAGAATTTCTACCACTATTGGCTAAGTGTCTCTTTAATGTCTCAGAGGTACATTTTAACAGTGCTGAAACTATGCTTATACACAACACCGCATGGCAATACTTAAATTCAGAGACCATATTTACACATTTATTGCACAAGGACCAGATAATGGTCAGCATTCAGACATTTTCCGACCATTTTGGCATTTTGTCCAACCCAAAGAAGTTTGTGTCAGACATTTGGCTGAGCACTACAAAATACTCATTTGATATGCACACACAATGATGTTACCAAGTTGTTTGTATGCCCAAAAATACACCCGAGCGAAGCTGAAATTGTCTGACCCAAAGTGTTAATGCTAGAACATCTGTCCATCTTACTCCTTGTTTCTAACACTGTTCACGTGAGATGGAAAATTGTAGACGAATAATGCAAGACTAGTACATTCCACACATTCATTGTGAGTGTAATATATGTACGTATGTATGTACATGTAAGACCAATAAGTAATTACATAATATTATACGTATACTCAGTCTGGAAAATCTTCATCATAAGCAGGAGAAAAGCTACTATACTATATAATAGCATCATGCACAAACTAGATCACTGCTGACAAACCTGGTACTTTGACAAGTCTCCCAAATTTCCCACAAATGCCTTTGGAGGAGGGCCATCGATGCCTCGCTTTTTGAAGAAACTGTAAGGCTTGACTCCGTAGCTGCATGTGACCAAAACAGTCTATTGAATACATTAACTAAGAAATTACTGTACAGTTCAACTTGGTTAGTATATACGTAAGTGCCATGGAGGGACTTGATATCAGTGTCATTTTCAGTAAGGAATATTTATTATCCAAGAGTATTACGGTCAAACCTTGTTTTGACAAACTTTAGGGGACTCAAAAAATTTGCTCTCATTATCAGTTCATCTTATCAGGATATAGTAATACATGTACAGTACTACCAAACAGGGCTAAGAAACTAGTTTCTGTTAAGCAAAATTTTGCTAAAAGAGTGTTCTCCTTACCGAGGTTTTCTGTACTACTTTATCCTAGGTACATACTAACCAAGTCTGACTTCATATAAACCAAAGTATGGTATAATGAACATGCATATTACCTCAGTGGTTTCACAATGTTATGAAACATTGGTGCGAAAAAAACACAGATGGACTACAGTACCAACTTCAGTTCCTGGGGGACAACTGAAAATAATCTGATGCACATGTATGTACAGTGACACAAAACAGAAGGCTGCCGCTGTGACAAAATGGCAGCTGCGATATACTACGAATCCAAACAAATCAAGACTTGTGATACCATTTTATAACATTGTGCAAGTGACAACTTTCTTTTGAGCACCATGCACTGTATGTTAGCCTCAACGCCCTGTGAGAGGCGTTATGCTAGGGTTAACTAACTGCACAAACGTACAAGAAACGAGGTATCCTACTACAGATGTGGACATAAAACAAAAATATGACAATAAAATCTGCAAATCTATTTTCAAATTATCTGCAATTAACATTTCAGCGCATTGCAAGTCACTCGGTGCTTTTGGCACAATCATACTTGAGTAATCAATAAATGGAGCAAACTACGCATATCAGATATCAACTACATGCCGTTGCCTCCATCAGAGCATCGCCATCCTATAGCATGTAGGTGAAATGTTAGGTTATTTTCTTCATTTTTTCACTCATTGATTATTAAAGTTCAATTCCGTCGGAAAATACAGAAAAACTTGTAATACGTTGAATAGTGTACAAGAATAACAGCTGTGTCCAACAATCATCAGGTTTTGTGAATGTCGCATTTCAAACTGTCACAACAAATATCAACTGTACACACTATAACAAGTAATTCGGGTAAAACCCATGGGGCTGCCACCCCTTGTCCCAAATTACTTGCGAATATGTTATATTAAACCGTGGCTGAAACTCTGCCAAAATGCAGCGAATGTTCTTCAAAATTGCAACAAAGGCGAAAAATACAAAGCTGAAGGATAAAACCCCTTATAAACCGTTGCTTGCTTAAGCGCTCCGTTTCCTGCAGCCATCTTATTTGCCTACTTCCTGTTCCATATATATATATATATATATATATATATATATTATACATATATATATATACAGTCACATCTGATTTATCTGACACTAGTTTATCCGGAAATCTCATTTATTCAACAGTGTTTTGTGAATCCCCATCACTCAACTGTGCACAATTCTACCTGATTTATCCAACATGACATTGTGGTTTATCTGACACATTCATGGGGAGCAGATACTGTCGGGTAAACCAGAGCCCACTGTATATGTATATATATATATACATATGCATATTATATACAGTCACTGTGGAAAGTGGTTAACACAAAGTCGCTTAACAAGAAAATTAATAATATTAATTATAATGCTTAACTAGAACAATTTCTGTGAACCAACTGTATATAGAATGTATTATCTTCATACTCTTAACAAAAAATACTTTTAACAAAAACTAAACCTCAGTGCACTCTGGGTTTCTCATTAACCAGTTTCCATTACTAATTCCGGAAGTGTAATGTTCTATTATATATATATAATATATACATATATATATATATATATATATATATATATATATATATATATATGAATAGAGCGTTACACTCCCGGAATATGCAATGAAAATAAGAAATCAACCAAAGTCATACACCGCTGTGGGTTCTACCCCAGACTTGTCACTACAAATTCCAACATGGGTATAAGCACATTGCATCCAAAACACCACACGACCGAATAATTTATAAAATTCAACATAACCTTGGGACATCATGAATTTAACAAGCATCATTTCACAGGGTGAACATTTGTCAGCAAGTGCTATGGCAAGTATTCATACAAATTCAGTGAGATTCTCTTCAGACAAAACTAAAGAGACCACCCATAAATGTTCATCTTACGAGAATTTCATCTTAACAGAACATAAAAGCATACTGACTTTCACCCTAGAGCTTAAAACATATTTCAAAATTTGCTTTAGTAGAGTTTGTGTAAAGGTTTCCACTGTGCTACAGGTCCATACGCAGGGTTCACAAAAGAGGGGTTACATCATGGATACTCTATATGGTTACTATGGAAGTTGGTTTGTTTGCCTTGGGTCAACGAGGAATCAATGTCGTACCCCCTCGAACTCCACGACCCCCCTTGTACGGGCCTGTAATGTGAAAACTAGCCCAATTACTAGTCTTGCTAGCCAGATCCTATCTTCGCTGAATGCCTCCGCCATTTTAACCGCTCTGAAAAAGGGTCTGGTGATATTGGCAAGCAAATTTTGTGCCACTGCACCTGAATTGTGGCGCTCCAATCAGATTGTAGAATACTACTTCCTGTTTTGCGCGTCATGTACTAACGACGTTTCAGAAGTTATATCGAATGGCAGACCTCCAAATCCAGTTGAACTTGAAGTTAACAGGCAAGTATTAAGAGTAATCGTCTGGGACGCTGATATCCTTTAATTTACATTGCAAGCTACTAGCAGTGTCGGCGAAGATGTTTTTGCGTGCAAACAGTGTTATGATCCTCCGTTCATACCAGCCACTGGCTGAAGGTGTAGCCTCCTTTGGGAAATAATAATAAATTAGATACTATGGGAGAGTTCCCAGGTTTGTTGAGCACTCTACGTTTCTGTGGGCTGGTTTCTTGTCCACAGTGCCAGCAACCAGTAGCTGATAAGCATGAATCGCCGCTTTCGCCCGACCTTTTTGAACCTCGGTAACGGTACACTGTGACGGAGTTTTACAAAGTTGATTATTAAGCCCCGCCCCCGGTGACACAAAATTTGCCTGTCAATGTCACCATAGACACTCTATACCGTAGATGCGGATTATTTCATGGGCTTAAAATTTTGCTAATATTGCATACTGAAGAACATTTGTAATCTAATTTTTGTGGTTGACACTGTACACATACAATACCTACACAGACAATGGCAGCAAATGACTCCTAAATTTTTGCGATCACAGCCTAATCAGTTAATTAGCAAAAATATCATCCTAGCAAAAAAAAATCAGCATCTACGGTACTACGTACGTAGTATAGAGTGTCTATGATG
>CAUJGJ010000072.1:1177500-1182500 GCA_963170055.1 Halisarca cf. caerulea | reverse complement strand
CTACATGTATTAGGAATGTGCTCCTGTGAACAAAACACAGGCTCCATGTGTGATAGACTGGCAAACTACATATCTCAAAACGAAATGTGTAACTGCTTTGGCGCCAATGTTGTGTGCAACTAAACTACATAAAATGACCCACGTATACATACAAGTCATACAGATACAGAACAGCAACAAAGTAACAACACAGTTTACAAGACGACCCCTAGCCTTTCAGATATGCAACATATTATAGTGCATGCAAATACTACACCATGTATGGGAGCTTACATACATGCAACATGTTGAACTGTGTTAAACAAAACAGAATGCAGTAACTCTGTAATGGGTATAAGAAAGGTTACCTCTGTTTCTGGCGAAACGACAATTCTGTACTTGCTGATAACTTCCATGAGAGCCATTTTGCTCTCCAGAATGGCCAGCCTCATTCCCACACAATTGCGAGGTCCGAAACCAAATGGCAAATGGGAACAGGGATGACGCTTCTCAGCAACAGATGGCAGGAAACTACACAGATTAAACATGACACACTTGTTACAACCAGCATTCCATGGATACACACTCACCTGAAAGTCAATGACATAATATGGACAGAATGAATTTTTATGTAAATGAACTTTTCTGCCCAGACATACCTATGTCAGTGCAGTGAACTACCGTAGAGTGGGAAATTTTCGCGAGGTAATATTTTCGCTATATTCACAATTCGTAAAACTTTAACTGTGAAAATTTTGCCAGATGCGCATCTAAGTTGGAAAAAACAGCATGCTATAAGAAGATTCTCTAAGGAATGGAGCGTTGAGCTCAGCAAAAGCACACTCCAAACTTGAAACGGTCTAGAAATAGACGCAAATGACTTGGAAACGTAAAAAAAAAACAGATAACAATCTTTACATCGCAAAAATATAACTGGCGAAAATTACATTTTACTTTGATTAACGGAAATTTATGCCATGAAAATTTCCCACTCTACGGTAGGTTCTGTATGCATTATATGTATTTAGAGAAACTCACTAATTTGCCACGGTTTGCAAAGCAATTTCGTGGCAGATTCTATAGAGGGGTGGCACTGCCACACAGGGCAAATGGCTGACGCAGAATTTTAAATAGCCATTTATACTTGTGAGTGATTTTGTATCATATGCACAATGGAATCTCTGATACTAAACCATGTGGTTCACAAATTGTTGCTTGACTCTAATAGCCAACTATTGGAGGCTCAGGTCTCAGTTTCAGTAGTTAGGAGGATTCCATATACAGAGAAGTGTTGGTCAGCCATTTGACCCAACTTGATTTTGGTCAGACATATTCATGTTTTGTTAGGAAAGGGCAGATACCAGACTATACCATTTCTAGCCCTGGCATCGTTGTATTGAATTTGAGGGTCCATTCAATCTAGTCATAGGAGGATTATAGCTAGTCTGGTTGGTAAATGGCAGGAGATTACTGAGCTTTCACTGTACCAGCATGTATGTTTTTTTCTAAGTATCAGTGTTGCTTCCAATATACCATACAAAGTGCAATAAAACAGCAGTACTATCCCAGTTGCTCACCTACCAACGTTTGACTGTACATCCAAAGAGAGGAAAATTAATAGCCATACATCTTTCAACAAGTAAATTAGCATGGCTGTCATACATGCATGCCACATGTCAATTATTCATCATTTCATGGAGTTAGAATGGGAAAGGCATACATTGTTTTCCCTGCAAATACTTAGAATTTGCAACGAATCTTTAGAGAGAAATCTGTTGTTAGGTTGCATTGAAAAAATAGCAACTTAGGAACTAAGGCATCGACTGCTGTTGGAGGCTTTCATGTCTACCAAGGCATTTGGGCGCCTGTAGCCGACAATGAATTCATTTGTGAAAGAGAAGAAGCCAATGATTGTCATAGCTATGCTGTAGCTGTTGGGATTTTCAAGGCCATCTTATGCACTAAATTTTGCATAGACCTGCACTTTTTCTCCTTCACAGTAGAACTACTTGCAGTAAAGTCACTGAAACTAATACAATAGTTGTATTTGACAAACAGTGATGTAGGCTATTGTAAATATCACCAGCAACAATGAATTTCAGCTGCTCAGGTCTTTGGCAGTCTGTGCAACAAAACTTAATTACATCATCTGGTTGGTGACAAATTAGTATATAGAGTTGGTTTGACAGAATCATTAACAGGAAGCTTGTCACTATTAGAAAGGATTTTCCCTACTAAAGTTTCGGTGATGAAGAATAGGAGTCATGAATTTTTAGAGAGATAGAGTATATAATGACTTTGAACCTACGTAAGCCTGCCTGGTATAGCTTAATAATATGTGCTAGGTGATTATTTTTGTCCTTGTTACTGTTTTTAGGAAATCCTGACAGCTGCTGATGAGCTACATATGTACATATGACAGTTGCTAGTGAGGGAAAGCCCCAAAAATGCTGAAAACTACTACTATTAGCAGCACAAAATACCAAGAGCCATAGTTGAATGGTGAGACTCATCAGTAATCACCCCCACCCCTTTACAGTAGCCATATAGAGCCTCCAGCAGGGATGGGACTAGTAGTTAACAGTGGACCCTCTATCAAAGGATACCTCCAAATGCAGCCACCTCCTTTAACAGAACACCACTGCTCTGCCCAATTTGACATCTCTTACATTGACATGCGTACATTTAAACCCTCCAAAATCAGGACACCTCCATATACAGGACAATTAGTGGTGTCCTTGATATAGAGGTTCCACTGTATACCACATATTAAAAGATCTACACTCAAATCCCACTACTCACTGAGACCATTTAGAGGACCCATGAAATTAGTTCAGTGTCAAAAATTCATCTTATGAGGATATGATAACTGCACTACTACAGCAAACTACGTGAGGATCAAAAACCAGTTTGTCTAAAGGTGCTCTTATTAGCAACTAGAAACAGGAACTCAAAGGACAAGTAGCAGATCACCCTCTCAACTCACTGCTACCCTGTGTCAACATACAGGACAAGCACACTGCAGTGAGCTAACCTGTCAGGATCAAACTTCTCCGGCTCCGGCCAGATCTCTTCATCACGATGGAGATTGTACACTGGGATAAAGATGGTGTTTCCCTTCTCAAAACGCATTCCTTCTACTGTGCAAGGTTCAGCACAATTGCGAATAATCCTAACGGATGGGATGGAATCATGGAGTAAATTGGTTCTAGACAAGTCCACATACAACACTATTCTATTATTATTATTAAGAGTGTGGGATATCAAAGTGTTTCATAAATGAACGTCATTGTGAATTAGCCTGAACTGTTTCTACCATTTTAAAGCCTCACACCACACACCTTGACATGAGGCTAGACAGGCATAGGGCTAGACAGAGTTTAATTGGACTGAGTGTACACTGTGCAAATTCCTACATCCCGCAGCATATACGTATAATGTGCTGCACACGAAGGATGTAGGAATTTGCACAGTGTACACTCAGTCCAATTAAACTCTGTCTAGCCCTATGCCCGTCTATAGCCTCATGTATGTATAGCCCTATGCTCGTCTAGCCCTATGCCTGTCTTGCCCTTTGCCCATCTAGCCATGTACCTGTTTTGCAACTCACCCTTGTTCCAAGTATTTTTGGAGGATCCTTTTTGATGAGGCCTTTTTGCACTGTCCTGTGTGAATCCTACATCCTTTTACCATTTTTAAATGGTTTTTATACACTCTTATGATATATGGGATTCTGGGGGTATGCTCCCCATGCAGGGAAGTTTTGACCCTTTCAGGTTATTGATGTCCCAGGCCATTTTTTGACCAATCAGGTTTGATTTTGAGACATAGAGTTTGGAGTGGAAGCCCCCCCCCCCCCCCCCCACCAACACACACATACACATACACATGCAATCACACATGCACACACGCATGCATGCACGCATGCACACACACACACACACACACACACACACACACACACACACATACGTACACCCATACATACAGTGACAATGGATATACGTACCTTGACAAGCCACCTGGCCTGCATGCAACAACTTCCTATCCCAGCAACAGAATCAGTCACTTTGTATATACACAATCATGCACAACCACCCACACCTACCCACCTACCTACCCACACACACACACACACACACACACACACACACACACACACACACACACACACACACACACACACACACACACACACACACACAGACACACACACACACACACACACACACACAGACACACGCAGACACACACACACACACACACACACACACACACACACACACACACACACACACACACACACACACACACACACACACACACACACACACACAAACACACACACACTGCATGGATATACCTTGATGAAGCCCATGGTGACTGAAATGTTGTACAGTTGAACAATTTGTGAAAAGAACTGTTGAGTATCAGTATATATAATATCATAGACGTGTTCAACAATAGTCCAACAACTTATATATCATTAAAATAATTGTCTGATATTGTAGGGTAGTTTCGATATAATTGGCTTTGAACACCCAACAGAGGGAATCATTCTAATGGGCCATTAAACTTCAGGTGTGCATGCACACTCCGCATGATCATCTTGTTTGAAGAGCTTGAAAGGAGACATATTTCACATTTAGTTTCTCAAGGAAGAGCCAATGAAATCTCAGTGCCAACTGTAATTGAACTCAGTTACTAACAACAAAGTCTGACTACTGCTACACAAATTTAAAGAACAATGGTGCAAGTTCCTAGCGTATACATACTAGTGAGTTGATATAATACATTTTTGTATACATGTATTAATTCCTATAAGATTTCACAAATTAAAAAGTTCCCACGTGCTGGGATATTTGCGAAATTCACGAAAATAGCATACATTACTGCTAAATTTCCTGCCCATGCTCTATTCAATCACAGATTAACTCTACTCAGAGACACACTAGAACACACTTATAACACTAGTAGAACAACCAGTTACGTATATAAAGCCATTGCTGTCAACAGCAACA
>CAUJGJ010000072.1:1155000-1172500 GCA_963170055.1 Halisarca cf. caerulea | reverse complement strand
CTATACATGTATGAACTAGCTGTGTGTGTTTATATAGAGGCTGTTCAGACCAACAATGTCTTGTGCGATGGCCAGGTGCACTCGGCTAGAAACAAAGACTGTGCAGCTGATGCCTATTGCACTAGTTGGATCAAGGATGTATTTCCAGGGTATGTTGGAGAGAAGTTTGCGACATTGAAGATGCATGTGCTGAAGTCCAATGGGTATAGTGGCCGAGACACCCGATTTCTATGGTTGAGTAGATGGTCTGCCTGGGATTTTCTTTGGTATATAGGCTGCCTGGCTGTAGTGCTTCTGGTGTATATCCACAGACTGACAACTCTATCATGGCAAGGTTTATCCTGAGATGATCAACTAAGACAATGTCTGGTCAATAGGGTGTTACTATCTGGTGGGATGGTGGCCTGGGGGCTACAGATCAGAGGCTGTCAATCCTTCGATATCAGCAAAGATGATTGTGGAGCTACAGAGGTATTGCCGGATGTTGTGAACCAGATTCTATAATCCAGAGTCATGCCTCCAAGTGAAGCATACTGGGTTCATTCGGACAATGCCTAGCACACTGGACATCCTAGATATTGTAGCTGAGAAACAGACACCGAAGGGCACTGTACACAGTGTTTCATCACAACTTGGCGGTATCATCAATTCTCAATCAGCTGGAACCTTGCCAAGAAATCGTCAGCAGGTAAAAGACCGACGCAGAAAAGGGATGAGTACCACTGCTAATAATGATCCTTTACTTGCAGCCATGTTCATGTGCAAGGAAACAATGCCTGGATTTGTATGCAAGGTGATGGGAGCACCAGACTACATGGTTGTAATATGTGATGACCACACACTGAATAACCTTGTGTGCTTTTGTGCAAATTCACACAGCCCACAGATCTTATCGGTAGATCCTACTTTTAGCCTGGGAAAATTTGATGTAACGGTAACCACATATAAGCACCCCTTGGTGGCTACCAGTTCCACTAGCAATCCAACCATGTTGGGACCAGTCCATATACGTATAATGTGCTGCACATGAGGGATGTAGGAATTTGCACAGTGTACACTCAGTCCAATTAAACTCTGTCTAGCCCTATGCCCATCTAGCCTCATGTATGTGTAGCCCTATGCTCGTCTAGCCCTATGCCTGTCTTGCCCTTTGCCCATCTAGCCATGTACCTGTTTTGCAACTCCCCCTTGTTCCAAGTGTTTTTGGAGGATCCTTTTTTAATAAGGCCTTTTTGCAATGTCCTTAATATATGAGGCTAGACAGGTATACTACTAGACAGAAAGTTTAGTCACATGGACTGAGTGCACACTGCAAATTCCTAGCTACATCCCCCACATAATATGTCTTATATGCTACGGGATGTAGGATTTGCACAGTGTGCACTCAGTCCAGAGAGCCCACATGCTGGGATATTTGAGAAATATCACACTGTAAAATTTGCTGATATATATATATATATATATATATATTATATGAATGAATGAATATATGACAAGAGGGCACTTGCTGCAGCGGACATACCATCCGCACTGGAACCGGTGGGTCTCTGCAGATCAGATGGCAAGCGTGCGGATGGCGTCACTGTGATCCCCTGGAAGAGAGGCCAATCCCTTGCCTGGGATGTTACATGTTGGGACACCTTCGCCCCCTTGTATATTTCATCTGCAGCCTCTGGAGCGGCCATGATTGCCAACCAAGCAGAGACTAGGAAGATCACCCTTTACCACGAGATTGCCCAATGCCATATTTTCACACCAATTGGTTTTGAGTCATTGGGAGTATTCGGTGATAGTGCAATGTCCTTTTTGAAGGAATTGGCCCACCGCATTCGATTGAAGTCCGCTGATCCTCAGTCTTTTTTTTCATTTATGTCAAACAATTAGTGTAACTATTCAAAGATTCAATTCAGTAGCAATCCTAGGTTCCATTGTCAATGATCATTTTGTTTAGTTATTTTCAGTTATCCTGTCCTTTGGGCAGTTGTTTTTTGTGTGTGTCTGTTCTAATAAATTAAAAAAAAAAAAAATTAAAAAAAAAAAAATATATATATATATATATTATATATATATATATATATATATATATATATATATATATATATATATATATATATATATATATATATATATATATATATATATATATATATATATATATATATATATATATATATATAATATATTTAATATATATATATTATATATATATAATATATATGTAATATATATGTATAATATAATCATATATATATATATATATATATATATATATATATGATTATATTATACATTCATCCACAGATTAACTCTACTCAGAGACACACTAGAACACACTAAGTCTTATAACTAGTAGAACAACCAGTTACGTATATAAAGCCATTGCTGTCAACAGCAACATCAAGAGGATCTTCCACTCCGATGTCATTTACTTTTGTACCACCACACAAGCAGTACATAATAATCAAATTCACCAACAAACTTAATTAATTATAATAATATTAGTAGTAGTAGTAGTATATCTAATTATATTATCATTCGGCTTTATAGAATTTTACTCTTTCTTGAGCAGTATAAACCTCATCAGTGCCAATTGAACTAGACACCACAAGCCACCACTATAACTTTTCTGTTGTATTGTACCGTACTGTCTGAAATTTTGCAAGATGAAAATTTCGCAAATCACTTGAAAGTTGACTGCATGCTCACGTTTTCATTTTCATGAATGCGTGTTGGTTATTATTATAGTCAAGGGAGCCGGCCAGGCCAAGTCAAAATTCATGAATAAAATTTCACGAATCCAAACCCATTCGCGAAATTCGTGAAAATAAATTCCCAAAATTTCAGACAGCATAATCATACTATATAGACCTGTTAACTACGTAGTTTATAGGGTCTATGGTATATAATACCTGGCCCAAAGAATTTGACCATAAACATAATATATTATGTGCAAAAATATATATAATTATACATATATAATGTGTAGAGAGTCTATAATTATTACATATATATATGATTTGACTATATAATATAAGTCAGCGGACACAGCTGCATTTAATTTATGGTTGTGCAGCCGGTGCATGGAGCTATACTGCAACTGTATATCACAGCCATGCGCATTCAAACCATTAATTCCCTCCATGTAGGTATACGTACACCTGCACAGCTGATGCATGCATGGACCTTGTATATAAACAGCACACGCTACGTCAGGTAGCATTATAGGAACAACCATGCCGCTACAACATGCCTGCATCACCGGCAACTGTAGTGAATGTTTATAGACAGTTTATGACCGATTACAGAGGTTCAGTTCAGAGAGGTCTCACTGTATTATAATAATATACAGATTTATTGAGGACGTACAGATATTATCGCTTATAAAAGCCAGATCTCATGGACCGTATACAGGCATGTATATATGAAGCCCGTACCAAACCACCTCCTCAATTGATGTTGAGATCACTCATATGGTAGAGACTGTGCACAGGTTCAAAATTATAGTAAATTAGAACTACAGCTTGAAAAGCAATTCCATCAATTAGTCAAACTCTGAACCAAATGACTACATTAATAATCTACAGAAGCAGCTGAAAAGAATGTGGAAGTCAGCGATAAATGATCAATCATTCCTCTGAAATTGATCTGGATTCAAATTTGAGGAACAGTCCTTCCTTCACAGTGAGGGTGATTGCAACTTTCAGTTCAAGCGGCACCTGTACAGGGGAAACACATAACTCTTCACTGGTAATCCAAAACTATTATTCTTTGTGTACAAAAACTTAAAGTTTTCGACAACTTCACAGAGATCAAGTACATACTACACAGGCTCATTATAGCGCTTTTCGACTGGGGAAGAAAATGGCCGCCGCTCGAAATGGTAATATATACATCGAATTTTACAGCTCAAACAACAATGTATGTCGATTTTTACAACTGTTTAGTGTTTTAATGTTATTTATCGAAACAATAAACTACAAAACAGGCCCATGTGTCATACGCAGAAGTATAAAGATGATTTTGAAAAAGGTACACTTTTTCTCTAAATGTCGATTTTGGGACGTGTAGACGGCCTCCCAAAGAGATGAAACTGGCATGAGATGAAAGAGTAAAGTTCATTTAAGATATGGATGCTGAGCGGAGAACATATAACTCCAACTGAAATACTTATAACGAAAAATGTACTTTTAGCGGGTAAAAATGGCTAAAAATGACAATTAAAATGGTAATATCTTAGGCTAACCTGCTTATATAATCCCCGCTCAGCGAAAACAAGTATACAAAAGTATTTTAAATCGTTGGGTTCTTTTGTTGTTCAGAAAAAGTCCCGGGTACACGTCCCCAAAACACGATATATTTGCAGGACGGTTCGAATCCGCCATTTTAGGATGACGTAAGGTGCGCGTCATCAGTATTGGGCATTTAATTCGTATGGTACATTGGAAATAAGCGCCCTACAATGTTATCGACTACGTGAACAATCGATCTGGTCGGCAATTTGTTGTGCGGAAAGTTCTATTTTTCATTTAATGGTTCCAACAAGTATCGGTGAGTTCTTATGCATATATTCTTTTCATTGATAGTCATATCTGCGGCGAAAGTGGCATACTTGACGACTAAGACGCAGAGACAGTGGCCGGCACTAGCTTGCGTGCGAAATCAATCGATTAGTACAAAGTCAGAAAGTAGACTGAGCATGCTAACATTTTGCCGATTTTAGCTAGTGTTTCATTCGTGATCTAGGATATCCTGGATAGTATAGTGCAGTTACCTGTCACAGCACTTTCTTACATTGATTCGGCCTTCTGCAACGATCATTCGAGGTGGGAAGGTCGATATCGGCGGTATCTGGCCCTTTTTGACGGTACTGGTGTAGCTTGAACATTGCTACTAAACATTGATGTGCTTCTACAAATACCTAAACAAAACTTATTAAGGCACAAAACGGCTTTTTGCCTTGTCAAAGTCGATAAGATTCGAAAGATTCTGCTATCGCTAAACCACCGTTAGCGCCCGCTTCTAATGACGTATTACAACGTTTACCTTCTGTTGGTAATGACGTAGAGGTAAAATGTGACAAATTCCACAAATTCCATAACTTTGTCGCCTATAATCCCCAACTTCCAAAAAGCGCTATAATGCCCCTGTGTACGTAACCAGCAGACGCTACAAGTACACTCATAGCTACAAGTGCACTCATGAGTGGCCCACAGTGTGTTAGACTATCGCACGGTCTCTACTGGAAGCTACGTACATATTATGCTACATGTATTAGGAATGTGCTCCTGTGAACAAAACACAGGCTCCATACGTGATAGACTGGCAAACTACATATCTCAAGATGAAATGTGTAACTGCTTTGGCGCCAATGTTGTGTGCAACCAAATAACATAAAATGACCCGCATACACATACAAGTCATACAGATACAGAACAGCAACAATCACTACAACACAGTTTACAAGACGACCCCTAGCCTTACAGATATGCAACATATTATATAATTGCATACAAATACTACACCATGTTTGGGAGCTTACGTACATGCAACATGTTGAACTGTGTTAAACGAAACAGAATACTCTGTAATGGTATAAGAAAGGTTACCTCTGTTTCTGGTGAAACGACAATTCTGTACTTGCTGATAACTTCCATGAGAGCCATTTTGCTCTCCAGAATGGCCAGCCTCATTCCCACACAATTGCGAGGTCCGAAACCAAATGGCAAATGGGAACAGGGATGGCGCTTCTCAGCAACAGATGGTAGGAACCTACACAGATTAGAATGATACACTTGTTACAACCAGCATTCCATGGATACACACTCACCTGAAAGTCATTGACAAAATATGGACAGAATGATTTTTTTATGTAAATGAACTTTTCTGCCCAGACATACCTATGCCAGTGCAGAGAACTACCGTAGAACTGGGAATTTTCATGAGGTAACATTTTCACTATATTCACAATTCGAGAACCTTTAACTATGAAAATTTTGCCAGATGCGCACTGAAGTTGGGAAATCAGCATGCTATAACAAGATTCTCTAAGGAATGGAGCGTTAAGCTTAGCGAAAGCACGATCCAAACTTGAAACGGTCTAGAAATAGATGCAAACGACTTGGAAACGTAAAAAAAAACGCAGATAACAATCTATTCATGGTGAAAATATAACTGGCGAAAATTACATTTTACTATGATTGGCGAAAATTTATGCCGCGAAAATTGCCCGCTCTACAGTAGGTTCTGTATGCATTATATGTATTTAGAGAAACTCACTAATCTGCCACGGTTTGCAAAGCAATTTCGTCACAGATTCTATAGAGGGGTGGCATAGTAGGGTTACAAATAGCATTTGCCCTTTGCCAGGACAAATGGCTGACGCAGAATTTTAAGTAGCCATTCATACTTGTCAGTGATTTTGTATCATATGCAAAATAGAATCTCTGATACCAAACCATGTGATTGACAAAATGGCGCTTGACTCTAATAGCCAATTATTGGAGGCTCAGGTCTCAGTTTCAGTAATTACAACAATTCCATATACAGAGAAGTGTTGGTCAGCCATTTGACCCAACTTGATTTTGGTCAGCCATATTCATATTTTGTTAGGAAATGGCAGATACCAGACTATACCACTTCCTACTTAGACTATAGCCCTGGCATTGTTGCATTGAATTTGAGGGTCCATTCAATCCAGTCATAGGAGGATTATAGCTAGTCTGGTGGGTGAATGGGGGGGTAAGAGGGCAGGAGATTACTGAGCTTTCGCTGCACCAGCAATGTATGTTTTTTTCAAAGAATCAATGTTGCTTCCAGTATACCATACAAAGTGCAATGAAACAGCAATACTATCCCAGTTGCTCACTTACCAACCTTTGACTATACATGCGAAGAGAGGAAAATTAATATGCCACATAAAAGAACCATACATCTTTGAACAAGCAAATTAGCATGGCTGTCATACATGCATTCCACTGTCAATTATCCATCAGTTCATGGAGTTAGAATGGGAACGGCATACATTGTTTTTCCCGACAAATACTTAGAATTTGCAACGAATCTTTAGAGAGAAATCTGCTGTTAGGTTGTATTGAAAAAATAGCAACTTATTAACTAAGGCATCGACTGCTGTTGGAGGATTTCACGTCTACCAAGGCATTTGGGCAACCGTAGTCGACGATGAATTCATTGGTGAAAGAGAAGAAGCCAATGAATGTGATAGTTATGCTGTAGCTATTGTGGTTTTCAAGGCCATCTCAGGCACTAAATATTGCATACATAGATCTGTACTCAGTCTGTTTCTCCTTCATGGCAGAACTGTTTGCGGTAAAGTCACTGAAACTAATACAATAGTTGTATTTGACAAACAGTTAGGCTATTGTAAATATCACCAGCAACAAGGAATTTCAGCTGCTCAGGTCTTTGGCAGTCTGTGCGACAAAACTTTAGAATTACGTACATCATCTGGTTGGTGATGAATGATTAGAGTTGGTTTGACAGAACCATTAAACAGGAAGCTCGTCACTATTAGAAAGCACTTTTGCTACTAAAATTTTGGTGATGAAGAATAGGAGTCATGAATTTTTAGAGAGATACGGTATATAATGACAATAACCTACGTAAGCCTGCCTGGTATAGCCAAATAATATGTGCTAGGTGATTATTTCCATCCTTATTACTGTTTTTAGGAAATCCTGACAGCTGCTGATGAGCTACATACGCACATATGACAGTTGCTAGTGAGGGAAAGCCCCAAAAATGCTGAAAACTACTACTATTAGCAGCACAAAATACCAAGAGCCATAGCTAAATGGTGAGACTCATCAGTAATCACCCCCACCCCTTTACAGTAGCCATATAGAGCCTCCAGCAGGGATGGGGTAGTAGCTATAATACAGTTTGTGGGCCCTCTATCAAAGGATACCTCCAAATGTAGCCACCTCCTTTAACAGAACACCACTGCTCTGCCCCATTTGACATCTCTTACATTGACATGCGTACATTTAAACCCTCCAAAATCAGTACACCTCCATATACAGGACAGTTAGTGGTGGACCCAATGGTGTCCTTAATACAGAGGTTCCACTGTATACTACATATTAAAAGATCTACACTCAAACCCCACTACTCACTAAGACCATTTAGAGGACCCATGACATTAGTTCAGTGTCAAAAATTCATATTATGAGGATATGATAACTGCACTACTACAGCAAACTATGTGAGGATCAAAAACCAGTTTATCTAAAGAGTGCTCTTATTAGCAACTAGAAACAGAAACACAAAGGACAAGTAGCAGATCACTTTCTCAACTCACTGCCACCCTGTGTCAGTAGACAGGACAAGCAGACTGCAGTGAGCTAACCTGTCAGGATCAAACTTCTCCGGCTCTGGCCAGATCTCTTCATCACGATGGAGATTGTACACTGGGACAAAGATGGTGTTTCCCTTCTCAAATCGCATTCCTTCTACTGTGCAAGGTTCAACACAATTGCGAATAATCCTAACGGATGGGACGGAATCATGGAGTAAATTGGTTCTAAACAAGTCCACATACAACACTAAATCTATTGTAAAGAGTGTGGGATAGCAAAGTGCTTCGTGAATTAACGTCATTGTGAATTAGTCTGAACTGTTTCTACCATTGCATACATGTGGAGACTAAATTAGGGGAACAAGAAAAGTCTGGTCATGTCTCAAAGAGATATTCAGGACTGTGTGTTAGCCAGGAGCTCATACGTACTTATCAATCAAGAGGATACACACTAACAAGAAGTGTATGCTGACCAGGAGTATGTATGCATGTGTGTACTATTCAGGGCTGTATGTCAAGAACCAGGATTATGCCCTTTTCAAGAGTGCATACCTACCAGGAGGTGCTAACTAGGAGTGAGTACCAAACACATGTGTGTGCTAACCAGGAGTGTGCTAACCATGCAAGGGTGTATTAATCAGTACTGTGTGCTAATCAGTAGTGTAGTGTATGCTAATCAGGAGTGTGTACCAACCAGGAGTGTGTACCAACCAGGAGTACATGCTATATAACCAGGAGAGCAGCAACTTGCATGAGCACTAAACAGGACTTTGTGTCAGTCAGGAAGATAACAAGCAATCAAGACAGAGTACAATGAATGTAGAGTAATAATGAGAATGTAGAGTAGCAATGAAGAGTACAATGGGCAATCTGAGGTTTCAGCTGTGCTTAAAGAATTATAGACTATGCACCTACCATTGGGACATACCAAGACAACATGCATACCCTTGTATTGAATGGCATGGGAAGCAGAAACAGTAAATACAATGCCAGCTACAGCAAGCCCCTGTCAAATGGGATCATTCTACGATACCCTGGGGATCACAAACTAATCCTGATCCAAAATCTACTGTATAAAGAACTGCATATTTCATTCGTAATGCCATGTTGTCAATGTCAATGTCAATGTCAATAATTTCAAAAAAGAGGTTGCCCCGTCAGTTATAAGCTGGTATAAATGGGGGACTAAGGTAGTATTACTTTATGTTTGAGACCTAAAGTACCGAGTATTACTTTGTTTGAGACATAAAGTAATACTCATCTACTTAAACTTGAGTATTCCTTTAACTACGTATACGTTCTGGGTGCCACTTACAGTAGCCTCTGGCTAAGGGCTCCCCAGGTTAAATAAGAATACCCTATACCCTATACCCTATACCCTATATCGTATACCCTATATCCTATACCCTATACGTAGTACTGTTATGTAAAGAAGTGGGGCCCACTTCATTTGGTCAGACTCCCATGTCAGCTCGAAACTGATTTGCTCTTGATCTTCTGTACCATTTTAAAAGCCTCACACAATACACCTTAATTTGATAACATACGTAATTCATACTACAGTGAAACCTCTGTAATAAGGACACCACTGGGATCACAGTAAGCTGTCCTGTTTATGGAGGTGTCCATATTTCGGAGGATTCAACTGTACACATGTCAATGTAAGGGACTTCAAAAGGGACAGAGCAATGGTGTCCTGTTTAAGGAGTTTTCTGCATGTCAAAGGTGTCCTTTAATAGAGGTTTTGCTGTAATATGCACAAATTGTACATTCATATTGGGTATACACGAGAACAGTAAAGCCTGTCTTCAAGACCCCCTGTAACAAAGGATCACCTGTCTACAAAGACAGTACACACACATATAAGCAATACATAGCAACCTGGCAATTGAGACTACCTCAGAATTAGAGACAGTATAAGCTAGTTCCTATGGTGGCTTTAATACACAGCTTCCTTTGTAATACCGCTGGTCAGGAAAGTTTCGCGGCTAAGACATTTTGTGATTTTTGCGGTTCAAAGGGATCTACAAAATTATCAATCCGTGTAACATCAATGTAAAAAAATGTTATTCACTATTTCAAGCTTAAGGAACGTAGCCACATAAATTATGTACGTATGTCTGCCAATAGTCTTCAACCTTTTGCATTGGTAACGAAGACAAAGAACAGCCAAGAGGACTAAAGTCTACCTGCTAGATCATGCTGGTACACTCTTGACAGACCGACATACCAACTACACTTGTAGAATAAACAAACGAAGATACACTTTCATCCATTAGGACAAGCAAACAAAGAGAACTGTAGCCAGAGACTGTGAAATTCTTTACCCAAAAAAATTATAATTCTCAAGAACAAGACTAGCCGCAAAATGTTTGTCCTGTGAAAATTTCCTGACATACAGTATAACAATGACCACTATCCCGGTGAAGAAACCTACGTACATACGCATTCACTCAGGCAATATAACATGGTCCAACTCACAGGTACCCAGGCGGGTAGACTCTGAACACTTCGTTGGCCACCATGTCAAGGTATTCTATCTCATTACATGCATCATACATGCTCTTACCCTACAATAAATAGAACATATTGTAAGGTGCGTAGTATACAGTAGAATAGATACATACAGATATGTACAAAATACACACAGTACGCATAATTCAAAGGTGTGAAAATTTCGGTCCTTTTACAGCTTCTGTTCTCAACTTGTGCACGCAAACACACACACACACACACACACACACACACACACACACACACACACACACATACTGACCGAATTCTCCTCCATATACAAAGAAATTGATTGAAACAACTTCTCCTGGATCTCAGGGTTCAATGCCAACAGGTAAGATGCAAACATGAGGAAATTGCTTGAAGTCTCATACCCAGCCAACATGAAGGTCATACTGTCTGTGATAATCTCTCCAGTGGACAGGGAGTCATGAGATTCCTCATCTGAAGCATCAATCATCAGCTGCAGGAGGTCCTTACGCTGTAGTTGATAAATAAATGCCTTCATAGGATAAATCAATTCACAGCTATTCAACACAGTATGATCAGGTTTTCAGATTCAATGGTGGACCATAAGTATATTCAGTACATGCATGATAGCGATGTAGGGAGGTCTGCTGTAATCGTGCCAGTATCACTAGCTTGGGGGTCTCCCTGAGGGAATTTAGATGTTACATTTTACAACTTGAAGGAGCATACTTAGGTAGATCTTAGTGTTGCCATGATACTGCTCAGAGTGTATCACCATAATATTTTGTTATCTAAACATGTATCACAATACATCACGATATCAGCATATTGCAAAATAGGTAAAGAGACAGAGTTATCAGAAAGAAACATTAGCTGATCACTTGTTCAAGTGCAAATCACATTTCTCAATAAGAGACCTTCCAATGCATGACATCTCTTCTGGTGTTCAAATACAAACTGGCAATGGTGACACTAGTTTAGGGTAAGCATTCTGTGTCTTGTTGCTATGCTCAAACAACTCATTTAATCCATTGAGTGATTGATTGACTGTGGGTGTGAGGTGTGGGGACTATGAAACCACAATGCTGTGCTAAAGGTCAAAGTACCAACCAGCATTGCAGCCTCCTCAGGACAGCCTACTAGAGATACGTAGGTATGGTACGTACCTGTATCATGACATGAAGTATGCTTACTGTATTGTATCATCTGTAGAAATATTGCGATACACGATATATCGCGAGTATCGTGGCAACACTACTAGATCTGAGGTTACTGTATACTTGATCACTTCATAAGGTTTATGAATAGACTTTGCTCCAGTTCTTCACGTTAGCACAATACAGCATAAGCTTACTAAGGGTAGGCCGAATGGACTCTCAAAAGGGGAGTGAGGTAGGGATTGGAGGTGAAGTGAGTGCCTCCATCCCCCCTCCACTGAAACCATTATGATGATTCTAAAACAGGGATCTCTTTACAATGGCTAATGGAGTCCCAATAGCAATGATAATGATGTAATTTACATAAGTATACATGCAGGTATATGCAGTATACCATGAACTACAACCATAGTAGGTTCAATAAAATGATATGTAGTACATTAAATACACCCTCACATTGGGATCCCCTCCTTGCTCTCTGCGTATCTTTACGATCTCCTCAGCAGCTGAAGTCACAAACTGCATAGCTTTGCCTACCTTTGTCCTGTCAGCAATCTTTTCCAGAATTGGGTTCAGAAACGGGAAAATAACTATAGAATTGGTAATGGGAAGACAATGATATGTAAATACATATGCCCTAGGGTTGATACATAAATATGCCCTAGGGTTGATACATAAATATGCCCTAAAGTTGATACATAAATATGCCCTAGGGTTGATACATAAATATGCCCTAGGGTTGATACATAAATATGCCCTAGGGTTGATACATAAACATGCCTTAGGGTTGGCCTGTAAAAATGCCCTAGGGTTGGCCTGTAAATATGCCCTAGGGTTGGCCTGTAAATATGCCCTAGGTTAAGTTATACTGGTATTAATCGGCCATTATTACTGTCCAACCACATCAATTATCACAACGCTTGCAGCTAGAATCTGTAAAATACAACAAAAGATATTATAACAAAATTAATTGCAAAAATTGGATTGAATCAAATCAAAAAAGTGTGCTAACATTTGAATTATACATACATACACATATATATATATATATATATATATATATATATATATATATATATATATATATATATATATATATATATATACGTATATATATATATATATATATATATATATATATATATATATATATATATGTATGTATGTATATACGTATATATATATATATATATATATATATATATATATACGTATATTTATCAAGAGCGCCCACAGCTCATACACAAAGTACGCTATTGCGTACCAATCTTTGCAAGAGGCCTAGTTTAAAGAAAATTTTAATCTGTTACAAACCTAGCTTAAAACTATAATATCCATAAAACACTAAAATACATCTCTTACAACAAGTTATATATACATACATGTACCTTGCTTTCTTTAGAAAGTTACGTTTTGCACAAGGTCACATTTCCTCTAATTCCAGTGTAACAGCGCCTAAAAATTCGTCATTTTACCATTGCGCAACAACTTTTATAAATTTTGATCATGAACAATGTTATTTCCAAAGGATATACCGTATGCGCTCAGATTTTCACGGGATAAAACTTTCGCAGATCATTGATTTTCAATATTTTCGCAGTTTTTACATTCGCGGATCCCCCTTTAATCCTTCCTTTATTTAGCCTTTCACTGGATGAAAGTTTTTAGAGAAAAGGCACTGCAGTGCTTCTCCACAACTCCTTGTTCATTTGACGGCCATCTTAGTCATCGCACAAGAGCTCGACCTAAATTTTCGCGGGCATAAAATACGTATTCACGCATGGCTTCTAATCCGCAAAAAACGTGAACGTTTCATCCCGCAAAAATTTGAGCGCTTACGGTAGCCTTGTCAGGGGTCACACAAATCTGTTTAACATCGATTGGAAAGTAGTAGCTAGTATGAATTTGCTTAATTTGGGGGGTATCCAATTACTGCCACCATTCCAGGTTCTATGTATATCATGTCCAAGGTCACTTCTTATCTACGTAATTCTATACACTTCTGATACATACGTACGTAGATCTAGATATGTTTGAGTGCAATTTAAATGCTAGTGTCTAATTTTTTGTGCGTATACCAAGTTAGAATATCCTGCGGGCACCCTTGTATATTTATATATAGGAAAGAGGTACTGACCGGGACAATGTCATGAATATATCACTATGATGCTACCTTTCGCCTGTTCCTAAGAGTGGTTTCTCAAAAAAGGTTTCACTGTACACTGATAAAGAATTGTTGCATATCATTATGTATGTACGTATGTATTAATGTAATGTATGCCTGTATAGAACTGAATAGAAGTGCAACTTACAGGAAAATGTTCCCATCATTTGCAGAGTCTTTCCTTCCTTGCCCGAGAAACCCCTGAACACAGTACAGGCTGCTTCGTACAGCTCACCTCCTTTCCCATTCTGTACATCAAGTGAGCGTCCAAATCCCACAGACAATATCACCTCCATTGTGAACTTGCTATACAAACTGTTAAGCACGAAAAAAACAGTCTATGTAATTCACACACGCAAATATACAGATACATACGTATATCCCTACAGTTACACACATGAAAAAAAAAACTGTCTATTAAGATCATTCAAGGGACCAAGTGATTGTGGCCTCTGTCGACAGACGGTCATGGCATAGAGGTGCTCTAGAATCACTGATTAGAAGTGGCTACTTAACTATCCTACAGTGGTCACTTTGGCCTGGTTTTTCAGTAAGAGTGGCCTAAAAGACAAACTGCATTGTGCACACATACATACACAGGCATGCACACTCATAAATACGTACATACATGTACGTACATATGTGCAGTTAAACTGACCAACAAAACACACACACACACACACACACACACACACACACACACACACACACACACACACACAAACACCCACCAACACACACACACACACACACACACACACACACACACACACACACACACACACACACACACACACACCAACCTCAACACATCCACACTCTCTCCAGTTGATGCAAATTCCGAAATCTTAGCAGCTAGTCTCAGTGTACTCTCTTTAATTAGAGGTTCCATCTGTACAACAATACATACATAATACATACATATATACGTACGTATGCATGTACGTACATACACATAGTACATACGTATGTATCATACTACGTACGTATGTCAATATTAATGAATGTACATGGTACTCCTTGATAAACAGGTTGTTTAACTTGTAGGTTCATTATAGGGTGTTCACCATATTAGGCTACCTGCTATGCATGAGTTCATTCACAGCAGGATAAATTAGAACAATTAAGTTTTAGCTCCCAGTTTGTTACTTCAGGAGTCAATTACATACAGTTTATTGGTTTTATTACAGAGAAGCTTGACTGTTTAATTTTCACAAGATTTGTAACTTAGGGGAAAAAACAACATTGGTCATTTCAATATCAATCATCACTCCAGCACATGTTCAGCTGCTAAATGTGGGGACTACTGTAACTCAGGCATGAAATAACCAGGGCTGTATTTGGTGGGGGAGAGGTAGGATTGGGATTCTGCCCTACCTGAATAGTCGATCTTTGGTACCCATTGGTTTGTCATGCGGTATTTGGCCCCCCGCTGTATTGGTCCGCCAGGCCTAAAACGGCAGATAACGCATGTGCTGAAATGGTTCCACCCTGCCGAAAATGGCCCCCTTGGAATTTGCAGAAGTAGGACAATTGCCGTGAACAGAATGATCAAAACAGGAAGAAATCGAACAAAATCGAAAGCAATTTGAAGCGATAGTAATGTCTGAAACTAAGGACAAAAATCGAACTAAAGAAGACGAAATTCTTGTCGATGCGATTTGGTACGTAGTTGCTTGTTCTCGAGACACTGCTTGCCGCTATCCTGCAGAGGGAAGCTCCAAGAACTCACAAGAGAGTATAAAAGAACTTTGTTGACGATGGTTAGTTATATATCGAAAGAGTGATTAGTTTGTGAGGATTGTTCAATCCAGTGTACAACAACAATCACAGATTCTTGTTCTGTGCTATGTAGTCTGACATAGCCAGACTCGTCCTATAAAATGGTAGCACATAGTAAGAATCTGTGTTTATTCAACTTCTACACTGAAAGATTGAACAATCCTCATATTTTCACAATCCATACGAGAAGATGAAACCGATGACATTTACCATGTGCAAAGTGTACTGCATGGATTCATATTACACAACCACAATTTACTGCTTTGGAGAACATTAATCTTACCGAGTCCGTCCCATTTGTATATAGAATTCTTTATATCAATATTTCTTCCTGAGACTTCACTTTATTATGACCTCTATTATTATTCCTTACTAATTATTATCTTTCCCCTACCCTTGTATTCCTACAATTGTTACTAACTTTATAATTTTTCAGCCTTGCTTTACATTTTCAGGACTGAAATAAAAGGGGGGCCTATTCTGTCTTGGTAGGGCCCAAAACAGCAACTGAATCAGGTTGAATTAGGCCCCATGGGGCCCAAAACAGCAATCAAATTTGGCCCCATAGGGCCTAATTTAGGGGGGTCCAAATTTGGCATGACAGGTTCACTTCAGTGATCACAGAGGGTACCAAGTGTGTGCACCTCAGGTACGCCCTCGTCAATTAATGAAAAGTGGATACACCTGGCTTAACTAACTTGCAATATGGGAATGAAGTGATGAATTTGTCCAATATACTGACATACATGTGATAATGCTCAATAGTGAGATGGCAATGGGGACAAGGAGTAGCATGCATACAAACACGTATACAGATGTATACACATTCCAACACACACACACACACACACACACACACACACACACACACACACACACACACATACGCATACAAATACACACACACTTACAAACACACATACTGTACAAAAACACACGCACACACACACACACACACACACACACACACACACACACACACACACACACACACACACACACATACAAACACATATACTGTACAAACACACACACACACACACACACACACACACACACACACACACACACACACACACACACACACACACACACATACATACATGAACAAATACATACAATCACACACACAGACACTCACACACACACACCTCACCATTCTCATCTTAAGCCCGCTAAATGCAGGACTCAGTATGCGTCTCCGTCGTCTCCAGTCCTCGCCTTTGGCTGTGGTCAACTGATCATGTACCTTTCCTTCATACTTTGGAGAAAAAATTCCCCTCCTACCCTGATTGCAATGCCCAACAACAAAAACAGATCAAAAACTAAATAACATTGTAAGTATTCTACAGGACACATGCGTGCATGTTAGTATACATGCGTGCATACACATGCGCACATGCATGTGTTTATGTGTGTAGCTGTGTGTGCATGTGAATGCATTTGCATATAGAGAAGGTACCACACAACTTGTTGGCAAAACATCACATCATTGTGATACCTCTCTACCTTCACTGTGTGTGTGTGTGTGTGCGTGTGCGTGCGTGCGTGCGTGTGTGTGTGCGTGCGTGCGTGCGTGTGTGTGTGTGTGTGCATATG